>OZ012663.1:93491884-94091884 GCA_963942545.1 Oxycera nigricornis | reverse complement strand
AATTTTATAAGACCACAAAAGGAGTAGCTATGGGAAGTCCGCTATCCTCTATGCTCACTGAAATATTCATGACGTTCATTGAAAAAGAAGCGGAAATAAAAGGTATCATGCCGAGAGTCTGGTATCGATATGTAAATGATGTCATCGCCGTAGTCCAGAAAGATAGAATAAACGAGACCCAGAAAGTCCAGAAAGATAGAATAAACGAGAAACTTAATAATAACATTAAGTTTACCGCCGAAACTGAAAAGAACGGATCGATACCTTTCCTCGACATAAGGATTAATCGTGTGAGCAACCACTTAGACTTCGCTGTATATAGAAAACCAACAGCGGCCCAAAGGACCATAAAATTCGATTCAAATCACACCTACCCCCAAAAAATGGCTGCATATCATAGTATGGTCCATAGAGTGTTTAGTATTCCGATGTCACACGGTACCTTAAACGAAGACCTAGCGTATATAATGGAAACGGCAACAAAAAATGGTTACAAAAAGAAGACAATTGAAAGTATCATCGCCAAAAAATGTAAGAAACTCCAGCAGGACTGCCTCTTTACACTTTTTAGACAAGAAATGATGTCAAAAAAGTTGGCAGCAAAAAGAATCAGCATACCAAATTTGGATATATTCAAGAAGATCTAGAAATAGCTGCGAAAATACGACATGGTAGTATGTGGGAACAGCAGCAACAATATGCTAAGAAAATGGCTTAGCAGAGAAAAGGATGGAGTGTATAAAATTGTCTGCCCTGAGTGCAAAAAATTGTATGTTGGCCAAACCAGGAGATTAATGGGAACCAGATTCTCGGAGCATAAAAAAGAGGCTGATTGTTTACTAAAAAATGGGATGGGAGTAGCCTCAAATACCATAACTTCAAATCGTCAGTGGCAGGGCACATAATAATAGAAAATTATATAATTAACTTTAACGACTTAGATATTATTAAAGCAGTCCCCAAATTTCAAAAATTAGATGCTATAGAAAGCTTAGAAATTAATAAAATACCCTCTTACCCAAGAATAAACAGCGATACAGGTAATTGTAATAGTATCCTTTTTAAGCACGCTGTCTAATAATATCCTATTTAACGTTAGTCGTTATATAAACTTGTAAATCATTAAAATTTGTTAGTAATTTGAGCTGAAGACGAAGTTAACTTTGAAATACGTACATATACATATACATTATTCCAATAAAATTATTATACGGTCAAGGAAACTGTTTGCTTTTAAATTTGTAAAAAGGTCGTGTATAAACAAAAGAAAAGCACAGTGAATAAAAATATAAAAAAAAATTGGAGTTTATAGTGCGATTATTAGATCGACGCAATTTTCTTTGATTGTTAACGAAGCCAGATTTCTTAATTTCACGTCTGAAACTTCTCATGCAACCCTTTTTATAAATACAATAAAAGCTCCTTATTCACGCTTCCTTCATTCGCATTTTCACTATTCGAGGATGAAAAAATTGCGACCCATTTCCTATATTCGCGGCTAAAGATTATCTTCATTCGCGGATCTAATCGGTATATATTAATAAAAAGATTCGGTATCGTTTGTAAACGCGTCAACAAATGGACTAATTAATAACAAAGTAAAACATAAGGTCTGTTTTACTTGGTGGTCCTATGTGATCCGGGAGAAGGCAAAGCGTCTTTAGGCACGGTGGTGATGGTGGTGAATGTACAGATGGAGGATTTCAAGCATAGGAATTTTGGTTCAATAAATTTAAGGTGCGACAATCGTTGCATAGCATTAAAATCGTTGGAGAAGCTGCATCTGCAAACACTGCTGCATCACAAAACTACCTAGAAGAATTTGCAAACCTAGTAGCTGATGAAGGATACACACCTGAGCAAGTATTAAATGCAGACGAAATTGCACTGTTTTGGAAGAGAATGCCAAACAAAATCATTTCATTTGTATAAGCGAAAAGTCCGTCCCTGGATTTAAGGCAGCAAAGGATAGAGTTACACTGCTGCTATGTGCTAATACATCTGGAGATTGTGTCATTAAACCACTGATGTTTTACAGATCGTTAAATCCTTGTGCTTCAAAAAATCAAAACAAAGACAAGCGCTATTTTTTGTGCGTGGTTACGGAATTGTTTTCTTTCTGAAGTTGAAACTTATTTAAAACAAAAAGAAATTAGACTTTAAAGCAGTTCTAGTTTTGGACAATGCACCAGGTAATCCTCGCCAAGTTGAAACTATGCATCCAAATATAAAAGTGACATTTTTATCTCCCAACATGACGGCTTTACTTCAACCTATGGACCAAGGAATAATCCAGGCCTTTCAGCTCTATTGCATTAGACGAACCTTTAAAATCATACTGGATAATATGGAATGTGATCCGAATATGAATGTTATGCAATGCTGGAAGAAATTTGACATAGCAAAATGCATCGTTAACATAAAAGAATCATTGAAAGTACTAAAGCTATACAAGAAGAAACTGTTCTGACTGCGGAAAATGACGAAGAATCTGCGCGCAAATTCATACTTCAACTGCAAACATTTCCGAAATTGCGAATGGAATGGAACGAGATGGGTTCGAACAGAGAGAATCAAGTGACATTCAGGAGTTGTTTGAATCGTAAGATGAAGATTTGACTGAAAACGACTTGGAGGCAATGTTAAATCCGTAGCCCATTGAAGAAGAGGCTTCAACGAGCACTGGAAACGCGACATTTAATTTGAGAGAATGTTCGTGAAGGTTTAAGGATGGTAAATGATCAAAATTGATCCGTCTATGGAACAAAGTCTTATTTTTAGGAGGCAAATTGCTAATGCCACTGCTGAATATCAGTTTGAATTGAAGGAGCTTTTAAAACTGCCAACCAAGAAAAAATTACAAACTTCATTAAACTATTGCCTAAGCCTGACGATAATAATTAATCAATATAGTGAAAAATTTCAATTAAATTGATATTTTTTATATTTTTTTATAATTTTGTACTTTATTTTGCCACCTAGGAAC
Organism: Oxycera nigricornis; assembly: GCA_963942545.1. Taxonomy (NCBI): domain Eukaryota; kingdom Metazoa; phylum Arthropoda; class Insecta; order Diptera; family Stratiomyidae; genus Oxycera; species Oxycera nigricornis. The sequence continues at coordinate 94,088,898 of OZ012663.1, read as the reverse complement.
CTATCCCCTATAATCCCATATAAATTACCATTCCATATTCACGGTTTCTGTATTCGCGGCATATTTACGGAATATATGCCCCCCGAATAAAGAGCTTTTACTGTATAAAAAATCATTGTCAAAAATAAAATCAAGAAAGAAATTAGATACGTTCGAATTTTAATATCAGATTTATTCAAATCAATATCTCCAATGAAGCCCTACCTAATTAAATCAGACGAATTAACGACGAATAACTAAAACCATTCAATTTGTCTGACCGACATACGACAAATAGTTCCATGATTTATTTAATGTAGGTCTTCGTGTAGTGAATATAGAATTACTTGCTTGGATTCAAATATCAATTGAAATGTAACCTCATCATATTTATTAATACTTTTCCAATTATTGCAGATACATCATGCTCGTGGTCTAGCAAAATTAGCTGGCGGTCAGGAACCAAACACATATGTTAAATGTTATCTGCGACCTGATCCAACCAAAGCGACAAAACGTAAAACAAAAGTCGTGCGTAAAACATGCGTTCCCAGTTTTATGGAGACGGTAAGTGGATAGTACATTTCGAATATATTCCATTAATATTTACGCTAATCAAAGCCCCTGCTAAATCAATTCCATTCCCAAGTGAGGGTGGGTCCAGACGACAATGAGAGTTGTCTTTGCAGGCTGTGCTATATGCCTATGGAGAAGTGAAGTTAGATGTCTGCGTGGAATAATTTCCATATGGGTTGGGCCCAGGACTAGTTCACAATCTAGATCTAAACAGATATTCATCGACAGGTCGACTTGATTTACGCAGATCCACAGTTTCAAATAGATGAGATGAGCCACGCCGATTGCTGCACAGAGATCTGACTGTACCATATTTCCTGGGCATATAACGCAGTCTGGAATAGAATCTTTCGTTGTCGTGTGGATCAATTATAAGATCTTTGCATCCATCAACATATCATATAACATTTGAACTAATAGAATCCGCCAAAAACCAATTCCATTGCCAAGTAAGAATCTTGGCATCCAAATCACAATACGAATATTCATACATGGTCTGGGTCCGACACAAATATTCCCTCGCTTCCCTATAACATAATAAAAACATAAACATTTAAAATAAATCCAGCATTGTATAAAAACCATTGTTGCTATTCCCAATACGATAAGAATTCTATAATGTATGTTGCAAATGGCATTTTTTTCACGGAATTGTACTCAATTTTTCACAGTTGGAGTATCGTATGCCTATTGAGCATATACGTAATCGCACATTAGAGGTCACCGTATGGTCGCACGATACGTTACAAGAGAACGTCCTATTGGGTGGCTATCAGCTATCCTTGGCTGAATTAGATTTACGGGAGGAGGTGATGCAGTGGTGTCGTTTAGGCTATTTGCCACGCTCAAAACGTGATGCACCACAATAAATAAAAAAATCATCAACAGGATAACAGGCAGCTTAAATAATTGAAAATAAAAAATACATATTATACAAACATATATAAATTGAATATAGCTGAAACTAAAAAGATGCAGGGCAATAATAAATAATTTTATCGTACATAGAATATACCTATAAATATATAATCGGGATGATTGGTAAGTGTCCTGTTAGCACGGATTGAAAATTAGGAAAAAAAAGCACTGGACATAAGTGCTTTGTAATTTTTTGAGGAGTACGCATGCGTACGTCTATGCAGCTATTTAATTACATAATTAAACATTAAGATTCATATATAGTTAAAGTCTATATATATATATTTTTTTAGTAAATAATATTAATTGTCAACTTTAATTGATAGTCAGTCATTCCGCTAATGTCGTTTTCCACATATTTAAATGCCATCTTCATGTCTTTGTTTCATCATTTTCAATCATATTCTGTCTTTCGTTTTCAATAACAATTTATTAGTACAATTAATTAACCTTCAATTCCCCTGGGTTTTATGAACACCTTTCCTGTATTCTTTGATTAACTTTTCGGTTGTATTAAGCCAAAAAATAGTTATATTTATTTAACAAAAAAACAATAAAAATCTTTAGTTGTCATAAGCGTATATTTTTCTAAAATGTTTGGGTTGCTGTATTATTTCACTTTCATCATTAACAATTCCACTTGATTTTGGAGGCTATCGAAACACCATTCCCCCCACCTCATCTTATTTTGTTTTAATCGAAATTTTCTATTTTATCAAAATTTTTCACGCCTGATTTCCATCCCATCATATATTCAAGCACATCTTTCCATATACATAAGTGCACATTTTCAGTAAGATTTTCACGACTTTGTAACTATTATTGTTGAAATATCGTGAATTGTCGTGAAATATTTTAAAATTTAAATTAAGATACATACCTATTTACGAAACGCTCCAATTGTTGTATATGTAACTACTAAAAGCATTCTATTGCATTTTTTTGTATATAAATTATGTGCTGTTCAAGTGATTGTGTGCTGATAGACACAATCACACCGATCGCATCTGGAGAAAGAAACGTTATGGATTTATTATTTTTTTAAGTAGAAAAAAAAATGAAATGTAAGAAGTGAAAGGATAATGCCTAAAAATGTCTCACTATTGTTTTGTATGCAATAAACACAATTTTAAAAAAACATATTGATGTACATATGTATAACGCCTTTGATTGATCCTTTTGGATTTGCCATTCATCTCCTTCTTCCTTCCATGTCAAGTTAGTTATCCGTCAGGGCGTCATAAAAATTGACCTCCCCTAATAAGTCGCCTCCAGTCATTGGGGTTCAGTGAAAGTGTCCTGCGGTTCCTTAGTCCGGTGAAAACATACTTCATTTCCTCAATCCATCGACAGTATCCTCCAGTTTTTCAGTTCCATGGTAGCATACTCCACACTTCTTCGGTCAATAGACAATATCCTCAAGTTCCTCAGTTCAAGGAGCGTTTCAATTGTCCCGATTTGTCTTGGATACTCGTTCGTTGTCCATTCGTTCTAAATTGTTTCATTACAGCTAAGATTTCTAGTTTATCGTAACAACTCCATCAGTCTCTATATGTTCACTAAATATTCTCTACAAGGTCGTCCTTTTCTGATCAGATATGAAATTGTCAATTGTATTTCTCTTGGAATTTCTATGCGATTTGTTGGATTTTTTTCAGGGTTGATTGTTTTGTCCAATTTCGCATAAGATATAACGAAATTTTCTCAATAGTTTGATCGTCTTTAATAAGCTCCGGTGTTTCTGATCTCACATAAAATGATCTGGTGCAAATTTGCATGTATTCTTTTTCAAAATGGAAGTTTTTAATTCCGATGAAAAACGTACAGACACGCTCTTAAGCCAATCATATAAATGACATCAAAAACTAGGAAGACATTGGACACCAAATCCTTTCTGGTCACCCAATAACATCAAAGTTAACCCCACTTCTAAACATCAAACGGGAACCTGGTGAACAACAGGGTCAGGAGGATTGTTGCTATTGCAATCACCGGGGCTATACGCACTACCCCGACAAAGGCATTGTTTATGCTATTAGATTGGCTCCCGACGGAGCTCCTTAGGAGACAGCAGGCCGAGTGTTCTGCGATTCGATTGAAAGCTCTAAATCTCTGGCATGGGGGGAATATTGGCCACTCCACCATATTACGGAGGGATGGACCAACGACAGGGAAAGTAGACCTCACTCCTCCGATTCCCTGCTTACACCACGGTTTCAGGTCAGTCATCCCTAGCAGAGATGACTGGATCACGGAAAGAAGTAGGATACAGGCATCGGTCGATATCTACACTGATGGATCAAAGATGGATGTAAAATTTGGCTGTGGCGTTTTCTCCGAACAGCTAGGCATTTGTTGTAAAGAAACAAGGAACATTTAACTATCCTCCCGGCTACCAGATCACTGCAGTGTTTTTCAGGCAAAGGTCATCGCAATACATAAGGCAGAGGAAAATTTCCGTAAGAAATCTGAACATTTTCTCCGACAGTCAAGCTGCTATCCAATGTGTATACCACATCCAAAATGGTAATGGAACTGAAATACTGAACGCGATGTCGCTTCATTCTGAAGTGATCCTTTGCTGGGTACCGGGGCATAGTGCTATACCTGGGAACTGCAAAGCTGATGCCCTAGCGAGAGCTGGCACTGAGTTCCAGGATTATAACTAACACTCCAAGTTGACCATCCATTGGCCGCTGTGAAGCTAAGTTTCAAGCAGTATTACATAGAGCCTGCATACAGGGCCTGGCTGCTGGAAGAAACCTGCAGGACAACCAGGCAAACTTTGCATGCACTAAGCTCAAAGCGCACCAAACAGCTCCTCAGCGCGAGCCGTGAAACATTAAGTTTCATCATATCCGTACTGATGGGGCATTGTATCATTGGCAGACATGCAGAAAGACTGGGTGCCTCTTTTCACTTTCTGCCGCAGCTGCAGATCGGAGGATAAGGAGGAAACGAGTCAACGATTTTCTGTGCGAATGCCCAGTACTGTCCAGGAAACGCATGAGAACTTTAGGCTCGCCTTTCTTGGACAGCCTCACAGAAGTAGCCAGATTAAATATTAGCTGCATAGCCTGCTTCATACGAGAATCTAAATGATTCTCGTCATCCCACAGGTACCACATATCTTTGTGGTATTAAAATGGGTCTATCTTGGCCTCAGTGAGCCGCCTTTTGACAAAGGGGGCTGCCACTACAACCAACTCCACCTCTGGAGCTAATATTTGCAAAATACTACACAAACCCAATGGCTTCTACCTAGCAGAAACTTCTTGTAAAATTTAACTTGAAAATTTAGATAGTAGGGTTTACCATTCATCAAATTCGTATCTGCTTTGACACAGGACTCGCTTTTTGTTTCAAATTTGTTCGAAAGTATGGAGATGGCACGCTAAATACTCCGAACAATACTGGCAAACGTAGTTGATCCTCAAAGTTCTGATAGGAAACTATTTATGAGCTTCCAGAAAGCAGCCTATTGATGGCTTCCCACGGCGCGTGAAATCATGTGCCGACATTGGTACGGGCGAGGACGCGCGCATCTATTTGATGTGTCCATCTCGGGTGGATAGATAGGTAAATGGCACAGTGGAATCTTCTTCAACTGCTTTGAATTTCCACAACTTGCATTTGTTGCAATGAAACAAAGAACATTTAATGTGATGGGTCACAAATATCTGTTTCGATTAGGCATTACCGTATATTCGAATCGAAAATGGACCAAATTCTTTGTAGAAAGAGTTTCTATTCTTGACTTCGTCACGCCAGCTCACAATTCAATATTTTTCGACGACAAACACAACTGAATTTCGTTTTAGATAAATATATTTTAACAATTATCGTTTCATGAAAATTAGAAACGGGTAGTTTCCATCATTTGCAATCTTATAAGAATTAAGTCCAATTAAAATCGTGCAATATCTCTATGACTATACAATGTGCTCCCTTTCTTAGCTCTTTCCCGGTGTTATCTTATTAATATACCCGGAATCTATCTTTTTCTTATGACCATAATTGCAAATGCGCATACCACACTTAACGCATTAGTAGAAAACGGTTGGTCGGTCGATCGTTGGCTAGATTCAAAGAGTCCGACGTGTAATGTCTGGAAAAAGAAAAGAATTAGTTGATTACCAGTCATTCGTCTGGAACGTATACAATTAGGCCCAACTACTACGACACCACCACCAAATTTCACTTAACGAATTGCCACCGTGCGACTCAATTATTATTAAACAGCGCCACTCTACCACCTTCACTTACCACGAAGATATCAACCTGTGCCGCCGTGTCTGATCGATCTAAGATATTACCTGAACAACGGTGGTAGTGCGGTTCCATTCAAGATGCAAGCACATATATGGCATTTGATACTGACGACGACCTTAGAAACTATTCGCTTTTGCTTAATAATTGGTCCGATCTTGGGTCCGGGAAAGAGAAAAAAACTTGACTCTTAGGATATGAAAAAGTATGCACCACCTCCGCCCAAAACAGATAGACCGACAGACAGACAGACAGACCGACTGATATTTATACACGATCAACGTGACTCACGCTAATTATCTGCATTTCTATCTGGAGCATAACGAGAGATAGATGAGCAGAAAAGATACATATGCTTAAGACATATCGGTTCAAGACTTGTGCGGGATAATTTAAATTAAATTGCAGTTTTGAACATTGGCGATAACCTATTTGTGAAGTTACTATTAATTAAAATTTAATTGTTATGGTATTTAGGATAGATAAAAATATCTGAAGAGAAACAAGATTAAAGAATAAAATTGAAATAATAGTTTGAATTTAAATCAAATTTATGTTACTTCGGCCATTGTTATTACTCTATATGAATCAGTTTTGTCTTCCTTCTAACTGCTTTTAAGATATCAGCAAGACACCAGGTGATACGGTCGATATGCTCCAATGAGTTGATGGCGTGAGCGTATTACCATCAGAAATTTGTCTTCCAACTCTGACCCTGAGATTAAGACTGGTTGATCTTCTGCGAGAGAACATTAGATTCGTTTGACCACACATCTTATTTCTGATACCTCAAAGAAAGTAAGCAGCCACAAATTTCAAAATCACGTGTTCGCTCTCGAGATCCTGTCCGAATTTCTAACCCGTTTTGATTTCTCTCCTTGCCATTTTATCTATGTCGTTTCTGTGTGCGATATAATTTCCAAACAACTATCCAAGGTTGAGCAGAATTTTCATGCAGGATCTTTTCTTCTCAATTCAATTCTTCCTGAATTTTCAAACCTGTCCCAGTTGAATACTGTTTCTGTTTAAGGGGGGGGGGGGGGTGGGAACAGGGTAAGGACATCGTTTTCTCAATGATTTTCACGAATTTTTTTTATAGTATAAAAAATGAAAATTTTCAGAATATTTTATGCATATATTTAAGTATATACTATAAAATTTTTGATGAATTTCCTCGAAAAACACTGAAGATATTAGCGACCCCATATTGTAGGTCAAAATTCAGACTCAGCATTTTTACGTACATTCTGGAAGCCGCAATTTTCATTTGAAATCAAACGAGGCTGGAATTTACTTTAATTATATGCCTCTCTTCTATATGAACCTAAATGCTATCAAAAAAATAGAAAATTGAATTTTTTACAGGGGTCAAAACAAAAAAGCATGATTTTTTGTCATTTTTTTACAACTTTTTTGCAAAAAAAATTGTTTTAAATGATGAAAATATTCCGATATTGGGTTCATATAGAGCGCACTACTATGAAGAAAGTAACTGCCAATTTACAAGACGATTGGTTGAAAACTTTTCAAACTAGCGTGTCGTTTTGAGAAAAGCGTGTTTGAAAAGATAGTAGCGCTTGGGGCCTGAAGGAGATGTCCCTTAATTATAGTTGGTCCTTGAAGCTAGGCGTTCCACGTGGATCCATTTTCAGGACAATTATCTCCAGTTGATAGTGATGTTCTTTAAGAGGAGAGTATATGCAATAAGAGTGTTAGCAAGTAGCTAAACCAAAAAGCACACTAGAAGACGAAGTTGTTGACTAGACTAGGAGGTTCTAACCCATGATAAAAAATTGAATATAGAATAGCGACGTAGGCATACATATATACGAACCAATTGACAGTCGTTATGCTTCGCAGATACAAATATTAAAATAGTTGAAATATAACGAGCTTAACCCATCAACAAGCCTAACCGTGGTCGTGCTGTCTGGTGACGGATGGTAAATGACAGCACCTGAAGAGGACGCCATCCGTCATCCCGAAACCACACTTCCCATTTAAGTATGGTATTTTTTTTATTATTTCATTCGATAGTAGAACTCTTCAAGAGTATTCAGTTGAAATTTTAGGTCGATTAGAGTAAAACTGACGGAGCTATAGAATTTTAAAACTCTGCTTTTCGACGCGCTATAAACTGCAAATCGGCCGTTTCTGTTTTTTTAAACGCGGTTTTTCCAACACTTAGCTTTTTCAATGTCGGTGAACGCTCTAAAATCTATTTATCCGATCCTTGTTTAAATTTTGCACACTTATTCTGTGCTTAAAGCAAGAGATATTTAATTTTTAATCATTATAATTTGTTTTATAGCAACAAATTTATCGATTTTTAATAATTTTTTTTTTAAATTCGTTTTTTTACTTAGAATTGGTACTAAAATTGAATTTTTTTTAAAAAAAAATCGAGTGATGAGTTATGATGTGCACCGCAAAACTACTACTATATTTTTGAGTAGTCTACGAAAATTTGCTGGCAGTGGCTTAATAATCAATATTTTTGGACCAAAATTTTAGAGAATACTCTTGAATAATTATTTTACTATGTACTTTGTTCAGAAATAAATTTTTATTTACAGTATTTTCAAAAAAAAAACTTAAAATATATAAAATTAACCATACTCCCTCCTTAAGTCTTCCAAAAATGTTTTAATTTGGTTGAAATTTAACAGAATTATTACGTGGGTGAAGCGCTGTCGCGTATGTTAATAACATTTCTTCTTGAGATTAATGTATTGCAAAATTCATACGAATAACATATTATTGAACTATATTTAAACATTATTTACTACCATATTCTCCAATAATGCATTCTGAAAGCTGCCTGGGCTCTGGTTGGCTTCCCGCGTCTACTGCTTGCGCAATCACATTATGTACTCGTTCAGTCCCACCATTACTTACCTCGGCTGAAAAGGAAAAGGTCCGCTAAGAAAATCGACCCGTTTTTTCTCTAATCGCAGTATTTTTCTATTAATTTTTTGATTTAGTGAATAGAGAAAAATACAGTATGAAACACGATAAGAATATTCTTAAAACAGATGCCTGCAACATTAAGCTATCCCGTGTATAAGATTGCATGAATTTATTTCTAGTTTCAAAGGTACGCACCGATCAGAACCTGGTTCGTTCGTCTCGAAATTGTGGCTTTGTCCGAATAAGGCTGAATAATTTTTAAGTGGTCTATTTTTTGTAATTTGATTTTAATGTCTTTGTGTTTTGACCATTTGCTCCTTTTGCATCTGTCTTTTTTCTATGCAAATTAAATTAAAATTAATGAAGCTATCCGTGTCTTTCGCGTTATCATTTTTTTAGAATGTCAGGAGAAATCAGGATGCCAATCCACGTGAATCTTCACTTTCGTCGTTGGAATCTTTCAAAAGAAATGTTTTCTTTAAAAAATTCATCCAAATTTTAATTTTAATTTTGAAAATATTCGTCTAAGGAACCCTTGTCCTGTTTAGAGTGAAACGTGGTGGCTGTGGTTAGTCCCATATTCAGTTGATCACATTCTGAAGTTGTCAGATTCAGATTTAGATTATTTTATTGAGTCTAGAATATTTAGTTAATTACTCTTCGGCCAGAGGCCAGTCACATCATTAGAAAACATGGCATGTTGAAGGTTGCTAATTTGCTACCGTTGGCTTTCTTGCATGTTGACGAGTAAGTAAATAAATAAATACTTAATTGTAACTTAAAGATAACCTAAATATATTTTGTCCCCTTTAGCGTTCCTGGCGCAGGACATAGACATAATATATAACATCAAGATAAAGGGAAGAATGTAAATTCCGTCTTGTGACGCAAAACTAAATTACATTTTATTCATAAATGGGTAGAGTGCCGCGGTATCTTGCTTAAGAGGTTACATAGGTTTTGAAGGAAAAAAAAACACCTTTTTCAAGCACAAGCCAAGAGCATAAACTATAAGAATTTTTTTTGAATTTTTGATTTGAGATGAACCTGCACCGAAATATTGTGCCAACCGCCAAAAAAAAGGTTGGACGAAGAAAACTGCAGGAAAATTGACAATTTTCGAAGTTTTTAGCTGAAAATTTCTTAGAACTTCTTGAAATACTAAACTTTTATAATACCTGAAAAGCAGCAGCATTTTGGAAATAGCGGCAGAATTTTGGACCGAAGGGTTTTTCTCGGAATTAAAACTAATAGATGAACTATAAATTCGTTATAAATAACACATAAAATTTGAAGCGAAATGTTTTAAAAAAGTACGCTGCTGTTTTACATCTACGTTCCTGTGTCATAAAAAATTGAAATACAATTTCGAGAGTTTGTAAGTTTCTCAATACGGCTGCAATGCGAAAGGAAGACATGAAATACCAGTAAAAATATATAGTTTAATGTACTTTAGATTTTTTTTCGCTATTTAGATTTTGGAGATCTGCTTGCTCTTCACCGACTGTTTGGGCTATAAACTAAGCTAGATTATTTACATTTCTTTGATTACTACCAAACTTTTTTATATTGTTAGGTTTTATTTTTATTTTTACGATTTCTGGATTTTTTTTTATTGCGATGAGTTTTCTAATTGTTTACTACAAACAATAAGTAGATGAAAATAATGGAGCAATGTTATTCGAGTTGAGAGTTGTCCTCTGGATCACATTTTTCTCCTTTTCATGCAAAAGTGAACGTCCTGAATGAGGCATGGAAGGACTAGCCACGCATATCATGCGGTAGCGCACGCTTATAATATCAAAAAATCCATTTAAAAATGATTAGAATAAAAGAAACTACTAAGAAAAATACCAGTAAGATACTAGTAACATATTTAAAATTCAAGTCATTTGTTCGACACTATATTTAGAGTGGGTTTAGACTGGATTTTGTAACCTTTTTGCTTTCTGAAACCTTAATAATTGGTGTTTCGAATTTCTGGACCAACAATGACAAAGTAAATATTATTAAAACTCACTAAATTCTAGCATTTAAATCCGGCACCAATAAGTTAAGTCAGTAATCATTGTTAGATTACTTGCGGATAAATATCGACTTGTTCCCAAGTTGATATAAGAGACAATCTCTCTCTCTCTTTCTCTACATGAAAGATTAAGTACGGAAGGATCCATCATGTCCAGAAAGTCATGGTACAATGATGTCAAAATGACCTAAAAATTCCAATCAAGTTTGGTTTTTGGTCAGAATATGCCACAAACTGGAAAAGATCACGATCACATTTCGTTCTCAGAATTTAGATACCATAATTACTAAGAGTGTCTACCAAATTTTTTTTTTGACTCCGGCCAAATAATATTAATACACATTGCCATTACAGACACATGTGCCTCGACTATGCTAGGTTCGAAAATTTTATAATTTATCTTCCTACCTTCCTGGTCTGGTTGAATTCCGCTTATTTTGATTTTATGCAATTTTAAGACTACACAATGCCAAAATACCGTTTCGCAGCAAAATCCATCTATCAATCTATCTAGATCTTCCTCGATCTTCATCCATTCCCGACAGCTCGAACACTAAGACATTCCGCTGCTTCTCAATTCATTCCATCTTGCAAAGATTACAGCCAATAAAAAAAGTTTCTTTTTCCTCGGGCGAAAATCTATCCAAGATGATAGTATTGTGTTGAATTGGTGAAAGGGGAAAGATCAGTTGTTGGTGGTTGTTGTTGGTTTTTTTAGTATTTGCTTCTCTCACCCAGTCCCACTTCCAGATTTGCAAGATTTTTTTCCCGGTGATTGAAAGCCATGTCGGTGTTACAACAATCTTGCAAAAGAATTCTCTGACTAATAGCTGTTGCGAATAATACAATTACATTACGATTTCGAATCGTTTGCTCGCCTCAAATGATCCGAGGTTTTTGGTCCGGCTTGTCGGGTAACATATTTCCATGTATTCACCACCAAATGGAGCCATGCTGCTCGTTACAAAGAATTGATATTTTTTGTTTACCAGTTTTGAAAAAATTTACTATCAATGATGGCCCGGTCCGACCCGGCCATCGCTTTGTTGCTAGTATAAAACATGTATAATTATTCTTAATGCGAGTCAATGATGCAAGTTTTATGGACTTGTCCGATAGAATTATCTAATCGATGCTTGAAATCGGTTGACGAGAAAAATGCTTGGTGAAATGTAGCCTCAAAAATTGGACGAATAGCATTCAAGACATATTCAACAAATGCAATGAACCTTAAATGGTTCTAATCAAAAGAGCATCACGGATATACCGAATCGAAAATATGACAAATTTAGGACAAAAATGGGTCTAACGTCTACAAAACGATAAATGCGATCACTGGAAGGCTCTGTGGAAAAGACGGAAATCACACACAATGGAGTAGCACCCTTTAAACTAAGCGACAAACTCGGTGCCTGCGCTGACTTCTTCGGAGAAGCATATGCAGAAAAGGTAGTTATGGACGATTTTATGCAAACGGTGAAAGGTTGCATACAATCATTCAGAACAGGCCACAAAGGATCAACAATCGCTATCTTCTCTTCCACTAATCTTGCCCACGATCCAAACCTCCCTGAAATGGGAACTACATGTTTTTCTATCCTCTGAGAAGGAACTGCGGAGCATCATTGAATGGGGGAACCGGAAAAAAACATAATTCGGACACGATGATCTCCCGAATTATGTAATTAAACGATGCGCTAAAACTATAGCGAAACCGCCAGCAATCCTTTGTAAGAACGCCATTAACCATGGGTACTTTCCCAAATTTTGGAAGATTGCGAAGATAATTCTTACACTGAAAGGAAAATTCAGTGGACGAATCGAGGACCTCAGACCTATTTCGTTAATGCCCAACTTGGGGAAAATACTGGAGAGGATAGTTTTCAGGAGCTTCACCTCCTTCTCTTTTCTTCACATACAGTGACCGAAATTCAATTAGAACCACTCACTTTTTTGTTTCAGAAGAATCCTGTTATCTGAATTGATTTCATGAATGCCTTCACGGCGAGCTTCTTGCCTGTAATTATTACCTGTACGCATTAAATGGCAAGCAATTGTACTTTGTTTTGTTTTGTTCGAAAAATATACAATTATTGAGTTTTAAAGGGCGAAATTCAATTAGATCCACGTAAAGCGATTTTTTTTTATTATAATGAAAAGTAACACAATTACAAAATTAATATGACCTCCTTTTTGCCTGAGTGTTGTCTGCTCGATTTGTAGCCAAGCCTTCAAAATAGCATCTTTCAACTCACGTACAGATTTATATTGATTTCCGCGAGAATTCCCCATGAATTTTCTATGGGATTTAAGTCAGGAGACACTGCTGGCCAATAGAAAACTTCTATTTTTTTAGCTTTGAACCACTCCATTACCATCGATGCCTTATGAATTGCGGCATTGTCTTGCTGGAAAGTCCACGTGTCTGTAGGCTGCTGCTCTCAAAAGTCTATGAGAACCTCTTCCCCAGCAAGTCAATGTATTTTCTGCTATTCATTTTGGTCGTTATCCAGCACATGATTTACCATAAAACGAAAAAGCAGCCCAAACCATTACTGTGCCCCCACCGAAGTTTCGACTCATAGCGACATCCTTTTGTTTCGTCAAATCGTGCCAGTAGAACTTAAAACCATCCTGGCCATCCAAATTAAACTCCTTCTCGTCGGAGAAAATCACTGTTTTCCATATTTCTCCAAAAGCTATATACATTTCAGCAAACTGAAGTCTTTTTGCTCGATGACGATCCATCAACAATGGTTTTTTAGCACGTTTCCTCCATTTAAATCGCTTTGACGCTGCTTTGCTTGATTCTCCGTAAGGAAATTCGTAAATTCAGGTCCCGTTTTATTTCTGGTGCTGTGACTCTTCTAGATGATGCGAGCCTAAAAATGTTCCCTCGTTCTCTATTTGATATTTTTACATTTCCTTTTGACCGGTAGTTTTTTCCATAAACCTCTTTGTTTTTTATATAAAACCTAACGCAGGTGTGAGATCTTCTTACCTTCCTGCCTAATTCCCGATTTGAAAGGTCTTGCTCCTTGTAGGCAACAATTTTTCCACGCTCTTCATTCGTAAGGATTCGCCGCTTGCCCATTGCTCCTTTACGCCAGTTGATCTGTTTGTTTTTAGTTTTAGTATTTACTTGTACCTCACAAGCACTTCAAACGCAAAATTTAAAGGCTAGCTTAAGTCCAACTTTTTTGACAACCAGAGAAAATTGAGTGGTTCTAATTGAATTTCGCCTTTTAATACCCAAAAATTTTCTATTTTTCGAACAAAACAAAACAAGATAAAATTATCTGACAATTAATGCAATCAGATTGTAATTACAGGCTAGTATCTAGCCATCAAGGCATTCTTGACATCAGCTCAGGTAAAAGGATCCTTTTAAGCGTAGAAAAATGATGTGGTTCTAATTGAATTTCGGTCACTGTACCTAACACCCAGATTTGGCTTCCAATCACGATATTCTACTGTGCACGCTGTTCTTAATCTGCAAGACCACTTAAAGAGTTACATAGGTCTGAAAGAAAAAAAAAACTTTTTCAAAAAATTGTATTTTAAAAGCCAAAAATCTATTTTGTTTAAAATTTACACATATAAAAGTTTAGCATTTCAAGAAGTTGTAAAAAAATTACAGCTAAATAAATTGAAAATTATCAATTTTCCTACAGTTTTCCTCGTCCAACCTTTTTTTGCGGTAGACAGAATATTTCGGTGCAGGTTCATCTCAAATCAAAAATTCCAAAAAAATCGTATAGTTTATGCCTTTGGCTCGTGCTTGAACGAAAGAATTGAAAAAAAATGATATTTAAAGTTTTAAAATGAGTTTGAATGAATTTTCGTCTCATATTTTCAGGATTTTCCCGATTCTTATCGTTTTTAAAATATTTTTTTCGTATAAAACAAAAAAGGGTCGACCGAATGAAAATCTCTTCGTTCAAGCAAGCAAGAGTCAATACTATAAAGAGTAACTCTGCAAAGTTTCAGCAAAATTGGTCGATTCGTCCTCGAGAAATCGTGCCTACTGCACGGAAAAACAAAGTTTCGAAAAAAACGCGTTTAAAATTTCTTTTACCGCGATTTAACGAATTAAAGTTATTTTTTTAGCGCCTTACATCGAGTCATCGATTCCAGGTCCATACAGTAATTCGTTCGCCTCATTCGCGACGTTCAGAGCATCCTTTTGATGTTGTGATGTTTGATGAAAAAGAAAGGAGCTGATTTTACGCGGTAGAACCGCGCTGCATGCGTATAATACGCTAGGTAAGGCAGAGCGCACTTACCGACCGCGCGGTATTCAAATCTCTACAACTTCGGTAAGATTGCTCGACTTTACTTCAAATTTGGTGTGAATACTCTTCAAGTACTACATTTTCATATGGAATAAAAAAAATTCCGTCGATTTTTGAAAATAAAAGACCTATGTAACTTCTTAAACAAAAATCTCAGACGTAAACAATGCACTGCGACGTGTACACTTGACCTCAGAAAGGCGTTTGATTTCGTCTGGAGCGAGGGTGTCCAATATAAACTTCTGCAAACGGGTTAAAAATAAACCGGATGATTTCTTATGTAACAGGGAAGCTTTCATCGAAATCGCTAGAGAAAAATCCAACAGGATAAAAATCCTTTCAGGAGTTCCCCAGGGCTCGATTCTCGGCCCCTTTTTATTCAATTCATTCATTGATGATTTTCCAGTCGAAATGAGACAATAGTGGAAACCTAACATCAATCTCACATGCACCACTTTACGCAGATGATACGTTAATTTATGCATCCGCGAGCTCCTTAATGAAAGCACGAGATATTCTACAAATACACCTTACCGAAGCAGAAAAGTTGCATGCTCAGTTCCAAGTCTGTCTCTATCTCAGTCAAAACGCTTATGTATAAACGCCTCATGAGGCCCATACTCTCGTATGCCTATCCTGCCTGGTTCACTATCTTACCTTGTGTAGCCAAAGAAATACAGATCTTTGAAAGGAATATTCTGAAAAAGTGCCTCTCCAAATACAGAAAGCCAGACAAGAAATTCTTTAGGAATACTACAATGAATGACGAATCAGGAATCAAACATTTCCTTTACTATACCCTGGATCTGGCACATAAACATCTCAAAAAAGCATCGGCACACGATAATATCAGAATAAAGGCTATCACTGAAACGAACCCGTGGCAACCATACCAAAACAATCTTGAATACTATATCTCTCCATTCTCCGTTCTAGTTAAACAACCTCATACCCTTTTCGATCCTTCTGACGTCGATGAATTTACTCCAAATTTATATGCGAAACTCACCCCAAGAATATATAGGGAATAGCTCATTGACTAACACAAGTTACTAATTTGAGGAAAAACAGTTAATTTTTAACCAATAAAACCCCGGAAACGCGACGAATCAACCATGACCTGGGAAATGATTTTTCAGGACTTGTTAAACTCGTGAAGTAATTAGAGTATCTTACGGATACAATTAGGATAGCCGGATTAAAACTTATAGATATTTAAGAACTAGGTATTAAGGTGTTCTTCAATTTCAGTTTTAACAACACTGAAGAAGGGACTAACTGTGTCCCGAAATATATATGTTAATAATTAAAGTTGTGGTTTTATTGGATAAAAATTAACTGTTTTTCCTCAAATTGATTGAGACACACAATGAGAAACTCAGACTATTCTTTGATAAGTTACTAGTTAGCACAAGATACATGAAACTCGAGTCTAAATCAACTGTAATAAGGCTTCAGCCTGCACCAACGATTCCATAAGATTCAGCTGAATTTACATCAATACCTAATACCGTGCAATTAGATGAAGTAAAACTATCACTTGCAGAAAGATTCCATCGAGTTATTGCTTAGCTCTTGATATATAATCAATTAGTATATTTTTGTTCTGTTTCCCACAAATTTATAAATTTATTGAGCTATACAAATGATCAGGATCAAATGAGAAGCCTAAAAGTAAGTACGTTTCTTTCAAATCTCTTTTGAGTTTTAATTTTCAACCATCCAACCGTCTGCAACATGATAACCACAATTCACTAAGAAACGATCAATTGTACTTCCTGGTGTTAAAAAAACAATCTTTTATTGCTCTTATCATAATCTTCATGATTATACCGTCAAAAATTTCACAATTTCTTTGCAGTTTTGACAGTCCAGGACACATTAAAACATCACTTGAATACACTTGGCCATCAAGTACTTTTTTTCTTCCTAGACACAGTTGGCAAAGAGCCAACAGGTAGCAATCCTTCAAAAAGTATATATTGAAAGAAATTGTTGGAATTTAAACTTGAAACCATCACTTGTTACTCTATCAACTGTTTGTTAGTTACCAATCGTAGTTTATAATGAATTTTCAATGGAAAACTTTCACTTGTAAGAATTGAAAAGCCTAAGCTTGCACACACGTTGCTCAATTTTGAAAAGAGCCTACTTGAAAATAGTTAATGCTATTTTTTCTTCTTCGTCTTCTTCTTATTTTGTACAATGATTGGCATTTTGGCACCACTTCTTCTACCTCCCACGAAAAATATATCGTAGCAAAAATTATTCATAAATTATACCAAATAATTGCAATGTTGTTGCAGTCCAACTGTTTAAAAAAAATATCTATATATCTCTTTCGAGTGGTCTAGTCTAGTCTTTGCTTTGGCTGCAGCCATTCCGTGTCTCTATATATTAAATGGATTTTACTTTGGTGAACTTTAAAATTTAAACATATTATATATGCGAATAGATGGATTTGTTAATGAGCTCGTATGAGACAGAATTGCTAATGTTGTGATGTAATTTTGTGGTCTTTTCATCACTACACATTCGTGTTTGAATTCTTCATGGAAACTTCGAAACATTTCACCGATGATCAAGATGAAGGATTGATGAAGGAGATATTTTTTGTACATTTGCGTACAACGCGATAAGTCTGGAAATAGTGGTAGAACTCCTTTTCTTTTGGGCAACAACGTGAAGAAGAAATTCTTGTTTTTTTTTTCTCCAAAATGTAACTGTGAGCTTTCCATACATATGTCGGTGGGGTTTTTTTCCCCGCTGCTGAAGAGATATTCGATTAATACGATTTGACTTCGTTTGATGGACTCTTTAAGAAATGATGACTTTCAGTTGGATTTACCTATAAGACATAGTTGGATAGAGTTGCCAAGTTGGTTGATGTAGATTTACTAGAAATTCTTTTGCAGGGATTGATTTTCTATTCTCTCGGAACAATGTTAACCTTCACCTGGCATGCTCATCCTTAGTAACAAACCTGGACTCGTGGGGTACGTACGAACCCCAGTGAGAAATATCCGTGTAAAGATTGAAATATTAATTATTTTTTTCTTAAAAAAAACAGAAATTATCTTTAGATACCACTTCAAACTTTAGAATAGTCCGAATTGAAAAAAAATCAAATCAAATCATAAAAAATTCGGAAACCTGAAAAACTTTAAAAAATTCGTTTATTTACAAAAACAATCGTAACATTTTTGATTTTCGATAAAAAGTGCTAAAATTGTAGCTGTGTCTTCTTCAGTTTTGTAGTTTTCATGAGTCTTTTGAAAAAGGTATTTATTTTGAGATATTAAGATGGGTTTTACGAAAAAAATGAATTTCGAAATATAGTGAAAAAGTCGTTCTTTTTTATTTTTTAAACAAATGTATTACAAAATCATCATTGAAAGAAGTAAAGTTAACGAAAAAAAGCTTTGTAGCTTTTAAAAAAAAATTAAATTAATAACCGGTACAATCGGGACACATCAAAATCCTATGGTTTAGGCATATAGGGCCTTTATCCGTCTTCTTGTCTTTCTTCCGATCACATAAGGCGCATCTTTGCTTAATGATAAGATACAAATTTTGTAAATGGCATTCAGACAAAACCGATCGATTCAAAATTGTTCTTTTTCCTACTTTCAAGTCTCTGGGGAGCCTCAATTGAGTAAGACGACGTTCCAAATGCGGCGTAATTAAATGTTAATAAATTTTTTCTAAACAATAATCTGCATGGGAAGTGTGATTTCGGGGTGACGGATGGCATCCTCTTCAGGTGCTGTCATTTACCATCCGCCACCAGACAGCACGACCACGGTTAGGCTTGTTGATGGGTTAAGCTCGTTATATTTCAACTATTTTATTATTTGTATCCGCGAAGTATAACGACTGTCAATTGGTTCGTATATATGCCTACGTCGCTATTCTATATTCAGTTTTTTTATCATGGGTTAGAACCTCCAAGTCTAGTCAACAACTTCGTCTTCTAGTGTGCTTTTGGTTAGCAACTCACTAACACTATTATTGCACATTAATGGGGGTTCTGTTTCTAGGATTATAGCCCGGTATATTATTAAATAATCTGCAGTTATTTTTATTTCTTTTTGATTTTGGACGGCTTTGCACGCTTTAAAAATTCTCGCATTCACTATCGTCATGTTCAAGATGCCTTCAAAATATCGCTGTGCCCATCTGTACGTCTTTTTACGTATACTGAAAGAGTGACAAAACGTATCAAAAGTATCCGTCCCTCCTATATTTTTGTTATAATAAAGGACAATATTAGGTTTATCCTCGGTCATTTCTTCTGTGTGAAGAAGCGAGGAGGCCAGGAGCACAATTTTTTCAGATTTTTTTCTTCGGAGCATAGCTGAGAAGCGTTAAATTTTTAGCATGGCAGAACTTTGTGAGCGGTCGATGTTTTTTTGGAACCTTCGCCATAAAATCCGCTGGAATTTTCCTTTTGTTCTTGCAAATGGTACCGGTAATTCTCAAATGATATGGTTCATCGTACATTCGTTGAAGCAAACTATTTGACGTATACCAATTGTCACACGTTACTGATCGGTTTGTGTTGTACGAGGGGTGATCAAAAAGTAATGATAATCACAATAAAAGACGGTGATGACAGTTACAAAAATAATTTATTTTTCTATATAGTCTCCTAACAAGGCAATACATTTAGTCCATTTTTTTTCTAAACCCAGGATTCCCTGAGAAATTTTTTTTTGTCTTGACCCTCCCAAAACGTCTCAACAGCGGTCATCACTTCACTATTGTCTTCAAATTTCTTGCTTCGGAGGTGTTGCTTGAGACGAAGAAAAAGGTAGAAGTCACTGGGAGCTAGATCTGGCGAATAGGGTAGGTTTCTTGAATGCCAGCCATCGCAACTGCGGCTTTGTGAACCGGAGCGTTGTCTTGGTGAAACAGCACTCCAGCTCGCAGTTTGCCGCGTCTTTTTGCCTTAATGACTTCCTGCAAATCTTCATATTTGGTCCGCGTAGTAAGAGCCTGAAATAGTGGCTCCCTTTTCCAAATATTCCACCATAATTATTCCTTCAGCGTCCCCAAAAAACGGACGCCATAATCTTTCCCGCCGAACTTGACACTTTGAATTTCTTCGGTGTTGGTGAGGAGGCTCGCTTCCAAGTCATCGATTGTTGTTTGGTTTCAGGATCAAAATGGTGGATCCAGGTCTCGTCCATGGTCACGAAACGTGACAGAATTTTTTCCGATCTGCTTGGAACTTTTGGAGATTCACCCTTGAAATATCGACTCGTTTTTTCTTGTGCTCGTGGGTTTACATTTGCGGTACCCAACGCGCAGAGACCTTTTTAACTTCCCAGTATATGGGAAGTTCTTGTAATCGCCTCGAAAATCGTTTTGAGGTCTATAGAGTATATATAAAGTGTTTTTAGAAAGAAGTATGTATGTGTGTGTATGTGTATGTACGTACGTACGTACGTGCGTTCGCGGGCAGTTTTTCTACGAGCATAACTCACGTAAACAAAGTCGAATCGACTTCGTTGAGGTGTCAATCGAAGCGTCTTTGCAATCTTAAGAGCTGATTAGTTGTTGGGACACTTCGGTCGGGGGGGTTTGCTGTTTTCACCCCTTGTTATGCGCTATATCTCACGAACCAAACATGCGATTTTCATCATTAAGGTGTCAATCGACGGGTATTAACATTTTTATGAATCTATCAAATTTTTAAAAAAATCGTTGGATTCGTTTTTTAATTTTTTTAAAAAAAGTGCAAAAAATTAGGAATTTTTTCAAAAACACAAAATTTTTAACCTTATTTTCAAACCTAAGTAATCAATGTTTATATTATTTATATACTCCACATAGTTCTTGTAAAAAAATCAGCAAATTTTTTTTTCATGTTTACAAAAAAAATTAAATAAAAAATAAAAAATCATTAAACGTTCAAGGTCATTTACGTCATTCATTATATCTCGAGAACCAAATATAATCTTTCCATCATTAAGGTGTCAATCGACGCGTATCAACATCTTTATGATGTTTTTATATTTTAAAAAAAATGTTAAAGCGTTTTTTACGATTTATTAAATTTTTTTTTAGAAAAGTAGTGTTTTTTTCATAAAAAATTCCATTTTTAACCTGATTTGCACATCGTAATAATAAATGTTTATTGAACTTATAAACTTTTATCAATTTTTGTAGAGAAACCAGCAAAAACTTTTCTCATGATTACAACCAAATTAAATTGAAAATAAAAATTCATTCAAAGTCACCATGTAAAAAGGGTTTATTCGAATCATTATACCTTAAATCTCTTATTCTATAGACATTGTTGTATAGTCAATCAAAGTTTATTAATATTTGCAAAATTTGAGAAGATTTACAATAATCTTAACAGCAACATGTTTAACTTTAATGAAAAAACTGCTTTGTAGCCTGTCCCCCCTCCGATTGATCCGCGTGAATAATCAATCAAACCAATGCACCAAAATCCTTACGTAATCAATTGACGCTCCCGTAGATGTTACGATTAATATTAAATCATTCCAATAATTTTTATGAGAGGTACATTTTTATTATTTGAAGTAGTATTATTTCCATAACTTTTATTGTGTTTAATATTTTTAATATCTATGTAGATATTACTGGGAAGTTGACCGTGTGGACCTCATGGGTCGCACCTCACGGCTTGTTTTAATTTTCCATTTGTTTGTCCATTCCATGATATTATTTAAGTATTCTTGTAGTTCTCTACATGCGTTTGTAGGGTTAACGTGTGTGTAGAGTATGTTTGTGTCGTCAGCAAAAGTTGAGGTTATAAAATTTCTTTTAATTGGGAGGTCATTAGTGTAGATTAGGTACAATATAGGGCCTAGAACGCTTCCTTGTGGTACCCCGGCTTTTATGGGGTAGGAGTTACTAGAGCATCCTGCATAGATAACTTTTGAAAGTTCTATTTTCCAGATAGCTAAATAGTATTTTGTGTATGTTAGGGGGAAACGTTTTGGCAATTTTATATTTTAGGCATTCATGCCAAACTTTGTCGAACGCTTGGACGACGTCTAGGAATACTCCAACGCAGTATTTTTTTCATCAAGTGCGGTTTTGACTTGGCTAATTATTCTATGAACTTGCTCGATTGTACAGTGGTGATTTCGAAAGCCAAATTGGTGTTCGGGTATCAGTTTCTTTTCCATTAGGATTGGTTTCATCTTGCTCAGGAGGAGTTTTCGAACATTTTTGATAGGATTGGTAATAGACTTATGGGTCGATATGACTCGACTTTGGTTTTATCCTTGTTTGGTTTAGGTATAACAATGACATGCGCATTTTTCCATGTGGATGGGAAGTGGTGCATTGAATATATAAAGTATTGCTTTTCTTCCTAATTTTGGGAGATTCTTAAGTATTAGGCCTGTGATGGAGTCGTGACCAGCGATTTTCCTCGGATTCAGTTCTTTAATTGTTTGTGTTAATTTTTTAAGAGAGAATTTGATTGGCTTTGAAGCCTGAGTATCTTTGATTGGCGGTAATGGTTCTGGAGTCATGAATTCTTCGTTTGGGGTAAAAACTTCTGATAAGTGGGTAGCAAACGCTTCGGCTTTTTGGGAATTGCTCGTTATCCACATTCCTTTTGCATCTCTGAGAGGTGTTTGAGGCATGATTGGTTTTTTAATATTTTTGGTGACTTCCCATAGTGAGTAGTTAGTGTCTTGGGTGTAGTCTAAGTTGCGAATGAAGTCTTGAGTTTCTTTATTTTTTTCTGATAGTAGTTTATGTTTGAGTTTCTTTATGGCGTCGTTAGGGGTTGTTTTGCCTGTGGTGACCTTGTTTTCTGCCACATTGACTTCGCCTTCCTTTTGTTGCGGAGTAATTCCAAAACATCCTGGTTGGTTATAGTTTGAATTTTTGCGGTCGTTTCCTTTCGATTATGCGGGGTAGCTGATGCTGCGGACTCGTATATTGTTATTGTTAAATAGTTTATAGCATTGTCTATTTCATTTGTAGTTTTGAGAGAGATGTTTGGGTTAAAACTGGCGTGGAATATGCTTCGAAATTTGTTCCAATCTGTTTGTCGGGTGGTGTTGAGAGTGTGAGGGTACTTGCCAGTGAGAATATTGTAGGGGAGTGATCCGAAGGATAATCATTTGTGGTGAAAGCAGTGATCGTGGTTGGGTTTAAGTTTTTAAAGATGCCAAAATCATTTATATCTGGGATTTTTTAGGGTCTGTGGGCCAGTATGTGGGAGTACCCCCTGAGAGGCAATCTAGGCCGTTTTTGTACAAGGAAGATAAAAGTTGTTTTTCCTTTGGGGTTGTAAGTCTGGATCCCCAATGTGGAGATTTTGCGTTGAAGTCTCCCGCCGCGAAGAATCTGGGGCCTAAAGTTCTGAAGAGATCATCGAATTGCATTGTGTGAATTGTTTTTTTTAGAGGGGCTGTAAATCGAGGCAATGATAAGGTTTCTATTGTTTACGTTGACCTGGATTGCAGTGTAATGAAGGTTATCGAGAGGTACTTGTATTAAGGGTGCGTGTTTTATTATATTTTTGATGAGAATGGCAGTTCCACCATGAGATTGGAACAATGTTAATGTTTAAAAAAAATGTCTAAGGCGCGTTGTATAATGAATTACACCCTACAAGTGATCCAAATTTATCCTGTATTTTTCTAAATTAAAAGAAGCAATGCAATTGAAGTCATCCAAACTTCACACTCTTATTCAGGTATCCACCGTACCATTAATTTAATTTGTGCGTGAACTTTTCTTAATTTTCTCATTCTTCCGGCAAAAACGACAATCCTAAAAACGCAGTTCAAAAAAAATATATGGCTATGAATTCAAGCATATTGAAATTAGTTGGATCGTAGTCGGCAAATGAAGGCCGCTTGTTCCTCTCGTCGTCACTTGAAAAATTTGGAAAGGTGATATGCCAACGATGATTAAATCAATGGTTGGACTGGCTCTTCGATCGGTAAATTGTACAGATGAGGTTACAAAAAAAGAAAAAGAAGTCAAAGACGACAAAAAGAGAAAAAGTATAACTTTGCACGATGCTGGTTTTTGCCTTCGTAATATACCATCAATTTGTGTAAACAAGAAAAACCAGAAAAACCGAGGATCCACTTAATCTCCATGCGGGACTGTCTTAACATTCAATGTGTCGTTGGTTCTAAGAGTTTTGCCGCAAGACACATTTACACAGATACATACATGTTCATGTTGCTTCACTCTCTGCACTACACTTGTTGGAAATTGAATTCGCCGAAAGTTGAATCTTTCTGTTGACCTTTCTTCCATGCTTAAGATGGACCAGCAATCAAACTTCAATGGCCATCAGCATCATCATCATCCTCGCCAAATGCGATTCACCAGCAAAGAGTATGCTTGCCATTGGTGGTGATGATGATGGTGGTGGTTTCGGTGCTATTTCTATATCTTGAGAAAGCTTAACATCTTTTCGGTACATATTCCTGTCGTAAGAATTTTCGCTGCGCGTGGAATCAATGATCGAGAAGATGGGTTTATTCCGTCCAACCGACATGTGAAAGAATGGAAAGATTGAAAAGTTTGCAGATACATAAGTAGATGGATGATAATGGAGAGAGGTTTGAGTAGTGCGCGTTATAATGATTAACCTGTTAGAACACGTTCTAAAACTTAAATAAAAAACGCTAAGAGGATAGAAGTAACTAACGGCCGACGTAGATGAACGTGAAGTCTGATCCACTTGTAAACCATTTTAAAGGTATTCGCAAGATTGCACCTGACATAAAAATTAATTGTCGACACGATGTTGGTAGTAGTGCTGAACATAGATTATAGAATGGAAGACATGTTTTAAATGTCTTGTAAATATATTTTAGAGATTTTTTTCCTGGTCGGAAGTATCTTTTTGTTAAATGAAACGAACAAAACCAACACTTCAAATATGTCGAGCTTATATATTAAAGATAGTTTATTCTCAACTATTAAAGAGTTGTCCTGCAAGATCATCCAAATTCTAAAAATCTCCAAAAATGAAAAATGTTGATCCAAATTAAAGAAATGCCATATAAAAAACGAAACAAAAAACCTCAAGATGCTTTGGGTCTATCATATTTTGGTCAACTTTAGGCATATGGTCAAATGTCCTTTTAGTCCTGATCTGGTTTTCTATGTGAGTGCGCGACAACTCTTCTCGAAATACGGTTGCTTCTTGCTTTGTCCTAGGTATTCTCACTAAATGGAGCGAAAATTGTGGTCTAAAGATTAATCCCCAAAAAAACAGACCTTGTGCTCTTCACAAGAAGGTACAAAATTCCACGATTTCTCCCACCCAAACTCGATGAGATAAGCCTCATGCCGTCTCACCAAGTTAAATATTTAGGTTTAATTCTAGACTCCAAGCTCGCGTGGAAAGCGAACATAGAACAAAGAGCGCGCAAAGCGACATGCGCAATCTACTGCTGGAAAAGAGCCATTGGAAAAAGGTGGGGATTGAAACCCAAAATTGTATCATGGCTCTATACGGCGATAATGGAGCCAATCCTTCTGTACGGCGCAGTTATTTGGTGGCCAGCTATGGTGAAGTCATCAAATGTAAACCTGCTAAACAAGGTCAAAAAAACTGCAGCTATTGCAACCACCGAGGCTCTACGCATTACATCAACAAAATTAAATTGGCTCTCGAGACATCAGGCCAAGTGCTCTGCAGTTCGGATGAAAGCTCTACGTCTCTGGCAAGAGGGGAACATTGGTCACTCCACAACACTACGGAAGGATGGACCCACGCCAAGGAAAGTAGCCCTTGCTTCTCCAATTCTTTGTTTTCACCATAGTTTCAGGGATAAGCGTATAAGCATAGAAATTCGCATGCAAGATCTAACCCATTCACATCCATTGGCGGCATAAAAAGAACAAAAATCTTTTCTTGAATTGACCACGCTTTCCCGTCTATTTATACAGGGGGCGTGTCTGATTTTTAACCACACTTCCGTATTGCTGCTGGTCTTTCCGCACACCTGTATAAAAAGATGGGAAAGTGTGGTCCTTACTACTCTGGACTATAAAAAGAAGTGAGATACAGGAATCGATCGACATCTACACTGACGGATCAAAAATGGATGGAAGAGTTGACTGTGGCGTTTTCTCAGAATAGTTCGGTCTGAAACTGTCCATCCGGTTATGAGATCACTGCCGTGTTTTTCATGCAGATGTCATTGCGATATACAAGGCAGTAGACTGGCTGAGAAACCAGAAAATTTCCATAAGAAATCTGAACATTTCCTCCGACAGTCAAGCTGCTATCCAATGTGTATACCACCATCCAAAATGGTAATGGAACTGAAATACTGCACGCGATATCGCTTCATTCTGAAGTGATCCTTTGCTAGGTACCTGGGCATAGTGATATATCGGGAAACAGCAAGGCTGATGCCCTAGAATTGAGCTCCAGGATTATACACTAACACCCCAAGTCGGCCATCCACTGGTCTTCATTAAGCTGGGTTTCAAGCAGTATTACATGAAGCCTGCAAATAGGGCCTGACTTCGGGAAGAAACCTGTGGGATAACCAGACAAACTTGGCACGCACTGAGCTCAAAGCGCACCAAGCAGCTCCTCAACACAAGCCGTAAAACATTAAGTTTCATAATATCCGTACTATTGGGGCATTGTCTTATTAGCAGACATGCAGAAAAATTGGGTGTTCCTTTCAACGATTTCTGCTGAAGCTGCATATCGGAGGAAGGCGAAGAAACGATCCAACATTTTCTGTGCGAATGCCCAGCATTATCCAGGAAACGCATGCAAATTTTAGGCTCGCCTTTCCTGGATAGTCTCACTGAAGTAGCCAGTTTAAATATTAGCTGCATAGCCGACTTCATACGAGAATCTAGAAGTTTTTGATCATGCCGTAGGTTCTAGTGCCGTCCTTATATTTTTGTGGTATCACTATGGGTCTATCGTGGCCTAAAGGAGCCAACTTTTGATAAAGGGGGCTGCAACTACAACCAACCAAGTTTGCATCCCCGACGTAGGCCTCCATCAAGTTGGAAGTAAGTTTGTCTTCCCCGGGCTCTGGCACCTGTGATACCGGAAAAACTTCGGATTTTCCTCATTACAACTTCAATTTGAAGGGTCTAGAAAGCCATCTCTAAATAAGGGAGCTGCCATCACAATATACTCATCTTCAATAGTGCCTATTGCAGACACTACCAGTCTTAAAAAAGATATCGATCGCAAACTTTAATATGATGAAATTTTGGCTGATCTTCATCGATCATCGGACTTTTACTGGCCATCATCATCCACTTCTTTCTCTGCTCGCTCGAGGCAGTCATCGTTGTACATGTTGCTAAAAAACAAATGGTACATCACAAAAATGTAGATGCTTGAACTGTCCATTGAAATCATTTGATTCCGCAAAGTGATTTCAAGAGAATTTCTAGTCGGGGATGCCTACAATCTAATTGAAGTAAAACTTGTCTCTATTGCGGAATATCTAGACTCAAATTCTGGGCTACAAATTTACTATTTAGAGGATATCTGGCACCAACATATTCGATGGTGCATCACCTCAAATCGAGCCTTCCTGTCTTCCAATGCTATATTTTCAGATACGAACGAATAAAGTCATGCCAGGAAGAGTTAGCCACCTTTTCGTTTGCAAGCGGGAATATGGCGTGTTAGCCACTTCCGTGGCTGGTTGGGTATTCAGCGGGCATCACGTTTTGCCCAAATAAATCCAGTTTAATTGGAATTCGCAAAAAATTAAATCGAATTTGAGAGAATTGTTGCTCTTACACAGCAAAAAATATTTCGACCAGTTTTTTTCTTCATCACCGCCTCCTTCCTTGACTTATTACAATCTACTCAAGGTTTAGAACTGCTGACCTGATTATAATACCTGCTCAAGATAAGTATCAGGCAACAACACCAACAAAATCTTTGGCGAATTTAGTTGAATTCACAGCGTCGCAAACTCGCAAGAAAAAAAATATATGAGTGCCCAATTCCTCCACTATGAATTGAAACTCTTGAACTTGGTCGGTTTCTAGTTAGAATGATTGCTTGGACCCAACGTTCTGTCCATCTTCGTCGAGAAAGGTAAACGAACTCTTAATCCCACACTCATGATGTATGTTAATTAATACGAGTCATTTCTTATTCATAGATGCGCTTTTTTCGTAATTGGACGAATTATATATATAAGAGTATAGTGGTCCGAGGAGTGCCATTTGGGTGCTTCTCATGTCTCGTCCGATTATCCCACTTGTTGTTAATTTCGAACAATTTGAATGCCGATTGACCATCGCGACCTGCCATCTAAGTCTGATTCAAACATATTTTGTTTGTAAGATTATTCACAAGAATGTCACCTGGACGAGGTGTGTGTGGATCGTGTGTGAATTCAATTCGTCCAAACAACTCTAGGCGATGTCTTTTTGGAAATAGAATGAAAAAAAATCTTAAGCATGTTGAAAGTAAGAAGTAGCTTGATAAAAAAGCACTAAAGATCAATAGTTGATAGTTTGTGCTATCTATCTAAGGTGGCCGAGCGCGTTGTGGTGAATAGTGGAGCGGCCAATAGACCCAGTCCAGTTCAGTTCAGTCCATTCGAATGAAGAAACTTGTCATCGGCAACAGCACCACTGTTGGTTTTGGGCGTGGTATCGCCCGAGTGGTTTATTTCCACCATTAGCTAGAGCGCAATCTAAAACCAATCTAGCTTCTATAGTTTGACGATCGTGAATTTAATGAAGGTGGTAGGAAGTGTTGCCATGTCCCTTATTGATAAGATGATGGTGCTTCCTCCTGAGCGAACTCAAGATGGGGAAAAAACTACCACAACAATTGGCAACCCAATCCAATCCAATTCAACGTTCAATACTCTTTTTCTTCCTGTTCTTCGTTTTTGATCGAGCAACGCTACCATTTTACACCTGAACCGTTAGCCAATAGTTTTTTTTTCGCCGTTTGAAAATATGTAAAAAAAAATTTCGTCGATCAAAAGAATGTCAATTTCTTTTGAATCCGAACTCTACAATGAATGGCATGAATTCTACTATACTTCCTCGTCATGTCCAACAACTCTTCGGTTTTGCTAATGAAGCAAAGCAGAAACAGCAGAAAAAGACATAGAAATTGTAGCAACAACCGATATAGATAGTGATGGCAAATGGTGGCACCTCGTTATTACAACATAGCCTGCAGAATTTTTCAACAACAAATTCTTTTAGTATTAATTACTGATTAATTGCAACCGTTCATTTGAGTCTCATTAGCGGTTCGTAGAGAAAACACATATATATGTATTATATTTATGGATTTCTTGTTCCACCAGGAAATTTCAGATAAGTCGACAAATTAGCTGCGGGCGCATGTGAACAGTTTGGTGGTAACAAAATTCCAAGCAATATTTTGGAATTCAGTGACTGACTTTCGATTATGAACAGTTGAAATTATTCTATAAATCAAACTAATTCAAATTTTAGAAGTAATTTTTAAGAAGAAACTGCTTGATGAGTATACCTTATTGAATGTATTGGCTTTTTTGAGATTATCATGCAGCTAATCACTCGTTCATCTGATGATCACTTCTACTATATATCCTTTATGAGCGATTCCATGTCAAGTGGGACAACTTTGGAACTTGACCCCTTTCGATTTGGCTGAAAATTTATGCACCTGTTCTATATGTAAAGCCATGAAGATTCCCCAAGTTTTAGCTCAAAATATGTAAAACTGCGCCTATGGTGATTTTTTAAAGTTTTGACTGTTTTTTTTTTGATTTTCAAAGTATCTTTTGCATTTTTTCTATAAAAAGGTCTAATTTGCTCAAAAAAAATCTCCAAAATATATTTTTTAACGTAAAATGACTCGCTGAACACGATCCCGTGATCAGAAAAATTCCAAAAAAAAAATCGTGGAAAACCAGAAAAGCTCTTATATAGGTAAAATTTTGATAAATTCATAGTAAATATTGAGTCTCGCCAAAAATATTTCAACACCCGTCAAAAGTTGCTGAATACACTCTACTTCAAGACGACATAATTTGTTGTTGATTATTTTCACATCCTACAGCACAAAAAGTACGAAAAACCGTTAAAAAAGGTCGATTTTCCGGAAAAAATATTTATCTTCCGACTTTATATCAATTGAAAACTCACTTCTGAGCATGGATTCGGATTTCTCGCACAATTTTACA
This sequence comes from Oxycera nigricornis, assembly GCA_963942545.1. NCBI lineage: Eukaryota > Metazoa > Arthropoda > Insecta > Diptera > Stratiomyidae > Oxycera > Oxycera nigricornis. The sequence goes on along the minus strand of OZ012663.1, from coordinate 94,058,761 downwards.
TAAGAAATGACATATTGAACATTTTCCTCACCTTACCAATAAAACGGCTTTTCTGACTTTCCGAGATTTTTGAGAATTTTTCTGACCACGGGATCGTGTTCAGCGCGTCATTTTACGTTGGAAAACATATTTTATATATTTTTTTGGAGAAAATTACACATTTTTATTTAAAAAAAAATGCAAAAGAAACTTTGAAAACCAAAAAAACAACAGTCAAAACTTAAAAAAATCACCCTGCACCATAATGTTGAAGAGTCATCCAATTTCTCCTGTAGTTCTATTTTCTTGGAATGATCCGTTGAAATCGTCCTTCAGAATGGAGTTTTGAAAAATGTAGGCTACTGGTAGTGTATTGATCACTTCATTGAATGTTAGTCATGCTTTCTTTTTGGATCCTCTCAACGGATTGTTTTATTCGGGGGACTTGTCTGTTCGTAGTTCATGCTTCAAAGAATTTGCTCTTCAATAAAGACCTGACATTTTGATGTAATTTTGCGAGATGCTTGTTTCGTCAAGACATATTTAATTTAAAATTGTAACTACCATTTTTTGGTGAAAATGTTTTTTGGTCAATTTTAATATTTGCATTGCTTTTGAGAAGGTTTTTATTGCCTCCTGTAATTTTTTTTTGCATTTACAAAATCCTGCATTGACGCCGACGATTTGTATTTTGTTGCACAGGATAACCTTCGTTGTAAGTCGCGATGATGTTGATTACCAGTTGATTTGTGTGAATATCAATATTATTGTCTAGAATTTCCAGTTGATACTTTGGCATTCCCTGGTAATATTGCCAGATCGTGCTATTCGGAATTTCATATTTAATTGGCACCCGATGGAGTACCTCAATTTGAAGTCAGAATGAGTCCTTGTGATACTCATCAGGTGACCCATTTATGAGATTCCAAGGGCCATCTTAAAACCTCTTCTCAATGAGCAATTACGATATGATTTATTAACGATTTGCAGCACTTCTGCGGTGATTATTCCAGGATAATAAAAATGGGTGAATTTGATTGAAGGAGGTTTGACTCCATGCTTATCCGAAGGATTGTACAAATTTATCGGAACCGTTTTGCCGTACAAAAAACTCCAAAAAAGATTCCTTGGAATTTTTCCTCTTATGCCATCAAAATCTCATATATAAACCGCCCAAAGAATCCGCGAAAAGGAATTTTAAAAATGAGAAAGCAAGTTTCAACTTCATTTGGGAAGGATTTATTTTTGCTACTGTTATAAAATGCAATCAAAAATTCATACATGATAATCATAGATAGGGAGCGTGGTTTCGGGATAACGAATGGCTTCCTCTTCAGGTGCTGTCATATGCCATTCGTTATCAGACAACACGACCACGGTTTAGGCTTGTTGATGGGTTAAGCTCGTTATATTTCAGCTATTTTAATCTTTGCATCTGCGAAGTATAACGACTGTCAATATTTTTTCGTTCGTATGTTGTGCATACGTTGCAATTTGAAATGATTCTTAGTGGATTTGAACCTCCGTTTCTAGTCGAGACAAATCGCCCACTAGTGTGCTTTTGTTGGTTTAGCCACTTGCTAACACTATTTTTGCACATTAATGGAGGTTCTTTTTTTTAAATTATGGCACCAACCATTAATCTGGAACAAAAAGCCATCTTGCATCAAAATCACTTCCTTTCTGTCCCTGAATTGTTGCCGATTAGTAAGGTATCGCACAAAAACAGGGAGAATATTTTCCCTGTAATATTCTCCATTAACAGACACTCCTTCCTGAACAAAGTGAGGTTGGCTTTTTCCTACGATGATTTTTAAGTCGAATTTCGGAGTCTGTATTACGGAAATATTTGCAGGATTGCTGGTTCTCACTGTCCTATTCTGTCAATTGGGTATTGGATGCAGTTGGATCCACGACTCGTCCGTTAAAAGCCTTTCACCACGGGCATTGTCATCAGCAAATTCGAGGTGTTTGAGATTTTGCCAGAAATTCAGTCGGTCTCGAATGTTCTTCTTGGAAAGGAAAGGTTTCTTCCGTTGTCTAAAGACTTGCCGGCTCCAGTTGGTGAACCGAATGTGTCGCTGAATGGTTCGCCTCGACAGCAGAGAGCTGTTAAGCCGTTTCGTCAATGTTCGCGTCTCCACTCCTGGTATATTTGGAATGTTGGAATTTTTCTTTTTGCTTCGGTTGCGGCTTCTACCTAGCTAGAGGAGTGATGGCTGCTGGCAGGCCAGCTCAGCTCGGCGCGTAATGTCGTGGGTGCGTACTCTAGCATCAGTCCCGAATCTCATTTCCAGAGATTTAGCCATCAATTTGCCCGATTACATACCGACAAAAAAAAATTGAACAAACAAAACAAAACATACTATCCATCTTGCGAGGCTAGAACTCCTACGTTGCTTTGCCCAAGAATTCTCGCGCGCATACCGAGATAAACCGCGTTCAAGATCTACCCGAGAGAATAAAAAATCCTTTACGAGCTGAGCTGGCCTGCCAGCAGCCATCACTCCTCTAGCTAGGTAGAGGCCGCAACCGGATTCGTCTGAACGATACAAGGGTTCGTTGCCTCGTCCCCAGGACTTAACGTCCATTGAGGCCAACAAGACGAAAGTCTTGTTGCCTTGAAATTTCGAAGCAATATCGTTCGCCAACTAATCATTTCATTACAAAATCATGTTATTAGAATTTCGATGTTTTGAAAAAATAGACCTAGACGGCTAATCTTTTGCATCTTTCGATAAAAGCTTAAAATTTATTGAATCAATCTGGAAGAATTTTATGTGTACATCCAAACGAAAAATTCCTCTTTTTAAATATACTCTTCCTCATATTCTATGTTTTGTTTCACCTACGGATACCTTTATTCTATCGGCACTATGCTATACCGTGTGGTGCATCCAAATTTCGTTGATTATCACTAAAAACTGATGATCAGCAACTTGTAAGTTACATAAAACCTTTTATCTGCACAACAGTATGCTACAAATAATTTTTTTTAAATTTATGACATTGTCGACCCATTACGATTTGCGTATGCTGCATACCATAAACTCCTAAGGATCTCCACGCAATACACTATATACATATGCCTGAGTAATAATGCATCATCGGAAATGGTTTAGCTTACCCAGTTGTACTCATCTAACTGTCGAATCGAAGTCAACACCAACACCTATTTCAATTAATTTTAAGTCTAAACATTCACCATTCTTTTTTTGTTTCATTTAAAAGAAAACCATGTGTTTAACCCGTGCTTGAGTGTTTGAATGTGAAATTATTGAGTCGAATGCAAATAGACCTTGATCGAAACGATCGAGGGGGGAAAAATCGAGCGAAAGTAGTGCAATGAAAAATACCATCATCATCGTCGTCACTATATACCATCATCACCATCGTTATCACCATCCTAGGGAGTTGCATAATTGCAAAATTTGTTATAAACATTCAAGATTCACAACATCTAAAGGCCTTTCGTTGGCGTCTTCTGCTCTTTCGTCGACAACGGAAATGTGCAGACTATCTAGTTTTATAGCGTCGTTCCAGCAACATCTCAGACAATTGCGTCTTCTTGCATTTTATTTGCAGACATGCATCCTACCACCATCTTTAAAAAAAATATAACGTGAATATTAAAACGTAACACGCGTTCGATTCAAATGCAATTAACTATTAATTTTTTTCTTGCGATGTATGCATTCGTTTAGATACTTTCGAGAGTTGTACCTCAATTTCGGGGGTTTTTTTTTCTGTAAATTTTCAATGAGAATACTGTTAAGTGCTCGCCTACTCGAAAATTGTACAAAAAGAAAATATCCTCAAAAAGTTGGCGAGACAACAAGAGCGACCAATGTCGGCAACAACCAAGACGAAATTTTTTTTTGCGAACTCATCTAGCCTGGCTAGGCTAGCAAGATACAACAAGCGTTAGTGGTGATTTCAAGATTTCGCTCACCGCATAACATTTCTCCAGCGAAAAAAGATTGGGCAAAAAATATATGAAAGGCACTAAAAAAATCTAGCGGGAAAGCCGCATTCACCACTCTTTTTGATTTCAGCCATACATGCTCGTCGTACTCTTTGAACGTAAGACGTTCACCTGTGTACGTATATCGGCGGTTCACATATGTGAATATCGCATCTAAAGATACTCACGAAGAGGTGGTTTTGCTAAAGATTTGACTTAAATTATTCGTGACTGCTTGAGTGGAGTTTGTAAGTTTTTTTTCAATAACTAAGACGTTCTCAAATGGGTTCTAGGCATAATTGCAGATTTAAGTGAGTTTTGCACGACTAGCGGCTAAGTTATAGGATTCATTTGATTTGTAGTATTTAATGGTTTTTGGTTGGATAACTATTGTTGACTTTTCACTCATCAACTATTTAAATTTATTGAATGAGCATAATTTCAAGTGACTGTTTCTTAAGGATGCCGAAAAATCTAATATAAAATAAAATTGAAAAATGAAGACTACATAAATTTCTTTGTAGAATTGTTACATTAAGAAAATTATCAAAAATCTATCATGCATACAATCTGTAGCTAATGCTGTAAGTTAGTTCAAACAGATCATGAACTTTTTTTGATATAAAACAGGATATCCAGTACAAACGATATATTATTGACTTTGTTTTCAAAAAGAAACCATGACTCTTTCTTACGACAATAAATGAAAATTGAGAAAATAGAACAGCCATAAACCATTTTTTTTCCATATCCTGAAATTCAATTTTGGTGATTTTTATTCGTGTAGGAATCCTTTTATTTTACCGGGTAAAAGGTATCCCAAATATTGGTTCCATAATTACTAAAAAAATTAATTTACTAATTTTTTTTAACGAGATACAGTTCTGTGAATAATTATAGACTCAACTATATTTTTGAGTCTCTCATAAAAACAGGAAATTATTTCAAATAACTGTTGATTTTATTGGATAATATGCCTTTAAGAAAATGTAGTAGGGATGAAATGTTGATTATATTCCTTTCGAAAAAAAAAAACGAAAAAAAACAACAACATAAAAACTCGCTGTAAGAACTGTAAAAAAGTATAAACTTAGTGTAATGTTTGTTAAGTTTTTCATTTAATACTTAGTCCATTTGCCCTTATTTTTGATTACATCTAACAATCGACTCGAAACGCTATTAACAAGACTATTTAATACGCTATCTGTTCTATCGTTCCAGGCTACTATTATTCTTTCCTTCAGTTCTTCAACATTTTCAATGGATGACTTCTCCTAGTCGTAGACTTTTCTCGCTAAGATGCACCACAAATTTTCTATGGGGTTCAGGTCGGGTCTTAACGCTGGCTATGGTAATAATTGGATTCCATAATCCTGAAACCACTTTTTTGTGGAGGCAGCCGTATGCATGGGTGCATTATCCTGCTGAAAAATAATGTTTTCGTTTTCTACTAGCGTCATAAAAGGCAGTAGATGATCCATTAGTAACTCCTGATATCCGACAGCATTAAGTCTACCATTGACGAAGGCTGTTTCGCTCCTAGCGTGTTTTTTGAAAGCTGCCCAAAACATCACAGAATCATCTCTCTGTGCTCTTCTTGGCATGATTCTTCTATCCTTTCGTAAATCGTGCCAGTAGTAGTTCAATCCATCTGATCCATCGAGATTGAATTTCTTTTTGTTGCTGAAGATCACATGATCCCAAACGGGTCCTTTTTGGATGAAATTTTCAGTGAATTTCAGTCTAACTTTGTTGTAACGTTTCGTCAATTTGGGTTTTTGCAAACATTTGTGGTATTTAAATTCTTTTGGAGGATGTAGCCCATTTTCTTACTAGGATTGGATTACATTGAAAGTTTAACCGGCTAACAATTTTCGATGATGAAGCTCCTGTGCTCAATAGTTCTCTTAAAACTGCGCGTTTCACACTAGGCGAATATTTTGGAGGATGTCTTCCTTTTCTCATAATTCTCGATTCCAAGCTTCAACCAAATTTTTAACTACATTTTGTGATCTTTTAATTTCACTCGGGATTTCTCTCTGACTTTTCCATTGCTCATTAAATCAATAATTCTATGTTTTTCAACATCACTTAGTTTTTTTCCACGGGGCATTTTTGGGATCGAAAAAATTTCAAAACTCTCAAAAAATACAGTTGCACGTCTTCAAACTGTTAAAATGCTATATAAAAACTCAAATCCACGTTTGAAACATTCTTAGCAAACTTAGAACAGCAACATACTTTATAATTATTCACGGCTGAAAAAGAAGACTTTTGGGTTTTTTTCCTTTACTTAGCTTGGTTAAAAGAAACTGGGAAAGGCAGATGGTTGAAAGGATTTCCTGGGAATCCTAAAATAACATGTACAGGCAAAAAATTCATTTCCTAGAAATGCTTTCAATACCTTGTGAGTTAAGCCAGTCTATTGAAACGATACGTTGAAATGTGTAGGACATATTAGTAGTAAAAAAGCGTCTTTTCTGTTAAAGGCTTTTAATATATTCTGATTTGGATTCATTATTCTAATTATAGAGTGAACAAAAAAATAAATACAGTATGAGAAATTTTATTGAAAAATTTAATTCTTTTCAAGAGAAGTTTTCAGTTTTATTTTTTATATAATATCAACTTAGTAATTTATTGCGTGACCCTTATTTGTAAGAATTTGTTTGTAACCAGCCGACATAGAATCCACTAAACGTTCACCGCTTTCTTTTGAAATCAGGTGCCACTCTCTTTTTATTGCAGTCCACAATTCGAACTTATTTCTGGGTTTATGTACATAAACCCTTTCCTTGATTTGCTTCCACAAGTTCTCAATAGGATTACAGTACGGTGACTGCGCCGAACAATCGAGAACCGAAATTTTTTTGCGCCGCAACCAATTCTTCACTATTATTGCAGAGTGCTTCGGATCATTATCATGTTGAAATGTCCATCGGCGCGGCATGTCGTCCTCTGCAAATGCCAGCATTATGTCCTTTAGTATGTCCAAATAACTTTCTTTGGTCACAATCCCGTCAATCAACTGAATTGGGCCTACACCATACCAAGAAAATGCTGCCCACACCATTATGTCACCTCCGTCATGCTTAACGGTCTTTTTGGTATATTGTGGATCAAATGATTTCTTGGGAGGACGCCTAACAAATTTTTTTCCGTCCGATCCGAAGATGTTGAATTTGCATTCGTCACTCCAGAGAATATTTCACCATTTTCTCATGCCTTTTTCTCCGCTCCAATCTAAAAGGGCCGTTGCAAAATTTAGTCGGTTCTGTATGTTTTTTTACTTAGGAGAGGCACTTTTCTTGGTGATCGGGCTGGTAAGTCTACGTCAAATAATCTTCTACAAATAGTTCTAGCACTCACGTTAGCATTTGTTTCTCGCAAAATCACGACCGGAGACGCGAAAGGGGTTCTTATTAGAGACGCGCACAATTTTTCGATCCAATGATGGAGTAGTTTTCCGTGGCCGGCAGCGATTTTCTTTATCATTTTTCTCTTATATGGCGTTCTGGACCATTACCAAAGAGCAGTAAGAAATTTTTACAATCTCTCGAAGAGAGTAACCGTCGTCCCTTAGGCGTTGAATTTTGATCCTCTTTTCTGGGGAACGGTGATTATTTTGGCCCATGTTTGAACTAAAGAATTATTACGAAATCAGATAATTTGAACTTATTAGAAAAGTTTTCACTAAACTTACTCGAAAGAAAATAAATTTGGAAAAAAAATTAAAAAGTGCCCCGAAAGTAATTATTTTGTCCAATGTGAAAATGGTCCTTTGACTATCAAATTCAATTTGACATGAGTGAAAAACCATATGAACAGGCTTGCTACATACAAAACTGTCCTTCCAAAATGTTAAATTTACTCCTACAAATATAATTAGAAACTGACTTTTTAGTCATTTAGGATTTATTGTTAGTTTTTTCTCTTGACTTTTTGGATTTTTTGTATACCGGTGAGAGAAAATGTCTCGTACATTTTTTTAGTATCAATATCATTTTTAAATAAATTTACTACATATTTTATCTGGAAAAACATAATTAATTATTTTCGCATTAAATGTTATGAAGAATAATTTTTTATCGTTTCGCTTACTCTCCATTTGTATTAGGCCAGGATTATTGTCTTAACAATTGTTCTTAGCTGAGAACAGCACAGGATTCTTGAACATGCGGCGAGGCGATCTATCATCATGGAACTTTCTAAAAAGAAAGCTCTCTTCAGTCCAGCGCGCTTCACACCACACATTCACAACCATCATATCATACTTACCACAGCAAATGCTCTGTTAAGGTCTCTGCAAAACTTAACGCCGGTTGTGGGGTTTTTCTCCCTGAGTAATTCCAAATCCTCAAACAGCACGAGGCGTAGCCGAAGATAGAACGGTGAGTATGAATATGAGGCTCGGTTTACATATACTCGTACACATATCATCACATCACATCACTTCTCCTCCAGAGCGACGAAGAACAACTTGTTGCGTTTTCTCTGCATGAGTGTTTGTTTATGTGTAGTATCTATAGCTCACGTATTCCGTAAGTATCTTTCTTTCGGTGACGAGAGTATGTACTGCAATGCACATTGAATTCCACTCAAGCTGTAATTTCTGAGTGGTTTTTTCTGTTGCTAATGATTACAGGTCGTCGTCTTCAAGTTTGACTCCAACGAGCATTGCTTGCTCTTGGTATGTAGCGTATTGTGTTGTATCTTTTTTTTTTTGATTCCCGGCCCGGCACGGCTAGAGAGAGTCCCCAGACTAGGCAACTAACTAACTAACTTAGTAACTAACCGTCAGTCAGTCAGTTAGTTAGGCGGTGTGAAGAGAAAGAGAAATACTTACTACACTCACTGAAATCTGCAACTTGTTGTCGACCTGGGTGTGTTGTTAAGTCAGCGCTTGAAAGTGTTACGGAGCGGCCGTGTCGTCTGTACATTATTAGTTCCGTTCGCCGTTTTTCTGTTTAGTGAATTTTTATAAAAATTTTGTTTTTAAATTTTCCAAAAAAAAAAAATTCCTCTAAATTGTGTATTTTTTTGTCTAAATCTGAAAATTGGTTCGACGTGGAAGAAAGTTGCGAAAAATTATAATTTAAAAAAAATATCTAGAATAGATCCTTGTGTGTACTATAAAAATCTGAAGAAAAAAATCCTTTGGAAAAATCCATTAAAATTAACTCTATTGGGAAAGTTTCTACTGCAACGATTACAACAACAACAAAAACAGCGAAAAACTCGAGTTACAGGACCATCGAACCGATTGAAACACTATCTGTATCTAAATCTATGCAAAAAAAATTGTTTCAGGTTGAATGAAAACGTGCAACAAGTGGCTGAAGTGTGTGAATCCCAAATGATCCCGAGTGTATTAACAATTAAATAAGACAGTATATACAACGAAAGAAAGTTCGAAAACATATATAACCAACAAAAAAGATAGTTCGATCAAAATCAAACTTACCTGAAATGATAAATTAAAAAATAACTGTGAACAGTTGTAAAATTAAAAGGATATAAATATAAATAAATAATTGTTGAATGTGATTAAATCATTATTCTCCCCCCAAAAAAAATTCTAAAGTATCTACAATTTTTGTACGAAGTACGGTTTCGTTAAAAAAAATATAGAAAATTGAATTTGATCCAAAAATCATTTGTTCGAGACTCTGGGTGAAATGTATATAAAAATAAAACCATGTGAAATACGTTATTACCGGTATGTGGTTAAATTTACGCTATGATATAATCTAAAACACACACATACACACACACAGATTCATCAAGGAGATATTAATAAAATAGCACAGTTAGTTGGCAATATCCGTACTGAAAACATATACAAATTGATTTGGTTCATCAATTTTTTTTCTATGGATCTTTACAAGTTTATATTGTGTTTCAAATTGAATTGGGTGTAGAAATACATTTGCAAAATCGCGTATTTGAAAATTTAGTGTAATTGTGCGATTTCGATCGGTAAGAAAAGTGATTTAAAGAAAAAAGTGTATATAAAATCGAATTATAGATCGAATAGAGATTCACGGAAATATCCTGTGAGTCCCCCACCCGAACGACGACCATAAGCAGTCAAACTGGATATCATCAATATGGAAACGTTTTATGATATAACATCGAGAGATCTCGATCTTTGGGATACTGAATTAGATCCGGTAAGTGGATACAAACTATTTACATTTATTTATTTTACACAATTTGGGAAAAAAGGAAATAAATAAATATGGCATAATATATTTATTAAAATTTATCACTGCCGAGCAACACGTCAATCAAGATATTGTACTTACACACCTTGTCCAAGGCTACAATTCAAGTTTACATTAATTTCATATAAAGATTAGATGTTTATGATGTACCAGATATACTCTTTCCGGCTTATTGCAAATGCTATGTAGAAAGATAATTTTTGCCAAGTATCTTAGACACCAATTTGGATTATATTCAATTCTGATGCAAAGTTGGACCAAAAGACTCAAATACACCTATTTTAGATACTTATCTTTCAACACAATCAACGCATAATTCAATTAAATGCGAAGACAATGGGAAACAAAATTTCAATTTATATCATTTTGAAATGTATCTTTTCTAATTGACAATCTATCCGTCAAAGTAGAAAGTAGGCAAACTATCGTTTGGCGTCAATTTTATTCCGAATTTTTTTTTGGCACGATCTGAATGAAACTCAATCTTGATGCAAATTATAATAAAGTGCTAAATTGAATTGATTTTATAGACAACTTAAGGGGTTACATAGGTCTCGTATATTCAAAAAAAAAGATCGAATATCGCATACCAGTCTCTCCCCGACCACAGCGTTGGAAAGCGGAGTTTCAAAAAAGTTAGATCATAAAACAAAAGTTTGGTATCTTTAGCAGTTTCTTGTTGATTTTTTTTTGTCTGGACCTCGGATGCGCACGCCGGCTGGTGCCACTTCAAGCCAGAGTCTTCCCACTGTGCGTAAAATCGCGAGTCGTAAACATCAAATTACGCGACGTGGGAAGTCGGCTTAACATAAGGAGTTAAGGTCTTGTATTTTGAAAAAATCGATCAAATTTTTTTTATTCTATATGAAAGTATAGTACTTCAAGAGTATTCACACCAAATTTGAAGTAAATTCGAGCAATATTACCGGAGTTTTACAGATTTGAATGCCGCGTGGTCGGTACGTGCGCTCTGCCTTACGTGGTAGAACCGCATAAAATCAGGTCCTTTTTTTCATCAAACATAGCACCATCAAAAGGATGCTCTGAATATCGCGTATGAGGCGAACGAATTACTATATGGACCTAGAATCGACGACTCGCTGCAAGTCGCTAAAAATAACTTTATTTCGAAGTGTGATTTCGGGGTGACGGATGGCATCCTCTTCAGGTGCTGTCATTTACCATCCGCCACCAGACAGCACGACCACGGTTAGGCTTGTTGATGGGTTAAGCTCGTTATATTTCAACTATTTTAATATTTGTATCCGCGAAGTATAACGTTTTTCTCGAAACTTTGGTTTTCCGTGCGGTCGGCACGATTTCTCGAGAACGAATCTACCGATTTTGCTGAAACTTTGCACAGTTTCTCTTTATAGTATTGACTCGTGCTTGAACGAAGGGATTTTTATTCGGTCGATTCGTTTTTGTTTTATACGAAATAAATATATTTTAAAAACGATGAGAATCGGAAAAATGCTAAAAAATTTGAGACAAAAATTCATTCAAACTCATTTCAAAACTTTAAATTTCATTTTTTTTCAATTCCTCGGTTCAATCACGAGCCAAAAGCATAAACTTTAAGACAATTTTTGAATTTTTGGTTTGAGATGAACCTGCACCGAAATATTCTGTCTACCGCAAAAAAAGGATGGACGAGAAAAACTGCAGGAAAATTGACAATTTTAGCTGAATTTTTTTTTACAACTTCTTGAAATGCTAAACTTTTATGTGTGTAAATTTTAAATAAAACAGATTTTGGTTTTTAAAATACAATTTTTTGAAAAATTGTTTTTACCCCTTCAAGACCTATGTAGCCGCTCAATGCACGAACCCCTTGGAAATGTTCTATCTATAAAATTGAATAAAAACACTTTCTTCCAGTGTAAATAGGATGTTTCGCATCAAATCTGTTTAGGAGTGTGCTCTTCTATTATTATTTATTTATTTTGTCATTAAAGTCTCTCTGAAGACACCAGGTTGGCAAGCAGTGCAAAAAGGTTCTCTCCAGTTTCGTTTAAAAGACGTGTTTTCTCGTTCCTGAATTGTTTTCAAAAAATATAGTTGAAACCTGTAAGAAACGTTTTATAAATGAAATCAGGTAATTTGCGTAGAAAAATGACAATACAGGTGGTTTAATTTATTTGAAAGCCCTAAACTGACCTTCATTTCAAATTAAGTGTTCTTCGAAACTAATTGAAATATTTAATTGTTTTTTTTTTTTAAATTTTGTTACAGAAAAGTGTGTAAATATTTCTACATATTGTGAAAAGAATGTAATTAAACTACCCTCAAAAACGATTCAGTATCAATATTTTTGCATAGTTTTAGTTAGAATTAGACAAGTTTCGATAGCGATTTAAACTTGGAAAAAATAATTCAAAATAATTTCTATGCACTTTTCTTCTGATTATTAGAATTTATTTCTCTTTGTGTGTATAATAAACAATTTGATGAACCATTTTTGGAAAAAACAAAATCCAGTAGCTTTTTAAGTCATCTTGAAAGTTTTGAATAATTTAGACCCTTTTTAAAATTCAAAATCCTTTTTCTCGAGCTCAAAGTGTTTTCTATCTCCAGAAAAAATTGCTGCACATAATCTTTATGGAAATATATTTGTTACGTAGAAAAAAATTGATTTTCATTTGAATGTGTTGTTTTAAACCGTTACGTCTAGAAAATTTCGAAGAAAAGGGTGCGTTAGATGAAAATACCTAACTTTTCACCAAAAACCATTCGTTGAGAAAGTTTCAAATTTAACTACCCTCTGAAAAATATGTAGAACTATTTCCAAAATATCTCTGAACAAGTTAGAAAAAAAACAATGAAACATCCTAAACATTTTTAAGGGATAACTTATTTTGAAATGAAAAACATCACTTTTGGGCCGCTGAATGATAATTCAAACCTTCTTGCTTTTGGAATTGGTTTGTTTTTGATTTTGCTTACAAAGCATCACTTGATTTTGAGCCTGTATCATTTCAACTATCATTTGAAAATTTTAGCGTTAATTTTGGACAACGAGAAGGGATCAAAACAGCCATAGTGAAAAATTCAGATAAATTTTATATATTTATTTTAAATATGCCTGGATTAATTTTTTTCTCGTTTTATAAATCTGTTTTCTGAAACAGACCAGAATTTCATGATTTTTTTCTTTTTTTTACGGACCATACGCCAAAAATTTCTTGAATACGTATCTAAAGGGGGAGTTTGGGTTAGTTTTCAATATTTTAAACACATTTTTAAGGATTATTTTTGAAGATATGGTGAACATTTATTCATTTATAACTAAAGGAGCTAATAGTGCAACATTTCAAGAGTTGTCTTCTGTAAAATTTTTGTGAAAAAATATTGTGCATTAAGCCACTGACAGCAAATATTCGTAGCGTGATCATCATAACTCATTCTGGATCATTTGTTGACTAAAAACCCAAGAAGATTTCGTTAGTTTTTGAGTTTTTCGAGGTAACAACATCAAGTTTTTTTTTATTTTATTGAACTTTTCGAATTTTTGGAAGCAAAAAGAGACGATTTTTTTGAATTTATGAAAATTTATTGATAAAAACCGGCGAATTTGTTGCTCTAAATTAAATTATAACAATAAAAAATACAAAATCTCGACGTTGTTACCTCGTGATTTATGTATCAAATAAATGTGCAAAATTTACGATGGATCGAATTGGTAGTTTTTAAAATACAGTGATCATCGACTTAAAATAAAAATAAAGTACCAACCCCCGCCCCCTTTAAGTTCTTCAAGGATAAGTAGATTGTCGAAGCTATCTTCAAAAAAAAATTCACAAGTCACATTGTCTGTCTATTTAGCTTTTAGCACGCATTCGATCTTCTCAGCATAAACTTGAGTAGAAAAACTAGGCTTTCTTAAAGAATGTTTTTCATTTTTCGTGGAAATTTTTCAACGATAAAATGCAAGTGTTTTTTTTACAAATTTTTAACTTGAGCTCATACAGATTAAGTGTATATAATTATTTTCCTGAAAACTGTCTTCAAATGCATTATAAAATCATACGTTTAGGTAAAGTTTTCTCAGTCTGTTTTTTTGCTACATTTAGTATTCTCAGCATTATTTTGAACTTAAAAATATAGAAAATCAAGCAGGAAAAAATGCGCGAAATTGTTATTCAATGTATCTATGATGATTTGCTTCCCATCTAAATTTAATCGCGTCGGAAAAAAGGTTTTGTTTTCAAATAAAATTCATTTTTTCGATGAGCAATCAAAAATCATCCCTTCCGGCTGGATTGTATTGAATGTTTTATTGAATGAACTTTAGAGCCAAATTTAAACATTTGAGTAGTACGTACGTATTCTTTACCAAAGTACCGTCTTAGATACCTATAAAACCTATCAAATATATCCTTAATCTGTTTTGGTGGCTCTGAATTAAAACATCAATTTGTGATTTTAATGATGAGTCCAGTTTTTGGCGCGTATTTTGTAAGGAAATGTTGGGTTCGAAAATTCAAGGCAACGAGACTCTCGTCGGCCTCAATGGACGTTAAGTCCTGGTACGAGGCAACGAACCCATCGGTCGTGTTGACGAATTGGGTTCGGCCTCTAGTAGGCTAGACGGCGATGGCTGCTGGCAGGCCTTAACAAAACGGTGGGCTATTCTTGGTGTGCTGAAATTTTTTTTTTAATATTTTCAATAATTATTTTTGTGTTAATTTGAATAGGTTCTCCGTTTTGCATAATTTTAACGATAGTAGTAACTAAGACTTCTGTGATATAACCAAATAAATTGCATTTTTAGTTATTGTTTTTTCATCATAAAAACTCCCAAAATAATCAACATTTTGTTATCCTTTCAACTTAAAGAAGAATCCAATTATAAATTTATTGCTTTCCTAATTTTTTAGACCTACAAATATACGGTTAACTGTTCTCTTGATTTACGGTCTCACATATAATCTATCAGCAACGATCATATAATATCAAAGCAACTATCTTAACTTGAACATTACCCCAAATAATAGCTTAAAAATTGTTTTTGGTACGTCATTCTTACTACAAAATGATAATAATTATCATTGTTTTGCTCTAATCATCAATTGATAAATGTTTTGAATAGATAATTTTAAGTATTTAGTTAAATTAATTTGATTTCCTTTCTTCATAAACGAAATATATTTACATGTGTATATATAATTTTAACCAAAATAACTGTAGCTTAAATTGTGCGGTAAAATCAAATAAATTATGAAAAAAATATATATTTATTCATAAAAAAATAACAGAAGATTAAATTGTGCGGCGAAATCAAATAAATAAAATATTTTCTAATATAAAAAATAACAGATAAGACAAACGATGAGAAAGATGAAGGGATTTTTTTTATAGATAGTAATCATTTGAGTGGGTCTTAATTGTTTCTGATTACAGTGATTTATATTAAGTGTGGGTTTTTACGAAAGTCCGTACGATTTTATTTTATTTTGGTTTGATTTTCAACCAATTTTGAAGATTAAAAACATTTATAAAAAAATAGAAGTAAATCTATCAATCATGATATGCAACGGAAAAGTTAATACTTTTATATTTCACGATCGTAATCGTTTGATGGAAAATTTCACACCGTCAACTACCGTATCTGGTAGCAAATTTTCGATTACATATATTTGTGCATATAATATATATGTATATAATCGATTGTTCCACTCTTTGGTGTATAATACACGGTAATAAATTTAATAACGTTATAAATCTTTTTTTAATTTCAACTCTAATTGTTTAAAAAATGACATTATAATTGATTTGCGATTGTATGTGCTAAGTTTATACTTGAATGCTTTCTTTGATACGAGAATATGGAGGAAAAAATTTAGATTAGAATTTATGGAAAAGATGGTGAAATTTTGCTTTAGTTATATTGTCCTTGGATCGAAAGTCTAATCGTAAGTATCTGAATCGCAAATATAGTTGAAACAAGAGTATCTGATCATGATTCATGCTAAATTTTCCGGTGTCATTTATTTCTATAATCTCTGATGCTCTCAAATTCATTCACTCTACAATCTTTGATAATTTCCCAATAGCATCAATTGAACTTCATGAAAAACCCATATGTGTTGTCCACTAAAAATATACTCGTGTACTGTTCCGCTTGTTGACCCCTCATCATTGTCACAAACTAACTACACACTCTATTTGTATACGTAATTCACTGATAATACGTAATGGACATTTGCACTATATTAATATATATATTATCAGTTAATTCTCAGTGTGTATAATTCCGTGACCAATATGTGACCATATATATATGTGTAACATACATACTAGCCCCCTAAAAAAAACCAAAGGCGGGAATGTCTTATCACATAACCGAGTCTTGATAAAAGTCTTTTAATCACTTTTGACTATTTTAAACACAACAAAATTCTCAAACATATGGTAGACTTGTTGAGAAAATCATTGTGCCGAAGGAAAAAGTGTTCGTTTCCCTTATTTTTGTCCTTGCGTACACATGCGTGGGCTGGGGATGGAACAGTGACGACAACAAAGTGTTCTGATGACGACTATATCGGATGAAAGTGATGCATGTATATGCGCTGTGTCTCGAAGCTTTGACGATAACAAACTGTCGGGGGTGGTTGCTACTACATACTTACCACGCTTCCTATTCTCTTAGGATTGAATTTATTTTTGTACTTTACGCGATAAACATCTTAATCCAGTTGACAAGGCTGTTCAGCATAATCACAACTGCCACCCGATTTTTTTTGACTGAACTGGAATCAAGATGAGGATGAACATTGATTGGAATTCAACCGAAGTGTGAAGCCAAGGAGGAAGGGTGGTTAGTGGGATAGTATTTGGGCAAATTTTACTAAGAAAATTCGAAAAAAAGTTGGGCTATAATATGCTAACCCTTTCTTCTTATTGGTAGTATATCGGTTCGTTAGTTCTCGAGGTCAATATCAGCTTTATTAATAGACTTTATGTCTTGGATGCTGTTGGTTCCATCGCTTTGAAATCATGATACTGATACAACGGAACAATACTATCATAGTGTCTTTCAGGAACTCTTCCAATGTAAAAAAAATGTTCTACTTCTCCAGCTAAGAGCAGGTTTGCCTGATTTAATTTGTGAATTTCTTATTTTCGCTAAGTTTACATTAAACATCGCCCACGTTGGGCGCTAATTTGAAAAGTTCAACATTGTTTCGAAAATTCCAAAATCATCTTCAATATTATGCACAACGTCTTTGAGGACATGTTTCCAACAAAACATCCCTTCTGAGAAACTTAAATAATTGCTTAGAAGAGCATTTACATAAATTAAGGGGGGAAGTACCTTTAGAGGCCGAAAAAAGGTCTTTTTTGCAACTGATTTGTGGGGAAATGAAGACAGTTCTTATTAAATCAGTAAAATATTTATTTTAGGCGATGTTTGAGGTTGAAAAAAAAAAACATATTCTACAAAAGTGAAAGTTGAAAATTAACAACTTTTTCAGGGATCTTGAAAGCCATGTCGTCGCTGACGTCGTAAATTGCGTAAGCGATGCTGGCTGCAATTTTTATCTGAAATCAACAAACCAAACATTTTCTTTTTCGAGAGGGTTTTTTCAGTAGATAGACTAAAATATTTGCGAAATCCGAAAATTAACCCTTCAAAACAGGCTCACAAAAAACAAATTACGATTTTGACGAAAAATTTCGTTGTACTTCCAGTCAAAAATACATAGTTCCAAAATAATTTGTTTTTTTAATCTTTAGCCTATATAGAACAGTTTTTTATACTCTTTAAAATGAATGCTAGATAATGAAAATCCATTCACTGTTTTTTTTATTATCACTTACGCAATGTTAAAAAACATGGTTTTGAGAAAAGGCCGTTTAAAGTTTTAGGTCAAGAGCTATGCGCGCTCGGCGCCAGGCACTTCTTCCACAATTTTAAGAATTAGCTTTTGAAACTTTGACATGATATTCTTAGGCGATATATCTATCGATTAAACTAATTAAAAAAAATCGATTTTTTTAAGTGTCTAAAGGTACTTCCCCCCTTAAGCCATGATGTCCTGTAATAATTGCTTCTAGCTATGTTGGTCCAAAGATTGCGTTCTCATCGTCATCTGAATCATCTCAATTTTTGCATGTTTGTCAGCATAAAAAAGTCCTTTAAACATTGTTTTCAATCGGCTTGGTATGACGATTGTGTCCTCAGTGTATTTTGAGTCATTCTAACTTAGGCCTGGTTTGCCTGGTAAGAAGCTGCCAATTACTTGGCATTTCTGGTGCGTATATAAGTTTTGGCTTAATCCGTGCTCACATGGCTATTCTATTAAAGTCGGGGCAGCATTTCAGGATTGAAGCCACTGCTTCGTTGAAACAATGCATCCACTCATATTTGTAACCAATTTGCCAGTGTGGTCCATCTTCCACGAACCCCTGGATGCACCTAATGGTGGCTTCCCACGGCGTTGTGTTGATTTATCCGCCCCCACCAGCTCCTGCCGGCCATTGTGTAATAGTTTTATTGCCATACAACCTTAAAGGTACTGCTGGGCATCGTCCTTTTAACAACCTGGTTGCAGAAGATGTCGCAATGGGTGATTTGACATATCGTGTTAAGCCTGCATTTAAAAACGGCGATCAAAAATATGAACGGATTTGAAAGAGATTTAGTCATTCGGAAAATCAAAAAACACACTTAGTTTTTTGTCCATTTGAATTCATCCTGCGATTTCCACCATTTTCTTACCGTTTGTTGAGAGATGAAATTATACGATGAATAATTTCCTATTTTCCATTTCCCATATTACGTCTTAAAGTGTACTTGTGTCTTTGTTGCGCGCACATTTCGTCCTGCAGCCGTAACTGACCACGCCGTTCAGCTGCAAAGAGGAGCCCAGTTTTAAAGGTTTTGGGCGCCACTAAGTTGTTGTGCCAAGACTACCCAAGCACCAAACCCCAAATAAAAACGGATTCAAGGCCTAGAATTTAACACTTCCTGAAAAACAACTTTCCTAAAAGAATGCCCCAACAACCTACACAATTTCAAACTATATTTCCGAAGAAAAATCAATTGATCGTTTAAATTAGAATATTAAACTAAGTAAAGAAGAGAAAAATTATTAAATGGGGAAGTGTGGTTTCGGGGTGACGGACGGCATCCTCATCAGGTGCTGTCATTTACCATCCGTCACCAGACAGCACGACCACGGTTAGGCTTATTGATGGATTAAGCTCATTCTACTTCAACTATTTGTATTATTTGTATCCGCGAAGTATAACGACTGTCAAGTTAGCGTATATTATTTGTGCATACGTAGCAATTCCATACATATTTGGGTTTTCGAACCTCCGTGTCTAGTCGACAAACTCCTGCCCACTAGTGTCCTTTTTTGGATTCGCAAATCTGCTAACGCTATTATTGCACATTAATGGAGGTTCTTGTTTCCAGGCTTTCAAACCAAATGTCGCACCCTCAGGTGAGATAAGCATGCCTAGCATAGAAATTCGCATGCAAGTTCAAACCCATTCACACCCATTCGCGGCACAAAAAGAACAAAAATCTTTGTTCAGAATGTCCGTACTTCGTATTCATTTTATATGGAAGGCGTGTCTGATTTCTGACCAGACTTCCGTATTACTTGTCTTAACGCACACCTGAATAAAAAGATGGGAAAGCATGGTCCTTACTATTTTTTTGATCTTAGTCTTGAGCAGTTTTGGCTTTGGATGGACATTATTCAAGGCTTATTTTTTTATTATGACTGCAATGAGTGGCGAATTTAACATCTTGTATTTGCTTTTGTTGGTTTTGAACTTGATTTCTTTGCCTGCTGTCTCCAGGCACAAGGACACAACTTTGGGGTGAGAAATGGATCGCACCATAATATGGATATCATCAGTGTGTTTTTAGGTATAGGACATGTTTTTCATTTACGCTAATCATTGGATGATTTCTCTTTAGTCGATATCTCCGAGATAAATGATTTGACGGGAGAGGTTTGCTAGGAATAATCGTTTTGAAGAAGCACAGATGATAAACTATCTTTTTCTGCTTCTGTTCCTGTAACATATGGTACTATGAAGCATACATTTTTCTAGAATAAAATATAGCGTAAAAGAATTAAAAATTGTTCCATTTCAAACCGATTTGTTCCTGTGGCGAATTAAATAGTTATTGCTGATGATTGACACAAGAATTACCCGACAATTTTTGTGTTTAACCCTAACAAGGACCTTCTTATCTAGAATTTCAGTGTGGTGCCAAAGATTCGACCCCAATAATCACTCACAGCTTTTTCCTCTTTTACCACCTACACGTAATTTCGATTTGAACGTAATGTGATTTACTCGTCACACATTTATACACATATAAATATAGAATAAGCCTTGTCTCTCTACTTACATTGATTCGCAGCGGGTGGTTGAAGGTAATATGAAAACAAAATGAGAGGGTTTGTAGACACTAACCCTTATACAAAATGAATGAGACTACAGTTTATTGAATGAACAACTCACAACAGCTGGTTTGTGTACATTTAATCCCCTATTTTCCTTTATTTTTCACTACCTCTGCCGACTAACATCACTAGTACACCGAAGAACAACTTGTTGAACATGAACGTTGTTTGGGTGGTAACTAGGGGTTGTTCTGTTATCGTCTACCCACTCGATAAATGTCTGATAAATTTCTGTTGA
Source organism: Oxycera nigricornis (assembly GCA_963942545.1). Lineage (NCBI taxonomy): Eukaryota > Metazoa > Arthropoda > Insecta > Diptera > Stratiomyidae > Oxycera > Oxycera nigricornis. Next base: position 94,037,917 of record OZ012663.1, on the reverse strand, counting down.
ATTCAATGACGTCGAAAGCAATGCATACTACACAAATGACGTTCGCATACCATTTTGTTAGATTTTATCCAAGGCTATTATCCTTCTATCAAAGTTGCCCCGCACCATATTGCAACTTTGTATGAAACGGAGATGTTTTTCTTTGACATTTTTCCCGGGAAAATACGGATATGGTAAGCCCAAGGTTAAGTTAATCCATCCATCTGCATGAGCATGATATGTTCATCACATACGAGTGTATCTTGTATATCCGCATTTCCGATGAAACGTTTATGCTTGCGACCAATTCTTCAAGTTCTTGCAAAGAAGTGCAACAATGTATTACAATCAAGTATGTAAGTATGTATGACCTATACTGAATAGCACGACAACTTGTTGTACGGCAATATCAATTAGTAATTGGATTCAACGCAAGAATGGAACGTTCTCATTATTTATCGTGTTGTTTTTTTTGTGAAGGATACTATTTTCTAATTGAATCCTGTTTGTTTTATGGTAAAGCTGTTAATGTTTCGAAATATTCCAATCTAATAGTTGGATCGAAATTATAACATCGTAATTGAATAAAATTATTCAAATAAATCTAATTCCGGTCTTAAAAAATTGTTGAAACTATCTTTGCATTTTAAATTCAAAGTTTTATGGATGACACGTTCTAGAATCTATTTTTAAAAAAAAAAATAATTCAAATTCTATTAATCCAAATCGCATTAAATTGTGAATCTTCATCTTAAAAAAAACAGAATTACGCATGTCTTCTAGAACTACTTCAATAAAATAACAAAAAATAGAACAGAAAAATCACCGCATGTGACTATTAATATGGAAAATATCTTCATTTACTCTCTAAACTAATTCTGTTTTTTTTTGGTCTTCATCAAAGATTTTATAGTGCAACATGAGTAGATTAAGAAACCTGATTTTCCAGTACGAAATTCAAAGAGTTGAGGTTTTCCGGTTACTACTACGTTACCTGTATCTCATGATAATAGTAGTAGAATATATTAGATAAAGTGGTATTGGTTGGGTTTAATTTAATCAATTTCCAATTAAATACGATATTATACGGAAAATATTGAATGAGTGCATTTGGAATGCAGAACTTGTTGAATGCTGGTGTTAACGCGCGTAGTGTGTTATTTAGCTTCGGCAAGAATTCAAACCCATTTTTTATCCTTGATTTTCAACTGATCGTTCAAAGTTTATCAATAAAATCAAATAGTAACAATTTAAAATAAGCAGTTCGTCCTGAATTGATGTTTCTTGTACAATTTTATGCTTAAGGCGGTTCAGTACTATTTCTCTCGTCCAGAATCTCTTTAAAACCAGCAAACTCTTTTCAGCGAAAAGAAAACGAGAAAAAAACTTGTGCTTGTGCTATACACTTTCTATTCACATACTTACAAGGAAACATTGTTTAGTGGGATGTGTGGTTTCGGGGTGACGGACGGCATCCTCTTCAGGTGCTGTCATTTACCATCCGCCACCAGACAGCACGACCACGGTTAGGCTTATTGATGGATTAAGCTCATTATACTTTAACTATTTGTATTATTTGTATCCGCGAAGTATAACGACTGTCAAGTTAGCGTATATTAATTGTGCATACGTAGCAATTCCATACATATTTGGGTTTTCGAACCTCCGTGTCTAGTCGACAAACTCCTGCTCACTAGTGTGCTTTTTTGGTTCGCAACTCTGTTTAGTATTCGGTGTCCCTTTAGGTTCCATTCGGGGTCTCATTTTATTACGATGAAATTGTACCCTTCTTTCAAATTTCAAGTGATATATTTCTTATGGCTCTTACTCTATATTACTTCTGGTTCTATTCAGGCTCTACTATATTCAGCATTCCTTCAGAATTTATTCAGGATTCACTTTTATTCAGAATCAAACTTCAAATATCATTTAAAACCAATTGGTTATCTTATTTACTAGGATTCCAAGTGATGAATCATTTTCGATCTTCAATATATACAGGTTTCATTCAGTGTCCAGTATTCCTTCAGATTCTATTCAGGACCTGTTAAATTTTAACCTTCTTTTGGGACTCTAGAGTTTCAAGCGGTGGACTTTCATAGGCTCTTGTATATACAGTTCTTGCCCAATGTTCCTAAAGACTCTATCAAAGATCCTGTGTGATTTTTAATCCAAGTTGCTGTCTTAAATGGTCATAGCATCTTGGCAGTTCCTAACTTCGAAATTTTTCAATGAAAACAAAAACATATCGTAATTAAACTTTGCACATATATTCATTTTATATGGAAGGCGTGTCTGATTTCTGACCATACTTCCGTATTGCTTGTCTTTACGCACACCTATATGTTAGTATTGAACTACACGAGATCTTAAATGTTAAATGTTTTCTGGGCAACCGTCGTGTGCTACATTTTTTGAAGAAAAAAAACCAAAAAATCGCGGTGTGCACGGTGTGACATTTTGCTTTTAAAAATCTGTTGTAACTTTAAAAATTATGTGCCGATTTTTTCCCTCGTAGTTCATTCGGATTCCGAGCATTAACATGTGTAGATTAATGTGTTAAAATTTCAGAACAATCGGATAAATGATTTTTTTAAAAATCGTGTGCACCAACTTGAAAACCGTTGTTTTGAGAAAATCGCGTTTTAAGTTATAATACATTTTTTTTTTAAAAAAACCTTACTAATATTAATCTGCGATGCCTGGGCCATACATTATCCCTTCCTTACGCTTGAATTCCCCCTCTCCTTGGGATTTTTACTCCCTACAAGCAGTTCTGGCCTCTTTAGACGCCACCGTGCTGCGTTTTTTCACTTGCTTGATTCTTGCAGCATCTCATTTTTCTGCATGTTCCGTCGCACTTTGACCTACAGTTATTCCTCTTACTTGCATTATTTTCAGGAAGGTTATGAATCCTTCATTGAATACACATTCAGAAGTAATGGCATCAATTCTGATAATATTTTACCCATTCACACCAATTCGCGGCATAAAAAGAACCTCCCGAATTATGTAATTAAACGATGCGCTAAAACTATAGCGAAACCGCTAACAATTCTTTCTAATAACGCCATTAACCATGGATACTTTCTCCAATCTTGGATAATTGCGAAGATAATTCTTACACCGAAAGGAAAATTCAGTGGACGAATCGAGGACGTCAGACCTATTTCGTTGAAACCCAACTTAGGGAAAATACTGGAGAGGATAGTTCTCAGGAGAGTCACCTCCTTCTCGTTTCTTCACATACCTAACACCCAAATTTGGCTTCCAACCACGACATTCTACTGTGCACGCGGTTCTTAATCTGCAAGACCACTTAAAGGGTTACGTAGGTCTTAAAGGAAAAAAAAAAAAACTTTTTCGAAAAATTGTATTTCAAAAACCAAAAATCTATTTTATTTAAAATTTACACACATAAAAGTTTAGCATTTCAAGAAGTTGTAAAAAATAAACTAAATAAATTGAAAATTGTCAATTTTCCTGCAGTTTTCCTCGTCCAACCGGTTTTTTTGCGGTAGGCAGAATATTTCGGTGCAGGCTCATCTCAAATCAAAAATTCAAAAATTTTCATATAGTTTATGCCGTTGGCTCGTGCTTGAACGAAGGAATTGAAAAAAAAAATGAAATTTAAAGTTTTGAAATGGGTTTGAATGAATTTTCGTCTCATATTTTTTTAAGCATTTTTCTTTGTTCAGAATGTCTGTACTTCCTATTCATTTGATATGGAAGGCGTGTCTGATTTTTGACCATACTTCCGTATTGCTTGTCTTAACGCACACTCGAATAAAAAGATGGGAAAGCATGGTCCTTACTACTCAGCGCTTTAATAAACCTTCCGAAGTTAGATTGGTTTTAAAATTTGTTGTACTTCATCAGCCAAAAGTGGAGGATGCTTGAAATTTTTCAAAGCACTTTTACCCGCTGCTTTAGCCCTGCGTTAGTTACACCAAGACTTTTCTCCAATCGGACATTTAGAGTGTTGAGAATTCTCATCTGTAGAAGTTTGGTGGTATTATCCTGTCCAAATTTCGTTGCGGATGTTTTCAACCGAATCAGGACTTCGTTGCATTGCTAGGCCATAGTAAGTTGAAAAAGTTTTCATTAGCTTCATAGTTAGCTGAATTTTTTTCGGACCTATTTTGGAGATGATGCATTTTTTTATCGGGCAAGTTTTTTTGTTATTTTGTTATGGGCAACTGCTTTTTTTGTTTTGGTAATTTGGTTCTACTGCAAAAAAAGAAGCTGCACCACAGACTTCAATGTGATTTGTAGAAGTGCATCGTGAGGTAAAGGAGAAGCTCTGCGCCACAGACTTCAATGTGATTTGTAGAAGTGCATCGTGAGGTAAAGGAGAAGCTCTGCGCCACAGTCTATTGAAAGATCCTGTGAAACGCAAGTATGATGAAAAAACTCTCAGGGCCACTTTATGCTAGAAAAAGGACCTACTTCACAGGCTTCGAAAAGGTTCTGTGGATCGCAAGTATGGGGGAAAAACTCTCGGGTGCACTATATGGTAGTAGAGAAAGAACGTGCTCCATAGGCTCCAAGAAGGTCCCGTGGAGTGCATAGTATGACAGAAGAACAAACATGTTATGGAGAAAGAATCAGCACGACAAACTTTAGGATTTTTTGAGTTTTGGATGGATGATGAAAAAAAAACATATAGTTAGAAAAGAGAAAATTATGTTTTGAATTGGAGGTTGTTCCTAATTTATTTATTTATTTTACAGAACATTCCAATTATAAAATGTGGGAAAAAAAATATATAGAATAAAGAATTAAAAACAAAATTAGAGCTTAATTAAATAGAACATTTTGCAAAAGTCTTTTATAATCTACGAGGCTAGAGAGAAAAGATCCAAGCTGGAGTCTATCGTGAGTCCTGGGTAAACGAAGCAGCGGAGAGTGATAATCGACATCCGTTCTAGCAAAAGTCAATATAAAAATATCTGTTGACCGAGAGGGTCTAGTGGATTGCCGTTGTGAAGCAAGATTATTAATGTTCACAGCCATATAATTATGATACAGCTTGTAAAGAAAGCATAGATCAAGATATGTCCTCCGCGAAGATAAGGAGGGTATGTTGAAGAGTGAAAGGCGTTCTTTGTAGGGAGTATAAGGAATGTTAAACTTAAAAAGGAGGAGGCGGGTAAATTTACGCTGGACCGATTCAATACGGTTAATATGAGATTCATAATAAGGAGACCAAATTTGGGATGCGTATTTCAGTATAGAACGAACAATACTTACAAACAAATGGACTGCTGAGTGTGGATTGGTAAAAATAAGAGAATGTTGTAAGACAAACCCCGACAGATTTGAAGATCTGGAGACAATATTACGAATGTGAGCGCCAAACTTTAGTTTAGGATCGAAGATGACACCAAGGTATTTCACTTGATCAACCTTTTTTAAAGGAACAGAGTCGATAATATACGCAAAGGAGATGTGAGAGGTTTTAAGGGAGAAGGTCAAAGTGTGGCACTTGAAAATGTTAAGGGTGAGAGAATTAGCTTGGCACCAGCAACTCAGTGAGTTTAGATCATCCTGAAGAACTTCACAGTCTTCAAGATTACGAATCACTCTAAAAATCTTTAGATCATCTGCATAAAGAAGGCATGAAGATTTAAATAAAGGAGGAAGATCGTTTATGTAAAGACTAAAAAGAAGAGGACCCAGGATGGAACCTTGTGGTACACCCGACTGAGAATAAAAGGGATTAGAACGCGTACCTAAAACAGAAACTTGGGAAACCCTTGAAGAAAAATAGGACGACAGCCACAATAGAAGGGAATCAGAAATGCCAAAGTGCTCCAGCTTGCGACATAGAATTAGGTGATCAATAGTGTCGAAAGCCTTAGAAAAATCAGTATAAATGCTATCAACCTGTAGATGATTATCGAGCCATGAAGCAACAGTATTAGAAAAGACGAGTGGATTTGAAGTTGTGGAACGATTGGGAAGGAAACCATGTTGCTCAGGAACAATAACATGCCCTAATGCCATATTGAGATGTGTATGAACTAAACGCTCAAGAATTTTAGGAAATTGTATCATTTTGTTTTCAACTGATCGGCCAAGTATTTCCATAAAAAGAATAGTATTTATTTTCGGTTCTTTTAAAGCTTAGGTTCTGAGTCATTTTCTTTATCCCAAAATATTCCAAACCAAAAGATGGTATGACACCAATTTATATCAAGGGTCCAGGCTGTAGATGGTTTCCAATCCTAACCATTGCGTCGTAATTCACAGTCATACTATATATAGCGGAGCCTCTAAAATTACACTTAAATCTATTGTCGCCACTACTTCAAGCTCAATTTATTGTTGAAATTTCAGGATCCACTACAAAACTCTGCATATTCAATTCTGTACCATCTGATTTATGTATCTATTGTTTGCTCATCGTATTTCGTAACATTCCGTTAATAAGCTGTTGCATAAATGTTACCCAGACGTGCCAAGGACAGTTGCAACACATGCCTGCAAATTGCAGATATCCCTACGCGAAATAATATGAACTAGGATGGACGGACATTTGGTGGCCGATCAATTCTCTGAATTGATCGCGAAAACAATCGACAAATCCATCCTATATATATATATATTTGTCATTATTATCTTTGATTCATCATGTAGGACCCACAATGGCAGCAGTAGTAAATTTTTTGAGGTTAATTGGGCAAATCGTCAATCCCTAATGTTGTTGCCCAATGGTCTTTTCGATTCTTGATATAAAAACGATGAATTCAACGGCAATTAGGAAAAATGTTTATCCCATTGCCGGATCGCAGTCCTTTGTGTATTAACTATTACGAAATCAACGGGGCATGCTAGGTCTGTTGCTAGCCCCTTTCGTCTGCAAGCTAGCGAGCAAGCTGCAACAAAAAATAAATATTTCTTTTTTAGTACCAGAAGTATTGCATTAATGCTCTCTCATGCAGCCATTGAGCTTGCAAGCTTGTGCGTATTGTGTTCGCAAACAACAAAAAAAAGATTTTTTGCGGTTTATTTAGGTACGTAATAGTTTGCGGATAAATCGCGGAAAAGATGTAACATTTCAATCGAATTGGGAAAGTATCTTTCGTAGATGAATGGAGGAGCTAGGCCGGCGGCGGCGAGTAGATAGTTGGTTTTGCTGCTTGACTGAGCTAAGATAAATGGGCATATATGGGAAAAAGCAAAGGCTAATAATGAACAAGAAGACATAAAAGCAATGGCACAATGGATAACACGACGACCGACCCAAAGACACTACACGTTGGAAGGGAAGGAGCATCGAAGAATGGTGGTCTGTACTTGTACTCGTACATACAGAGTATGACTGTTCCGAGATACTAGATACACACTCCATAGATATGGTTTGGTTCCACGGTGCTAATAAAATTATTTAATCATATTACTCCTTCTGGTTTGGTCTTCCTCTGAGCGTTGCTTTGCTTTCATGACGTGCCTTCCATTCTTGACATGCATAGTATCGTTCATAGTTCATATATGTAGACTTAAAAGAGTTTCAACCGAAGCATATGTTTATATAGACAACGCGCATTTCGTATGGCTTCTTTTTAGTGAATCGGTTTTGGTTGGGTTTGTCGGTTTCATATCGCATCCAGATTGCATGTTGACGATGGTAAATCCAATCCGGAATACTTTCTTTGAGACATGCAGAGTTTATATGCGTTTTGCTTGTATCGTATGAATGGTTCAGCTTTTTTCCCTGTTTAAATTTGTAGCCTCGAGAAAGGCGGCTAGAAAATAGTCATTCATAAGATACTGTGGGAACTCACCATAGATAAATTATTGTAGTAGGTACATAAATCTGCAATGACTTTCATAGTGTATCATTTAAGATATGCTATGAACTTCAACTGTAATTACATTTATAGATTTTTAGGTCTGAAGTGATGAGTGTCGAGTCCTAGCCACAATGGTGCCAGGAGGAACTATAAAATTACTGCATAGCATCTATGAAAAGTATAATTGAAAACATTTTCGCTTCACTTTCTGATGTGAAACTTGTATCGTAAACTATATCTGTCAGGGATTTAGATTGTTGTGGTCAAAATATTGGGTATTACATGCAAAACTAGTTGAAGATTAATTTTGTAATTTGAGATTCTACAAAAAACTAAATGATTGACGACCACTGATCATCAGTTAATTGAATCGCTGTAAAAGAATTAATGAGAGTTAATCTAGCGAAACTGAGTCCAAAAAGTCCATATTCACCATTCGCTAGTCATATCAGTGTTCCAAACTCGGAGTCGTCCTAAAAACACAATCCTAAAATGTAAAGTAAGGAGTGTATCGAAAAAATTGACCTCTATAATTATGTCTTTAAAAGTATTATTAATTGCTTCATCGAACTATTTTTTTTCTTTTATTATTATATTATATTAACTAACATTTACATAAAAATTCAATGAATTTTCATATTAACTCTTCGAGTACACATGGGATCAATTTGACCCCAGCGGCGAATTTGACCCCAGCGGCGAATTTGACTGATCGCAACGCTTAGGCCTGCGGGAGAGTGGGGGCACTATAGGCTTCTAAGTGTATTTCTGTGTCTTGACTTTAAGTTTGCACTGTTTGCAGACAGTTTCACGTCGTCAGTTGTCGTTGAGAAGCCTTTGAAGCAAGCGTGGGGTCAAATTGACCCCACGCGTGTGTACTCGACGTCAATTTTGAGGTAAAAATTCAATTTTTTTTACTTTATAAATGGATAGATTAATTTAAAAAGGCCAAAATATAGGTTTGTTAAGTTTTCAAGTTACTTGCGATAATTGGTTTACAACCGTTCCTCTGCTGAAAGAAATGTTGGAAGAAGAGTACAAAACGTATGAATGGCACAATCCAAAAAAATAAACCCGACATTTCTGTTGAAATGAAGGTTGCTGGCACAGAAGTACATTTTACTAAATTTTGCCACCACGGCGACCGCACTTTAGCAAAAATCATGATTTTTTACTCCCTCAAAATTACCATTACCAATATGGGTAACGTATATCTTTATTTTGCAACCTTTTCCACAGGGCTAATTTTTTTATTATTCTACTATGTCTTGAGAGTATCCATATAAAGTTTTAGTTCAAAATATGGAAAATTGACGAACTTATGATTTTTTTTTTATTTTAGATATGCAGATTTTAAATATGTAAATATGTAAAATAAATACCTTTTTTCAATGGCCGCTATAGGGCTAATTTTTCCTTTATTCTGTCATGTCTTAAGTGTATCCGTCTGAATTTTTAGCCAAAAATATTGAAAATTGAAAAAGTTGCGATTTTTTTTGTAAAAATTTTGATTTGCGTCGAAAACGATTTTTCGCGAATTTTTTTTTAGGTATGTTAAGGACATTTAAGTCACTTCTCATGTGTGAGAACTATTAAAAGAGGTTTCAAACTATACATCAATTTTTTTTCAAATGAAAATCTTCAGTGGTGGCGATTCTCTAGGTGTTCAAAAGTGGTTGGAGTCAATTTGACCCCATGTGTTCTTGATGATCGAAAAACTAGGTGTGTACTCGAAAGGTTAAGGCAAAAAAAATTTCGGACCTTTCCATTGACTCCACGCATTATGTTCCGTACAACGGTGTCATCGACCACCTTATATGCGTTTCTCCACTTATTTTGAAAATCCTTAATGGTTTTAGCAATTTTGTTGGTCCTTATTAGGAAGTTGATCAGTATTTGAGAGTTTTCCGATCACCTTCTAGTGTTTACCCATCTCTAGGGGAAAATATTTGATCGCGTAGTAATTCGATTACTTCACTCTCAAACTTAAAATTGAAATCCTGAAACATCTTCACAGGATATCAATTTTATCGTTCTTTTCGTTGGTCTGATCTGCAGATGGCAGTATGCTCTTTGGTCCTAATTTGTTCATATAATTGAATAACTTGTCTTGAAAGTCCACTCTTTGATACTAAGGCAAAATAGTCTAGAAGAGAGTAGAAAATACCATTGAGTGTAATCATCGATTCTGTGCTATTTATTGAAAGTTCGATCGAAAATATAAAACAATTGTCTCGTTTTCCAGACTGTTTTGATGCAAAGGATCATCAGTTCTATGTATGGTCAAATTTTCGATTTTTTTTTATATTTTAATTCTATTGTACAGTCCTTCAAGGGCTCCCCATAAAAATTGAAGTTGATCCGAGTAAAATTGATGAAGTTATGGTATGTACACTATAGGTATTTCTTATGAAGAGGACAACATTCGTATCACCCGAGCTGATCAAAAAGCTGCAAAGAAGGTCGACTCCTTCAAAGACAGCAACAAAAAGATGTTCTAGATATCCTTGCTGATAGCCTTACACTTTATTGACCCGGTTTTGACGGGTCAATTCACTTTTTTCCAAAAAAAAAAATTGCAAATGCGTTTTCTGAGACTATTTATTTTTAAAGTCGGTGAGACACGGAACTCAAAAAAATAACGGGCTGATCCTTTTGAAATTTTGAACATTTATTCTGTGAACATTGTACAAAGTAACGGCTGTCGAGATATTTTATTTTTAGGCTATAATTGTTTTTAAATAGGTATTTCTCCGATTAAAAATCACAATTCCGAAAAAAATTTTTCCTTTTCTTTTTGTTTTTTTTTGACTTCAAAATTACATCAAAAATTAAATAAACCTCAAGAAACTCATTAACTAGCAGAATCTTTTTGGTTTTTTGGCAATTTACCTTATTTTTTGGAACTTTTATTTGGATGTAGAGTCAGTGGCTCATTTTTCAATATTTTCCAATAAAAAAAATACTGTATACTGTTTAATATATTTAAATTAGTATATTCTTTCAGTAAATGAACTAACCTTCACCATATTGCTATTTTTTTTAAATAATGCTTAAAAAATCAAGAATAAACCATACCCCCCTTGAAATAGGAAAGAAACCACAATTTTTATAAACAAAAAAGAAGAGACTTTTCTTTGTTCGCCGACTCTGAACTATCTAGTTAAAGTTTCAAAGGTAATTATGTAAAGTTTTCTCCTTTTCTGGTCTATTTTAGTCAGTTTTCGCCAAAAAAAAATGTTCCTTTCTTAAATATTCACAGTATTCATATACTAGAAAACCCATTTCATTCACGTATCACATAGTTTCCCCCCAAATAATGGCCTTTGTAATCTTTATATTTTCGGGGAGAATCCGATGATTGATAACCATTAAAAACAAGTCACGGTCACATTTTGTCTATTCATATTTACAATTATTCAAAAAGATACATTACAGTGAAATCTGTTATCTAATACAAATATTGTGATGATAATAACTATTGTTTTGCTTCGTTTATTTCGAAATTAAGTACATTACCGTGTCCCCCATTTAAAATGGGGGGAATTTTCGTTCAGTTTTAAAACGATGATTGATATTTAATTGGGAATTTTCAGGGTTAAAGGTAATTTAATTTAATATTTATTTAGTTTTGTTAGTACATCTAAAGGTTAAAGATTTTAGTCGAATAGTTTTTGGGTAATCTAAACGTTTTTATAGATTGTAGTTTAACAAATTTTGGGGACATTATTAGGTTAGTAAGTGTTTGCTGCAGCCTTTAAACATCCGAGTTTTTTATCTCGAAAATATGTCAAGATACATTTGATAAACATGCAGATAACGTCTTCTTCTCAAATAGATAAATTGACTTGCATTTGTATCTTTTTGGTAAACTAGAATGGTGGTTAAAGGAAGGATTTATTTATTTTTTAAGTCATTTTTTACATATTTGAAAATTTTTACATATTTGAATCATATTTTTAAAATGTTTTTTTTTTGGAAAATGATTGTAAATGTCAACTTATTTCTGAACAAAGTACATAATAATATAAATACTCAAAAGTATTCTCTAAAATGGTCCAAAAATATTGATTACTGAGCCACTGACAGCAAATTTTCGTAGACACCTAAAAAAAGTAGTTTTGCGGTGCACAGCATAACTCATCACTCGATCATCTGATGATAAAAAATCAAAAAGATTTCGTTATTTTACGAGTTTCCCAAGATAACCACGCCGAGAGATATATTTTTTTAAAAATATTTTACAATTTTTAGTACCAATTCTAAGTAAAAAAAAGAATTTGTAAAAAAAAATTATTAAAAGTCGATAAATTTGTTGCTATAAAACAAAGTATAATGATTAAAAGTTAAATATCTTGACGTGATTACCTTTTGGTTTATGTACAGAATAAGTGTGCAAAATTTACAACTGATCGGATAAATAGATGTTGAGGTAGAGCGAATAAGAGTGTTGGAAAAACGCGTTTAAAAAAAAAAGAGAAACAGCCGATTTACAGTTTATAGCTTGTCGAAGAGCAGAGTTTTAAAATCCTGTAGCTCCGTCAGGTTTGCTCAAATCGACCTAAAATTTTAACTGAATACGCTTGCAGAGTTCTACTATCGAAGAAAATTTAAAAAACATGCAAAAAATTAAGTAAAATGCCATTCTCCCCCCTTAAAACCATTTAAGAGACACAGCGATGAGTTAATGGTGAAATTTTTTCACAATTATGATTTGTTATCACGTGTGTGTGCTGATTTTATTTCTATATTATTTTATTGGGTTTGCTTATTGATAAACGAGATTCAATTCAAATTAAAATGATAATTTGAAATTCAGAGGTTTTAGTTAGTCAGATAAATATTATCTAAAATGCGTGGATAAAGTGTAATCGTGTTGTGTGCTTAAAATTCGAAACCAAGCGAAGTTAAATACTTTGGACTTCGTGGGCGCTAAGTCCAAGGATCATCCAACGATCGTTAAGTACCATCCATACGAGTGATATGATCTCTAGGAGCGTAAAGAACTGGTCATTCTGGGCAATTTAGAACGGTGTTTTCCTCATCATCATCATCATCAAAACCTGAAGCTATACCACTTAAGTTATTATAACAAAAGTCATAGTCGCAATTGAAGCCCATTTCGATGGCAGAAATTATTATACCCGACTCGAAATACATCCCGAAAAGAATTTTCCTAGCAACCAAAAACTCTGGGTGACCGTACGCTCCTATTGGGACAATCAACATCAGCCAATCTTGCCATGCACAATTGATCCTGCATAGAATCGCCACTCTTATGTATGTGCGGAACCGCATATTATACGTAGTTAGGCCCTCCATACTCACCCTGTCGGGGCTTCTCTGGTCTTCTGAAAATGAAAAGAACTAGGAATCTCTAGAACATCTTATGATTTTATAGATTAATTCGTGTAATTCAGTCTTTTGAAACTGTAAATCTAAATAAAACTTAAAACTTTTATTTTCAAAAAACCGAGTAGAGTAGAGTATTCACACCAAATTTGAAGTAAATTCAAGCAATATTACCGGACTTATAGAGATTTGAATACCGCGTGGTCGGTACTTGCGCTTTGCCTTACCTAGCGTATTATACGAAGGCGGCGTGGTTTTACCGCGTAAAATCAGCTCCTTTATTTTTCATCAAACATCAAAGGGATGCTCTGAACATCGCGAATGAGGGGAACGAATTATTGTATGGACCTGGAATCGACGACTCAATGTAAGTCGCTAAAAATAACTTTAATTCATTAAATCGCGGTAAAAAAAACTTTAAACGCGTTTTTCTCGAAACCTTGTTTTTCCGTGCGGTTGGCACGATTTCTCGGGAACGAATCGACCGATTTTTCTGAAACTTTGCACAGTTCCTCTATATAGTATTGGCTCGTACTTGAAAGGATTTTCATCCGGTCGACTCGTTTTTGTTTTATACGAAAAATATATTTTAAAAACGATGCGAATTCGAAAAAATGCTAAAAAAAATATGAGACGAAAATTCATTCAAACCCATTTCAAAACTTTAAATTTCATTTTTTTATCAATTCCTTCGTTCAAGCACGAGCCAAGGGCATAAACTATAAGAAAATTTTTAAATTTTTGATTTGAGATGAACCTGCACCGAAATATTCTACCTACCGCGAAAAAAGGTTGGACGAGGAAAACTGCAGGAAAATTGACAATTTTCAATTTTTTTAGCTGAATTTTTTTTTACACTTTCTTGAAATGCTAAACTTTAATGTGTGTAAATTTTAAATAAAATAGAGTTTTGGTTTTTAAAATACAATTTTTTGAAAAAGTTTTTTTCTACCTTCAAGACCTGTGTACATATGGAACCCTTTAAAAGACGTGTTTTCTCGTTCCTGATATGTTTTCAAAAAATATAGATAAAACCGTTTTAGAGAGGACATTTCAATTGATAAACGTGTAAGAAACATCCTAACCGATTTATAAATTAAATTAGGTAATTTGTGTAGAAAAATAACATTACTTGAATACAGGTGATTTCATTGATTTGAAAGCCTGATCTTCGTTTCAAATTAAATGTTCTTCGAAACTAATCAAAATATTTAATTGTTTTATTTGTTTAAATTTTCTTAAATAATATGACACCTTAATGAAGGTGCTTAAATTACCCTCAAATATCTAAATTTTTGGCGTAGTTTTGATTAGAATTTAACAAGTTTCAAAAGCGATTTAAACTTGGAAAAAGGTTCAAAAATGCATATTTCCTATGCACTTTATTTTTGATTATTGGAATTCATTTTTCTTTGCGCGTATAGTAAACAATTTGATGAATCATTTTTGGAAAAAAAATCCAGTAGCTCTTTTTGAAAGTTTTGAATAATTTTGATCATTTTTTTTTAAATTCAAAGCGTTTTCTTTTTAAAAAAAAATGGCTGCACTCAAAGGAGGAAATACATGTAGGTTGGACGAGAAAATCTACAGGAAAATTGACAATTTTAATTTTTTAGCTGAATTTTTTTTTACAAATTATTGAAACGCTAAACTTTTATGTGACTAATTTTTAAAAAATGGCTCGTATCCAAACAACAAGATACTTTTATCAATCGTCGCATAATCTCCATAGCTACAGTGAACTGAAAACATGTTACCTACTTTTTAATCATCACACTTAACCATATTAAAATTAAATCAAATTCAATCCGAAATCAATCAAAAGTGTCTTCTAAAAACAACCGAAAAAAAATTTGACATGATCTAGATATTCGCAAAATTAAATTCATACACAAACCCAAAGATATAGATTTTTTTATGCCCGCAACAATAAGATTCAAGGCTGAAAAAAATTAAGTCATATCACTTTCAAAGCGTTTTTGTTTTGTTTTTGCAAAATGACGATAAGAAGTGTTATGCAATAAATTGTGATTGAAAGTGATTATGTATTAAAGAAATGAGCGGGAGAAGAAAATAATTATCTGCATCTTATGGAATTAATTGATTGCATTCATATATGTATCTATGCATTTGGGGATCACAAAATTCAAAGGAAAAGCAGCATTTTTTATCTTATATATAAATGCAAATAATACTGTAGGGGATTATTTAGTATTTTTCCGTTTGATTTGTTCGGTAATTATCTAAGACGTATGATAAATATTAGATAGACCTACAATAGTGTATCTTTCATATAATATATCTTCTATTAAAACCCTGCAATTGTACAAAATTCTATTTGCTTTAGACCTTCAGATTCATTTGCTATCAACTATATTGACATTCAAAATAGATAATCCAGAGGTCGAAAATATTTAAAATATTTTATATATAAATATAACTCGCATCTAACACAGATTTTGATGATGGCTAGACATGTTTAGGTAATTTTCTACAACAACAAAAAATATCGCTTTTTTTTTGCTAAATATTTAATCAATCCTAAACATTGTAACGAATTTCATGGAATTACTTTGTAATTATGATAATTATCTCGTCAAATCTAACAACCGAAGTATTTACAATTTTTAAGAAAAAACAACAACAACAAACCATCCCATCCGAATAAATAACGACAATCTTATCTCGCGCAACTGAAATTGCAGCAAAGCAAATATATAAAAAAAAAATTATACACCCAAAATTAATCTGCAATTGCGTAATTGCGGAGCACCAAAAGAAATTGGTCAATATCACAACTGTTGCGATTTTATTTATTTTATTTTGTTTCCAGGGAGAAAAAAAAGGAATATTCACACCATGAATTTAATCATTAATACATAGAAAATTCCATGTTAAATATTTTTGCTGTCGCCAATTGAAAATGAAAATGGACCCGAAAATGATAAAAAATATATTTTTTTTTCATGAAATAAATCTAATCGTAAATAATCACTTTATAATCACTTGTCTGCTAAATTATTGTTGGGGGGAATTTATGAATATGTCGATTTAATTGCACATTTAAATGTTTTAAATGTTCGTTCATTTTTTTTTTGGTTTTGTTTCGTAACTGATAAAATGCCATAAATTATTTTATGATGCATGAAATTTTCGCTTGGAATTTTCAAACGATGATGTGTGGTGAAGGTGTGTTTGTAAATCAAAGTAAATGTTTCAACAAATTTTAAAGAATTTTTACATGTATTTAAAGTCGTTTCAAAACAATTCCAGCGAAACTTTTTCAACAAATTTATTCTGAAAGTTTATTTTGAAGATTTTCCCATTAAGGGGTCTACCCTCTTTATAATTTTTTTAAAAAAATCGAATTATTTTTATTTTTTGTTTTATTTTTGAAAAGAATATATATATACATTAATCTCATAATAAATTTTTATAAGGATCGGAGCAGTCTAACTGTATTTTTTGGCAACTTTCACTTTGTCACCCGAGATCGATTTTTCATTAAAAAAAACAACTTTAACCGCAATTTTTCTCGACGCCGCGTTAATGAAATTTCGGGAACTACTGAACTGATTCTCTCCAAATTTTTACCGGACATTCTTTATAACTACAGCTATAGCGCAAATAGAGAATTATTCGAAATTTTGATTTGAAATATTTTTTTTGTCCAAAAACGGTGAAAAAAAGCATGTTTTTTTCGTATTTTTTTTTTAAAAATGTCCGCCATTTTGTTAATTTTGCAAAAATCAAATATCGCCCTGTTCGCGCAATAGCTACTAACATACTGAACTTAAAACTATTTGATTTTTTTGTTTAAGATCAATCATCTCGAAAATATCATCAACAGCGTACACCCCTCTCGTTTTTTCGATATTTTTTCAACCAGCATTTTCATTGATAAAAACTCACATAAATTAATAAAAAATATTTTTTTTTGTATTTCGAGAGTTTATTTATTGAGTGGAATCCCTCCCTTATCAATATTTATAATTCAAACCTATCTAAAATAATATTAAAAATAACCCGTTTTTACACTGCTAAAAGAGGGTAGACCCCTTAATTAATTAAAAAATTGTCTTTTATTAAGAGGTACACTAATTTGAATTTTATCTTCTTCTTGATTAAGTCTTCATGTAGTATTGGAAATTAATTCATTATCATTTGTTCTTTGAATCTATCAAAAATTTTAATAATTGAAAATCTTGCAGGAAATCGCTTTGAAATATTTTTTTCTTACTACATTTTCTGTTATTTCAGTCAATTACGTAAACAATTAAATTAAAATTTATTATTTCTGGAATGTTTTTCGCTGTGAAATGCCAATTTTTTAAGGTAAAAGTACCCACGCCCATTTTATCTTTAGTAAAGTAGTACATATTGGTGTTCATTGTACAGGGGTGGCACAAAGGCACCGCCCCCCCCCGAGATGTTAAAAGTTTCAGAAAATTTTCAATAGCGAGCCTAAACCTTCATTTAGAATGGTATGCAATTAATGATGTCAAAACCATACTAAAAAGTCATTAACACTTGAAATTTTCTACTAAGAAACAATCATTATTTTATACATTATTAAAAATATTTTTTCTTAATATTTTTAATATTATTGTTAATAATATACATATATTAAATTAAATTAAATATATTTAAAAAATACTAATAAATATTTCTCTTTCTTATTTTTCAGGTAAGTTTTTATTGCAACAAAAATCTAAAAGCGTAGACAAGATTGTGAGTAAATTTTATATATAAATGAATTCTAAAATATAAACTAAATTAATTTTGATTAGTATTTAAATTGGGAGCATACTGTTAATCTGTTTTCATCACATTTTTTTAAGAATTGAATTATGACTGAAAAAAAAACGTTATTATTTAAGCCTCTTTTAAATACAATTTTTTTCGACGTTTATAACCAAAATATATAAAATTCAAAATTGATTTCATTAAAAGCAATCACACTTTTAATGCTTTTATAACTTACGGTTTATATTTTAATTGATTTTATCTTAAATAATTTATTAGATAGCTACAAATATTAAGCCCCCCTTAATAATTGTAGCCTTACTTAATCCCCCCCCCCCGAATTAAAAAAAAATTTAAAAAATGAAATAAATTAATTAAAATTAATTACGAATTAACCTTACCCCCGAGTGGGGGGGTTAATTCGTACATAAAAAGGCATATTTTTGGGAATTTTTTGTGACGGCACAGCTTAAATCTCTGTATTAAAACCAATGGTACCTTAAAGTATGACCCTCGAAGAATATTGTATAAAACTTTCACGGAAAAATATTGAAAAATACAGCAATGGCAGCAATTATTCGGACGTGTCTCGGAAAAAAGTAGAATTCCAGTGCCCCTCATAACTTGGTGCTGGATCATTTGGAATCAAAAAATCAAAGTTCATTCGTAAGATAATAGTTTTCCCCAGAGGACGCTGGGAGAGTTTTTCGAAATTTCAATTTTTCACTTTTTCGGAACACTTTGAAGGGAGAAACGCAATTTTTTTCGGAAAAAATTGGCTAATTTGTTATTGTAAAATAAAAATATTTAACAAATTTGAGAGAAGCTCTCCAGCGTTACCTTGTAAATTATGTACAGAGATAGTGTTCAAAATTGGAAAAGGATCGGTGCAGTAGTTTGGAAGTTATGAGGGCCATCGACTTGTGGAGAAAACGCTTTAAAGTTTTGAACACTAAAAAATCTGGTATAAAACGTTCATAAGCAAATTTTATCATAACTCAATAACTTCGTCAATTTTGATCCAATCGATTTGAAATTTTGACACAATATTCTTGAGATATTATGCATTCAGTTAAAAAAGCCTTTTAATACCTCATCCACTTAAGTGATTTCATTTAAATTGTTTTATTGAATGAAGTCAGGCATGAATTTGCGACAGTAATGTATAAATAATCAAATACTAATATTTTCTACACTTTCTATTCGTTAAAAGCTAAAAACAACCAGAAATAATTATTCATTTTATACCAAAATGTCTCTAATTTTATCTATCAAATAAAATACAAAGTTGTACGGAAATGCAACAATGTTTCGTTGTGTTGTTGTGTTTAGATACTAGAGCTGATTAGTATCGATTACTACGACACATTGTTATCGATTGACACAATTATCTACAGCCCGTTCACCTAATTCTTGGTGGCACAATTCAATGTGCATCTAATAATGTGACTATGCATTAGATACATTGTTTAGTGTTAGCAAAGGATAGTCGAGAATGGTGTTAAACTGGTGGTGCCTTCAAGCAGAGAGAATAAAAAAATAATAATATTTAAACTGCTTGAAAAAAACTTGTATCAGATTTAATTATTTCTAGTTGAGATTTTTTTTAAATAAAAAATATAATTACAAATCGGTGGCGAATTTATCATAAATATAATGGAAGTGTTACATCTCTTATCAAAATTGAAATTTATTTCAGTGAGCATTTTTTATTTCACCGCAATAAAATTTTTATTTAACCCTTCGTCTGCCTACGTTTTTTCGGCACCATCGGTCTGCCTATATGAGTCGTTTTAGTCTTGCCGTTTTTTTTTCAAGCTATTAAAGTGCTGCAAAAAATCTGAAAAAATTCATGGAGGTTCTTTAAACCTTTAACTTGAAGTATCAACCAGAAAATTACCAACAATTAGATTTTTTTTATACATTTTTTTATTAAAAAAATGAAAGAAAACGGAGTAAATGCATTTGTTCATTAAAAAAATCATAACTTGAAGACGAATAAAGATATCAAAATGAAAAATAAAATAAAATTAAAGGCGAAGAGTGTAGCTTTCAAGAAAAAAATATACCGCATTCAATTATTGTTAAAAAACCCTTAAGTTTGCAACTTCAAAATGGCCAATAATTTGGTTCTAAATTTCGTAGTTAAAACGGTAATAAATATATAATAATTCAGCAATTAGTAATGGAATCAATAAAAAGGCAATATTTACGAGCCTGAACATGTTTTTATTCTTGAATAGAAACATACAAATTGAACCTGCTTAATTTTACACTGTTTTTATTGATAGCACTGCGAACAAACGGTGCGTGTGGTGGTCGTCGCACGTCGGTTTTTTGCATTTGAAGCAACAATAATCTTTATTTTTGTATTTTGGGCGCGACCAAAATATATTAAAAAAAAATAAAAAATAAAAAAAAATATATAAAAAAATAAAAAAAAAATAAAAAAAAAATTCGAAAAACTAAAGAAAAAAAATTTAATAAAGTTTTTTTCGCGATCAGAATTTTTTGTGGCACTTTTAAAGCCACAATTAACACTTTTATACGAATAAACGTAAGAAAATTACTTACCGTCAAGATCAACGCCGTCTGCCTACTCCGGATCGATTTTGATATTGTCACCACGATGGCTAGAACTGGGACTGGGACAACGAAAGTTGGTAGACAGGCACTAGAGGGGCGTAATTTTTTTTTACAGAGGCACATATGCGCCCTTCCTAGCGGTGTGTAAATGTTACAACAACTTTTTATTTTCGCTCGGACGAAAACGACCCAGGTAGGCAGTCGACGGGTTAAATCTATTAATGCGACACTGAAAAAAAACATATTGTTTCTCGTGCTAAGGCACGTTAGTTCGGAAACGTAGAAGTAACGATTATGCTACTTCTAATTTTATTACATGCTTTCGCGGCGGACTTTTATATGCCTCTAGGTGCGTAGTCTCTGGGTACATAATTACAAACACATGGTGTATGTTTATTTCCATATTGAAACTTAAACTGTTTTCTTAGAGGAATTTGATAAAATCCGCCACAGTTTTAAATATTAGAAAAAAATGAGACAAGTAAAATTTTGAGGGTGATTTGTTCCTTATATTATTTATAATTTTTTATTCTAGAATTTTTTTAGAACTTATCTAGAATTGACTACAGATACTATATAATCGATCAGATATCTCGTTATAGCCAATTTTTCTCTTTTTCGCTACACGACTAATCCTGCTATTAGGGAACATATGTCTAAAAGCAAATTTACCATATTTTATTGTACACTAATAACTTTTAATCATGATTAAAAAGTAAAACCATCCAAATATTGTGCATGAGATTTGAAGAATGCAATCTTTGTTAACATTTTCAAGAAGTTTCTGACTCCTAAATTGCTTGCGGTTAGTTCCCCATGACTTCGTCGGTTGAATCACAAAGTGTGACCATCTTTCAAAATATTTTTTTTGGCTTATTCATGCATGTGCATTTCTCATAGGAAATATGTATAGTTGATAGTGAATAAGTTAGTTTTCCCGCGTTTAATCGCCTACTCTAAATATAAACTTGACTATGAACTCATAACAAACAAGTTGATCATGATAAAACCATATCAAATGTTCAAGGACTCTTATAGAGGAATTAAATCTTCTCGTTCGGACTTTCTGCAGCAAGTGAGTAATCAAAGGTACCAAAATAAATCAACAGAACCAAGGAACCTCATCTAACACACAAAAAATCGAAAATAATGTTATAAATTAGTTGATGCAGAAATCCTCAGTTCATTTTAACTAGAACTAAATCTCTAAATCTCTCAGCTTCATCATCAATTTGAAACCTTCTTGAAAAATAATCGTTTAGAAAATAGTCGTCCGTCTAAGATTCTGTGCACTAAATTGATACAAAAAGGTTAGACGGACTCTAACTCTGCACTAAATTGGTACAAAATAACTGTTGGACCTACCTTTCAAATAAGCTTATGGTGGTAGAAATCTTTATTATGTTGCGGATAGGTTGTGAACCGTTTAAATACGGATAATATGATCGATGAGAAAAATTGAAATCAGTTACAATTACTCCAGTTATTTTGATTGCAAGGTCTTTAAAAACGACCTTCACAGATGTGCTGTTCGCGAGACTCCTTTTGGACCTCGTGCTCATCGAACAGCAAAACAAATTTTTGATACCCAATTGAATTTGTTAGCATCCTGACTGATGATGTAGTGAATTGGGTAGTTTCTGTTCATAAATGTTCGTATTTAAAAAAATGTGAACCTCTATAATAATGGTAGAACAGAATATTATTGTATATATTATATATATTATATATATATATATATATATATATATATATATATATATATATATATATATATATATATATATGGAAAGTGTGGTTTCGGGGTGACGGACGGCATCCTCTTCATGTGTTGTCATTTACCATCCGTCACCAGACAGCACGACCACGGCTAGGCTTATTGATGGATCAAGCTCATTATACTTCAACTATTTTATTATTTGTATCCGCGAAGTATAACGACTGTCAAGTTTCGTATATTATCCATACGTAGCAAATTTCATACATATTAAGGTTTGCGAACCTCCGTGTCTAGTCGACAAATTCCTGCCCCACTAGTGTGTTTTTTTGGTTCGCAACTCTGCTAACACTTTTATTGCACATTATTGGAGGTTCTTGTTTCCAGATATATGTATATTTCAAGGGTAAGAGTTCCATCTTCTTCGGTGTTATCTTACTATGGTTATACATTTTTTTTTCTCCTTAATTATAAATCCTCAACATTTAGCTACTCATTCACATATCTATCACACGGTTTTATTACTTAATAAGCTCTAACATGAAGGTGATATTTTTGTGGATGTCGTTGATTTTTCGTAAAATCTCTTCCACTTCATCCTTTTTGACAATAGCAAAGACATCGTCAACATATCGGATCCATACTCTTGGCAGGGTATTCTCCTCTGCGATCCTCTTTTCCACCCATTCCATAAAAATCTCGCTTAACAGACGGGACAGAGGATTCCCCATTGCGACTCCATTGTTTCTGTTTGAAATAACGTCCTCTAAAAATAAAGTAGGTCTCTGACATGCATGGCGTGGCCAGTTTATAGCGCGATTTTATTCGTCTTCTCTGTTCTCTTGTTTCACTACGTTCAGTCAGCCAGTCCTCAAACAAAGCTAATGCTTGCTTTACCGGAACACTTGGGAAAAGGGCTTTGACGTCGAAGGATACCATCACTTCATCGTCATTGATCCGGTCGACTTTCCTTAATTTATCAATCACCTTCAGTCTGTTTTTCACTGCCTGTTTGTCTGGGAGTTCGCCCAATTTTTTTGCATTCTTCTACTAGCCATCTCGCAATCCTATTTGTCGGGGCGTTTGTGGAGGTGATAATTTCACGCATTTCATTTCCTGTTTTGTGTATCTTCGTCAGGCATTTCATTCACGGGAGAACCGGATTTTTTACCCTTAGTAGTATTTTGCTCGGTATGACGTCCTTACAATCTGTTAAGGTTTTCTCCACTCTCTTGACAGAATCCGGTAGAGGGTTATTCCTCAGTTCAAAATAATCTCCATCCTGTAGCTTCTTCAAAACTATTTCATCATATTTTGTCTTGTCCATTATTACTATTTTTGTTCCCCTTATCAGCTTTGAGATAAAATACTGGCTTTTCCTTCAGTTCTCTAACGACGCGCGTAACGTTTTGCATGTTAGGACTTCTATCCTTTAACGCTCTTATTGTGCCTTCCCTTATTGCTTGTTTACTTTCCGTTGGTAGAAACTTGATGGCCGATTCCAAATCCATCACAATGTCTTCTTTGGAGAGGTACTTATTTCCAATTGCGAAATTTAAGCCTTTGTTCAAGAGGTCTAGCTGTTTACCCGTGAAAGATTCGAAAGGCAAGTTTACCACGAAGTCTTCTATAATCTCCACTTTTCTTTCTCTGCTTTTTAGTCAGATATTCAAGTTTTTTCTTCAGGATTCTCCGTTTCCTGTGCTTCTCGCACTCAAACGACCTCTGCAGTTTGTCCAGTCAATCCTCTATCGATCCTTTACAACCAGTTTTTTGGTTTACCAGTTTTAGGTGCAAATTTTATGCCTACAGCGTTAGCTCCGTTTCTTTTTTTCTGTTATTATAGTTTCATTTTAATCATAATTTTTTGATTATTTTTGTTATTATAGTTTTTTTTATTATTCTAAATTATAGTTTCGTAATATAATAAGTTTATTATAATGTTATTTTTTTAACAGTATGATGTCCTAAGTTTGTTTTTCTTTCTTGAGGCTGAGTACCAACACCCAATCCTGATTTCCATCCCATGTCTTCATGGTATTTGATCTTCTCAATGATTAAGTAGAATGGATCGACACGGGCCTAGCCCTCACCTTCTCAAGAACCACACCCACACGCTGAGCTTCATCCGGCATCGTTACGTCATCCAGGGGGTGGAAGACTAGGCCAAATAAATTTTCCATGATCGCAGTGTCAATACACTGGGGTCGCCACACATTTTATCTATTTATGTTTTTTTGTCTAAACTGATCGTCATTTAAACTGAAACAGAACGTGAGACGAAACTGGGTATATTTTACATATCTTTATCCTGGGTGATTTTTTATTGTTCTTGCACATGGTGATTTAACATTTTTTGAAAGAACGGGACAATCAATTTCTTGGTAATTTTTATCAATCGTGCATGAAATTGGACACATCTTTGTTGTCAGCCATGATCATCAAAAGGAAAATTATAATTTTTTTTTCAATAGATTTAGGTATAATTTCAAAAAACTCCAATTATATCGATTGCTGGTAGCTCACTAAGCGCTCCAATTTTCTCTTGATCCTATTTCGACCTCTTATGCTCGCTATCCATGGAACCAATCCTTTTGAAGCTCCAATTATTCTCGAACATACCCTTATCAACTTAGACCTTCAGATAGTTTGAGGTCCAACCTGTATTCAGAGGTGTTCGACCACCAACAACGATCCGTTTATCTTGCACGTCTGGTTACATTCTTCATCGCTTCTGGCACGATCACGGTCTTATTTTCCTGCATATCCAACCAAGTGGACGAAATCATGTTGTGCTGCTCCACTATTAATTTACTTAATTGACTGCAAACAAAAATGCGATGGTGTAGGCCATCATCGTCTCTGACAAGCTAGAGTTAGTATCTCAACATCGTGTCGATCATCATCCACTCAAAGAGAGGTATATTGATCTTCACCCGGTTCCGTCTTCCTAAATGCCAGTTGGATTTGTCTTTATTGGACCAGGAAATGCTATCCACGTAATTTCTATATGACGAATAATTCGTGTCTTGAAACTGTAAAGAGTATGATGCGGTGTCTGCAATAGCAGCCGCGATGGTTTCAGGTGAGTAAAAGAAGCTCCGGCATATAACACAATGGCTGGTTAGCTCGGCATGTTCACTATCGTCTTATAATGCACTACATAACGTTATAAACTAATTCCAAGTAAACATCAATCTCTCGAGAAAATTAGGCATTCACCACGGAAGTTTGCCCGCAATATTAATGGTAAAACAGTAGTAGGTAGCTTGCATCGCATTCTTTTTGGCTCATCAGCCTTTTCACTTCTTTAGCTTTAATTTATTTTATTTTTCGCTGGGAAAAACACACAGTTCATCAGTGTCTTAGGCTGGTTAAGTAGCCACTTGGCTGCATCTATTTAAACAGTAGCAGATATACCGATCAATGCAAACATGTTAACTATACGATATTTGGATCAGGTTCGTCTTTAAGGGGTGACATAGGTCTTGTATTTTCTTGTAGTTTCGCGTGCAGACCAACTTTATAGTCGCAATTGAAGCCCATTTCGTTGGCAGAAATTATAATACTCGTCCCGAAATCCATTCCGAAAAGAAATTTTCTAGTTGCCACAAACCCTGGGTGGCCAGACACTCCCATTGGGACAATCAACATCAGCCAAGCTTGCCAGGCAAAAATGATGCTGCATAGAATCGCCACTCTTATGTATGTGCGAAACCGCATATTATACGTAGTTAGGCCCGCCATACTAACCCTGCCGGAGCTTCTCTGGTCTTCTGAAAATGAAAAGAGCACGAAACCTCTAGAACATAATATGATTTTATAGGTTAATACGTGTGTGTTCATATTCAGTATTTTGAAACTGTAAATCTAAACAAAACTTAAGGGGTTACATAGGTCTTGTATTTTCAAAAAATCGATCGAATTTTTTTAAATTCCATATGAAAGTATAGTACTTCAAGAGTATTCACACCAAATTTCAAGTAAATTCGAGCAATATTACCGGAATTATAGAGATTTGAATACCGCAGGGTCGGTACGTGCGCTCTGCCTTACCGAGCGTATTATATGTATGCGGCGGCGCGGTTGTACCGCGTAAAATCTGTTCCTTTGTTTTTCATCAAACATCACAATATCAAAAAGATGCTCTGAACATCGCGAATAAGGCGAACTGATTACTGTATGGACCTGGAATCGACGACTGCCATGTAAGTCGCTAAAAAATAACTTTAATTCGTTAAATCGCGTTAAAAAACACTTCAAACGCGTTTTTCTCGAAACTTTGATTTTTTGTGCGGTAGGCGCGACTTCTCGAGAAAGATTCGACCGATTTTGCTGAAACTTTGCACAGTTTCTCTTTATAGTAAGGACTCGTGCCTGAACCAAGGAATTTCCATTCGGTCGACTCGTTTTTGTTTTATACGAAAGAAATATTTTGAAAACGATGAGAATCGGAAAAATGCTAAAAAATATAAGACGAAAACTCATTCAAATCCATTTCAAAACGTTAAATTTCATATTTTTTTTCAATTCCTTCGTTCAATCACGAGCCAAGGGCATAAACTATAAGGATTTTTGTGAATTTTTGATTTGAGATGAACCTGCACCGAAATATTCTGCCTACCGCAAAAAAAGGTTGGACTCGGAAAACTGCAGGAAAATTTGACAATTTTCAAAGTTTTAAGCTGAAATTTTTTTTTACAACTTTTTGAAATGCTAAAGTTTTATTTGTGTAAATTTTGAATAAAACAGATTTTTGGTTTTTAAAGTACAATTTTTTGAGAAAGTTTTTGTTTTTGTTTCCTTCAAGACCTATGTAGACCCCTTAAATACTGGTATGTGCATTAGTGATCGTCAATCATTAGTCAAATTACCATATCAACCTGTTCGGACGTCTTGCCGTTTTTTTGGTGTTATTTTTTTTCGATTGGAAACTCTTCAGTTCAGATGGATTTTCAATGGACATTTTCCATCAATGTCTTCAAATAGCCCAGGCACATTATGTGGATCGAGTGTGTTAGTAGCAATTTAAATTACTTTCACTAAAAAAGAACGAATTTGGTCAGTTATATTGCTTCTACGAATAATCTTTTAAAGATTTTATTTTATTTTCATGCCAACGAAAATTGCGTGGAAATTTTTGGGAGTGCATGGCTTGTCAGGTGGAAAAAAACCTGTAGAAAAAAAAACAAAAAAAAACCTTTACATGGTCGAATTTCGTTATGCATCACTACACAAAATCCATGCATAATTATGCATTATGAAATTTTCTAGTTTGAACGGTTCAGCTTGATTTCGTTGCTAATCGAAACGGGCAAGGGTGCATGAAATTCAAATTAGTTTGGGTTGCGCCGGGCAACAAGTGTGTCAAAGTTGACCTTAATTTCAGGACATTTAGACTAGTTTGGTTGGTTATAGAGTTAAGTTATGGAAAATCGAACGTTAACACTATTGGATGTGGTGTGGCATGAAACCATGAGTGACATTTCTGATTTACTGGCTTTTAGTTTTAGTTGTTTGCTGGGCGTGTAGATATTTTGATTAGGATCGTGTTTTTTTTTGTAAAATGATCGGACACTTTTCGGAGCTTACAGCGGAAATTTTTCGAAAACTTTCGAACCTGTTGTATTTTTTTGTGTAGCAAATTACTGATCAGTGTGTTTTCGATCAACTTGTTCGGCACAAATAGTGTGTAACAGCAATTCGATCCAAATTATACGTGGAAACCTTCGAGACTAGTATTCACTTTGAGATCTTCTTAGTCCACCCATAGCAAAGCTTAAGTTTAAGGCGTATTATGCGTGTCTATGAAACTATTCAGTTTTTACCAATACTGTCCCCCCCCAAACACAGAGTCAACTGTTTTCAATAGACTTTCTCTGAACCATCTTAAAATAAAAAATAAGTACTTAAGTGTATTTTGGCCAAAATTGAAGCTTGTATTCGTATATATGACCTCACAACCTCCTCTCTTCTAAATAGGTTCCAATGCCACTATCAGCTTCATCAATCCTACCTTCAGTTGGTTTATCCCAACTGATAATCGACATACAAAGCAAATGAGTTTTGCATCCTTAGTCACAATAGCACCTCATCCTTTTCGCTGAAATGAATTTTTCGTAAGTGAAAAATTCTCTTCGAAAGGTTCCTGCTGATTTTATGGCGAGGCTAATATAAGTCCTCTTTTTAAAAACTTCTTTGCCCAAATGTTTAATCAATTGAGCTAAACAACAAAATTGAGTTAGAATACTTTGACGAAAGTCCTTTGCAGTCGGCCTCTTTTCAGTAGTTTAAGAGCGAAAATCGATATCAAATAAGTTTTTTTGGCCAGAAGCGTGGCAAAGAGGCTACAAATTTATTGTGGTACCTCAACATATGAGTTTAGTTGGTTCCGTAACCTTGCTCGTATCTCAAAGCAATTTTTCCAATTGAAACTATTTGAAATGCCATTATATTATTAATAATTTTTGAATAAGAAAAATGTATTTACAAGAAGAAACATTTATTTATAAATAACAAATACATATTCTATAAAAACCTAATAATAAAAGAAAAAAAAGTGCTTACGGAAGCGCTTAATTTTCGTCACTGGTCTTCGCTTTTTTCGTCACGCTTTGCTCATTTTCACCTGCAGATCGTTGAAAAAAACTGTCCAGGGAGGTTTGTTTGTTTGTGGAAATGAATTAGGCAAGTTTCGTTGAACAATTCCGATGCAACTTTTTCGGGGTGATTTTTATCCACGAACTCTACAACCTTCTCCCACATTCCCAAGATCTTCTTATATCGCGTGTAGAGACAACCTCCTCCATCTCTGGCTCCTCTTCAAAACTAATTTTTCGTTAAACCATCGTAATGCTGCTGCGAATGTAGATCGTGTAACTCCTCGGTTGTCAGCTCCTAAAACTGTTCCTCGACGAGTTCGTTCGCATCTCTCTCAACCACCCTCCAGACCCATGAATTTTCCCAGAGAAACATTCTCTACCACTGACACTTCGTGTTCCAATCCTTCGAAGGCCCTTTCAGCTACAGCCTCAGGCCACAGCTTCTTCCATGCAGAGGTACTTAAGGTCCTCGTTGTAACACCAATCCAGGCCTGATCAATAATTCTTAGGCATATCACAATGTTAAAGTGATCCAGAACTCTCGAAGAGTAAGGTTTGTGTTCTCTGTCACCTCAAAGCTCCGCCGAAAAATGTGCTTGGTGTACAACTTCTTAAAATTAGAAATCACCTGCTGATCCATGGGCTGCAGGATAGGAGTGGTGTTGGGTGGTAGGTAGCGAACCTTTATAAACTTAAACTCTTCGAGGAAATCATCTTCCAGATTTGGTGGGTGAGCAGAGGCATTGTTGAGGACGCAGGTTCTAGTGCTGCCCTTATCTTCTGTGGTACTACAATGAGCCTATCGTGGCCTAAGTGAGCCACCTTTGGATAAAAGGGGCTGCCACTACAACCAACCAACCAGGGACATTGTCGAGGACGAGAAGGGCTTGGGTAGGCTGTTTTCTTGTAGATATTTTTTAACAGAAGGGTCAAACACCAGGTTTATCCACTCCACAAAGAATTTCCTGGTGACACACGCCTTTGGATTTGCCTTCCACATAACTTGCAGTTTTTCTTTCAAAATCTTATGTGACTTAAAGGCTCTGAGATTTTCCGAATGATGCTTGATTTTGTAGTCGCCACTCGCATTGGCGCAAAGTGCTAGAGTTAATTTATCCTTCATGGGTTTGTGACCTGGCATCGTCTTCTCCTCTGCCGTTATGTAAGTCCTATTCGGAATCGTTTTCCAGAAAAGCTTTGTATCGTTACAGTTGAGGACTTGCGGGTGGATGTATCTTTTGGCTTCTGTCAGCTGCCTTCACATCCGAACTTGCTGCCTCACCATGCCTGACGACGGAGTGAATGCCGTTCCTTTTCTTCAGGGCACTGGTATATTGAGGTACCACTGTATACTTTTTTTAAACTAGTGAGGTGTTTCCTTTTACAGAACATTGAAAGGCATTTTCCTAAATTGAAAATTGAGTGTGAATAACATTTAGGATCAAAGTAAACGTAGCTTACTTAGTCCCATCTGAAAATCGACACTAGGTTTCTTTCGAAATCGAAAACTATTTTATTTAAAATTAGTTATTTTAAAATTGAAACACGTTCAACTGCATAATAATTAATTCTCACCAAAACCAAAATTTCATCTACTAATTACAATTTTTTTTGATTTGAAGAAAGCAAACTTGAAACACTTGAAATTCAAGGTACAAAAAAAAAGAAGAAACACGACACACAAATTCGTTGTGCCTCAATAAGCAAATACAAAATAAATGGTGTTGGAATGTATCTTAAGACCTTCTCCTTGATACAAGTGTTTTTTTGGCAAAACACTTACAAGACTCTTAGTTGAATCTTCAGCAAAATTAATTTGATATTTTAACTGTGCAACTGTTGTCGCTTTCCAATGAAAATTCACTCGAAATTTAATTCGCACGATTAAAAAAATTTTGTAATGAAACAGTTTGATTTATTTGATTTGGAATGTTGATTGCCCTCATATAATTGCAAATTATTATCCATCGAATATGTGTGTTAGTATATATTTCATTTCTGCGTGTTTCGATTGCAAAAATATCATATGCGATGGTCCACCGATCCAACATGACGAAGGGACATGGGTTTTTGCAAAAGCCATTCTCAACGGCCTGCAGATAAATCACCTTCAAGAATAATATCAATCAAAGGGTCACATTAGGGGCGAAACAGCATCAACACACATATACACAACACATGAGTGATTAACATCCTACCGATCGTATCATAGGGGTACGATTAATAACAATAGATTTTTTGTTGCCTCTGCATCTTTTGATGTTCAATTTATGGACCATGGATGGCTCGTCGTCATGAAGACGATGTGTGACTTGTGACTGTTGAAGAGGATCCTCCTCATGAAGAATGACGACATATACGTACGTTTGCAAGCACGATAACTAATTTGTTGGGTGATGTTTGGTGAAGGTTTTTTGTCTATAATGGGAGTGTGTAAACGTGCTGGGTGCGATGAAAGATTGAACAACTAATTATTATTACTATTAACAAATGAATAATCGATGAAAATAGCTTGGCGGCGATTGGAAAGGAATCACCGGCTTGCAGTGTTGAGGCAATGCTGATGGATTGCATAAGAGCAGAGTTTTGTTGCGAAAACATGTTTAGGGTCTACAAAAGATTTACAGCCATTTAAGAAACATATTGATTCTGAAAATCACGTTGAGATAAATCTTCTTCTTACTTCGAAAACTCGAAGCTGAAGATGTTGCAATATTAGGTGACTTTGGTTGGTTGTGGTGATTGAAGTATTTATAATTCAGACAGATTCATTGCAAACCTGCATCATCACACGTAGCATTTAAGAATAAAATTCGAAGTATGCTATAATAACCAAACCGCGTTCATAGTAAATAAAAATCAGTTCAATGAAGTGCTCTGAATTTTGCAGTCGTACTCTCAAGCAACTTTTTCTTAGACAGTTTTGCGTTTGCTGTAAAAGATTCCTGTAACTTATACTCGCAATGTTTATATAGAATCTTTGATTAAGCACTTCCTATCTTTAAATTTAAATAACACAAAGTGTGTGTGATATCATTGAAATTTTTTATTCGTTTGAAAGGCCTATCGATGTCAGTACTGAACGGAATATTACATCGTTCAACTGTCCACCGCGGCTTCTCTGGGTGACGCGCATTCGAAATGTCCAATTTTCTATGACTCTGGTACAAAAATCAGGCTGAATTTGACCGATGGCATGGATTATGTTGACTTTAACGGCCGCTGCGATTTGTGGCTTATTTGCATAGACCTACGACCCCCACAAAAAAAGTCTAACGGGGTCAAACCGCACGATTTTGGTGGTCAGTTCATATCATCTCCACGTGAGATGACCATTTACTCAAATCGCTCGTGCAGAATGTCCAATGTGGCATGAGCTGTGTGGCACGTAGCGCCGTCTTGTTGGAACCACATGTTGTCGGTGTCCATATCATCCAATTCAAGTCAAAAGAAGTTGGTAGTTGTGGAAGTTGAACCTGCCTGTATCGTAGACGATGATGGCCTGGCCAACGTCGTTTTCAAAGAAGAATGGACTGATGACGCTGCCAGCCCCAAATCCATAACAAACAGTGATTTTTCCGGATGCATTGGACGCTCTTGGATCTCATGTGGACTGGTATCGTCCCAAATTCGAGAATTTTGTTTGTTGACATGCCCATTCATCCATAAATGGGTCTCATCGCTGAAGATGATTTTTCGATGAAAATTAGGGTCATTTTCCAGCTTCTCTAGAGCCTATTCAACAAAAACATGTCGTTGTCTATGGTCGTTTACCTTCAGGTCCGGGGTCAGTTGAATTTTTCACGGGTACAGGCCCAATTCACGACGCAAAATTCAACAAGTTGTGGTCTGCGAGAGCCCGAGTTCCTGTGAACGACGCGAAATCGACTGCCTTGGATTCTCCTGCCATGTTTTCGGTAGATCTTATGTTTGACGTTTGACATACGGGTGGTGGTTGATTGTTTACTGAACCAGTGGACTCAAATTTATCTACCACACTGCGAATGGTCCTCTCGGTTAATGGGCGTATCGAGCGTAGCGTTGCCCGAACATAACACTCATTTTGACAAAACAATTTTATCATTGGCACGTTTTGTTGAAGGCCATATCCGTCCATGGTGATTTGGCAAAATAGATTGAATAAATGACAGCCAATTTGACAGATGTAGCTTCAACAATATGGCCGCTATCATCTGTCAAAGTTCGGGAAAGTTCCTATTGCATGATCCTATTACTATCAACGGTTCATCAATTTAAATCCTTATTGGGTACTAAATTTCATATTGCT
This sequence comes from Oxycera nigricornis, assembly GCA_963942545.1. Taxonomy (NCBI): domain Eukaryota; kingdom Metazoa; phylum Arthropoda; class Insecta; order Diptera; family Stratiomyidae; genus Oxycera; species Oxycera nigricornis. The sequence continues at coordinate 94,004,848 of OZ012663.1, read as the reverse complement.
AACTAAATTTGAATTTCGCCAGTTTTTCAGGAGCTATGAATGTGCGTTTTTTTATTCGTAAAAGAGATGAGAGATTATCCAAGGTTTCTTTGTTTTTTACTTAACCGATCGCGATAATTAGCGATCCTAACAAGTTTTTGACAAGCCAGTAGTATCGATTCTGCTGATGCTTAATGAACTAGTCCACTTTATAAATTTCAAAAAATGGAATTTTTTTTGCATTTTTCGACTCAAAAATGACCTCCAGAAAAATCTTTTCGAAATTCGAAAGTCTAATATATAAATGGCGACTTTGAGTGTGTGCGCGTTTGCGATTTTAAATATTTTTTTCACAAGTCCGCCATATTTTTTGAATTGATTTTTTTTTTGAAAACGGTGGTGGATTACGGTATAAGAGACCTTGCTTTTTGAAGTGCCGTTTAATTTTTTGTTTCAGATCTACCAATCCATAGACTATCTGTCTGCCGTGAAGTAACGACTTTTTCAGAGCTTAATTTTAGCGTCGTCTATAAAAGAGAATAATAAATAAAAAATTAAAAATAATATTTTTTTTTGAAATCAAATATGAAATAATACTATAAAAAAAGATTCATGTCAATATATATATAATAAAGTGTCTTAGAAACAAACTCTTGGAAAATGGTATTTTTTCGTCTTCTAAAGTGGACTGGTACCTTAAGTCAAATTTGGTGTGTTAATTTATTCAAGTATCAAAAAAATTTGGCAAGCAAAACAAAGTGAAAAAAGCGATTTTTAGAAATAAATATTTCAAACAACCGTGATTGTTTTTTTGATTATTTTTTTCAAAATATTGTGGTAGATAACGACGAAGGAAACATTCCTCTTTAAAATGCGGTTTGGTTTTTTTATTTCAAATTCTTCATTCGTGAGATTATCTGTCCGCAGTGGGACGAGGCATTTTTCGAGACATTAACCTTGGCGATCTCGATTAGTAGAGAAATAAAAAAAAATAAAAAATTGTTTTATTGTAATTTTTTTACATGCAAATTTTAAAATTAATATACAATAAAGGAGCTGAGAAAAAAATTGAAAATTAGGCTGTTTTTAGCATTCTAACCGGTACTACCTCCTCAATCAATTGACCTAAAGATCGTCAACGTATGAAATACGCTGTTATTTGTCCTCAAAAATACATTGAAACATTCTGGCTTCCTTCAAGGGTACAGATCATTCAATTTCTATTAATTTATTATAAAATCCTACAGAAAGTGCACATATTTTATGTATTTCATGGTAATATTTCAGAAATTTTCCCTTCATACATAAATTTTCTTTTTTCAGTAATATCAGGAATTTCGCTTATACAATCCTGGCACGTCATACCGTGATGATGATGATGATGATCAATCGTGCAAAATCAATATTCACAAAAAAAATCCAAGAGATTTCAAAACGATTTCAGTTGATGCAAATTCTAGTCATACTTCAATATCTCATTTTAAATTCAAATCGACAATTTTAATGGTTGACTTCTTGCAGCATCACTCCCATGCATCAGCTAATATTTTTATGGATCTCTCCCCTGAAAAAGCAACCGGATAAAATATATTAGTATACTGTATCTACTATCCAAAAGATTTGCAGTAATGGAACTTTCAAGATTGATTTTACATTCAAGAAAAAAAAACGATTTAGGAAGAAAAGATACGCTACTCACTAATGAATTTCATGTTTTATAATTTCAATTTTGAATTGTGTCGTGAATACTACTGAAAGATTTTCGATAGTTTTTTTTTTTAAAAAGAGAGACATCACGATTTGTGAATGTGTAAATTTTAAGATGCCGAAAGATATGTATATTTCCGTGGTAGTGAATTTCAATGAAAAGATACTTCTTTTGCGCAACAATTTCCATATGAATATATTCAAGTCGAGTTGAAAATGTATTCGGTTCGGTTGTGTCGTGCGAATAGAGTGTGAGGCAGTTAGTAATATTCCAATAAGACTCTTCTAAATGATGGATTTGTTTGGTATGCATTCCAAATTGCAATTCGACACTATGTTGATTATAATTGAAAGTTTCTTGAACATATTATGGACGGGGCCAAAATCGTGAGCGGATGGCGGCAACTTAAATGAAACATATGAATCAGATCATGCGATTTTCAGTCATGATTTTGAATAATCAAGACGGATAGAACCTCTTCAAGTACAATTGGAGATGAATAAATTATCAATTATTCACCCACAAGTAAAGCAATTAAATGAATGAAATACGTGCGCCATATTCGCGAGCATATGTGCGCCAAATCAAAGTCAATTAAAAAGTGCAACTTATCACTCTTGTCGTCAACCTTGCAGCAAAATTTTAATGGAATAATGCTGATAAGAACACACATGACTAGACATTTCATTAGTTGAGTTGATTAGGACATGAAATTGTTGCAAATTGTCGTATTTAGCAAACAATAAAAAAAATATTGAAGCGTCTCGTATGGACTATGACCAAAAAATGTGCACGGCAATCAAAAAACAAAACGCAGCGTTCTCAAGTTCAATCAATTTAAATTGTATCTAAAAGTCGAGGCGCATCTTGGCAGATACAATTTCCATATGTGAACTTATCTACCCGGCCGGCACACACACTCTTGGAATATATGGTTCCGATTTAAATTTGACGATGTCAAGGTTTATCGGTTCATAATTATTTTGCAACAAAAAAAAAATATTGCATGCAATGAATCCATTCACGGGCTTGTTGTCTGTACTCTGACCATGAGATTATATAATTAAATACTACTGGCACAAACATACATTAGATACATTACAATGTATGACGAAAGATAGATTCAAATATGTATATGTATAAGAGTAGCAATTTTTATACAGACTGATAGCTATGAATGAGAATAACAATTAGTGTGCAGTCGAATTCATGCTATCACGGCGAATAATCGATTAATTACTAATAATAGTAGTGTTCGTTATAATGAAACCATTGTATTTACTATGGTCGACGAATATGGGGTGCGATGTTTTTCAAAAATCAAGAAGCGTAAACGAGGCACAAAATATGATAAAGTTGTAGTTCATCAGAGAAAACAAGAAAAAAAAGACAAATATCTGGAAACAGGGAAACGTTTTTCGATTATTGACCAGCCTGTTTTTCCGAGCAGCAAAAATATAGCGACTATCTAACCAAGAAAGCAGAGGTCAGCGTGGGAGAGGGCCCGCGATATCAATGGAAGTACTTTCTTTCTATGAGGCTTGGCTGGAGATCCATGTTTCGATTTAAGCTGGCGCGCCATTGATGCTGCTCAATACAGGGAAACATTTTTCGATCATTGACTAGCCCATTTTTCCGGGTAGCAAAAATAAAAGGTCTGTCTAACCAAAGAAAGTAGTGGTAGGCGTGAGGGCCCGCGATATCAATGGAGGGACTTTCTTTCTATGAGACTTCACTGCCGATCTATGGTTCGATTTAAGCTGGCGCGCCATTGATGATGCTCAAAACAGGAAAACGTTTTTCGATCATTGACTAGCCTATTTTTTCATGACCAGAAAAGTAAAAGGTCTGTCTAACCAAAGAAAGCAGTGGTCAGCGTAAGGGTCCGGGATATCAATAGAGGTACTTTCTTTCTATGTGACTTGGCTGGAGATCCATGTTTCGATTTAAGCTGACGCGCCATTGATGATGCTCGAACTCAATGTTGACGAAAAGGAAACATCGAGAGGATGAGTCCAGTCTATAGACTATGATGATGGTAGATTTAATTTGTCCTTCTCGTGATCATAAATGACGCACCATCCCAAATTAAGTCTTGGTCTCCTGAAGGAACTGGCTCCTACCATCTAAGTGAATTGCTTCATGTATCCATTGAGTCGTTCCAGCGTTTGGATAGCTTTTAATAATAACACGCACACGCCTAAAAATTCTCTTAAGGTACCAGTCCACTTTATAAGACGAAAAAATGACCATTTTTGAAGCATTTGTTTCTCAGAAACTTGATTATATATTGGAATGTATCTTTTTTATAGTATTATTTCATATTTGAATAATACAAAAAATATGTAATTTTTATTTTTTATTCATTATTCTCTTTTATAGAGGACGCTGAAATTAAGCTCTGAAAAAATCGTTACTACACGGCAGACAGATAATCTATGAATTGGTAGATCTGAAACAAAAGATCTCAACGGCAGTTTAAAAAACAAGGTCTTTTACACCATAATCCACTACCTTTTTGAAAAAAAATTGATTTAAAAAAATGGCGGACTTTTGAAAGAAAATATAAAAAATCGACCCTTTTTTGTAGTTTTTTTACGCCAAAATTTTTCTTCAACTTTTTGATTATATTCTGGTGGATTACGGTGTAATATTTTCAAAAAAATAGAACGCATCAAAGTCTTCGAAAATCGGTTCGGTAGATGTTAAAAAACGTTGTTGTGCGAAAAACGCCTTTGAAGTTTCGCTTGAAAAACGAAGAAGGCGCGCGTCCTCAAACTGCCGTAACTTCTTCATTTTTGGGAATATCGTAATAAAATGTTCAGACGTGATTTCTTTAGATGTAATAAATTGAAAATTGAAAAATTGATTTTTCAAAATTATAACTGGTACTACCACCCCCTTGGAGGGTCTTTTAGGTTACGATTTTCCAAAAAAATTAACCCTTTTTTCAATAGAAAGAAAAGAGATATCATTTTAAAATGTAAATTGGTATTTTGGGTGTATAAATCAATTTATTTTAGTGGGAAGTGTGGTTTCGGAGTGTCGGATGGCATCCTCTTCAGGTGCTGTCATTTACCATCCGCCACGAGACAGCACGACCACGGTTAGGCTTGTTGATGGGTTAAGCTCGTTATATTTCAACTATTTTATTATTTGTATCCGCGAAGTATAACGACTGTCAATTTGTTCGTATGTATGCCTACGTCGCTATTCTATTACTAATAGAATACCGAAACACAGTGGAGCGTCAAAAATGCTGTCTCACGGCATCACACTTGAAAATACTTTAAAAATTAAAATATCATTATAATAACTTTTAAATCGTATTCTTGATGAAATTTACTAACGAAATCTGTAAAAAAAATTTATTTTTTGAAAAATTGTAACCTAAAAGACCCCGTAAAGGATTCTTCTGCTTTCTTAGCTACTGTAGAAATTCATGCAAATTAAATTAAATTTCCAGATGAAGTTATTCGTCGGATACCTTGACATGAAAGATGCTTGTTCAAATCAAGAAATAACAGCCTGCGTTGGCTAGACTAAAAATCTGATTGATCAAAAATGACTTCGATATAAAAATAAGCTTTTATGGTCCTTGTTGTAGTGTCTGAACTCGCTGAAAACGCCAAGTAAATAGATTAACAGTTGTGAATATTTAATTCAGATCGATCTTCAAAAAAATTTAAATATTTTAAAAGGCACGATTCGAACTAAACTGAAATCATTCCGAAAATACACAGGTTTTTCCTTGTAAAGTAGGTAGGCTCTGTGAGCCTTGTTTTCTATCAGGCAAGTAATGTCTACTTGCCTACCTTTTTAAATAAGATGTCCTGTTAATTTTCTATCCACCTCTGATTTTAAAATTTCAGCAGAAATGAACATTCTTCATGAATTGAATCGCTCTAGATTTTCAGGATTCTTCTAAATTTTTTGGCGTTGACTGTCCGTTTTTTTTTGTTTTTCACAGACTAATCCTTGACTCCGGGTGGTAAACCATTGATAATGACCACTATCGCAATATGACCGTCGTGATTACAACTATCAGTTATACATTTTACAATAGCTCTAATACATTGTTATCAAATGTTATCAGATTATGAGTGTTTACCGCATGTCTCCCGAACAATTCATCTTCTTCAAACTTCTGCTTGATTGTTACGACAATCGTAAGATTACTTCCGGACCTGTGGTCCACATTCTATAGATACAATCTTTTACTGGTATTCTACGCCATACTGTACACACCTCACTTTCCTTACGCCGCCCAAAAAAAAGGGTACATCGTTTTAAATCAAACAAATATACAACTGATTCTAATTTGAAATTAAATTTTCTTATTGTTATCAACTATGTCAAAATATTTTCTACCGATAAGAAACGAACAGAGATTGAAATTTATTCGCAAACGCAACGTTTTTTTCGCAATGAAAATCTAAGATAGATTTGCTATTACGTCAATTGATATGAAATGTTTTTTTATTTGGTCGTGTTCACCACCCACAAAAAAAATATAACAAAATAAGCATTTTCTTGAAAAGTAATTTTGTGATGATGTCAACGGAAAATGTCAATTTGTTGCCGTATAGTTAAAAGATACAATATTTGCCACGCGCCTATCTAAGAATATCATTTCAATATTTGTAAACTATGTGTAGGTTTTTGCAAAACCGAAAAGAAGATACGAAATTTATCTGTAGACGAAATAGTTTTTTTTGTCTTTTCAAAGTAAGACTAGAAGAAAAAAACGGTTGACTTTTTTATCGAAACTCATTATTTGTGATGTACTTAACAATTTTAATAAAATAATTACTAGCAGATGTGCTAAAGAGTTACTTTTATTTTAATTATCAAACTGGTGGAAAAAAAATTAAAATTTAGTAAAGCCTTTGCGACACACACGGTGACTTAAAGAGGACGTCAATTAATAATAAATATAAAAAAATGGGACAATATTATTGAGTTTTTATTTATGTTGTTGTTGATTCTATATCTTAAGATTACGGGGTTAAATTTAACTAAATTGATAAATAACATTCGTTCGTTGCATGTCCGAAAAATGAGATTGGAAATAATATTTCACTGAATCAGACGATTCGGTTTTCAGTTTCTGCTAATCAACCCCGTATTTCTTATCCGTACATTCAATATCAATGGTGCTTGTGTCTCTTAAATAAATAACAATTGTTAATTGAAAAAGACACTATCAAGTCCTATTAATAGATAAATTCAGTAAAAATTAAATAAAACAGATAATCGTCTTGAAATATATATAAATAATAGAAACATAGCAAAAGAGCTAAAAAAAAATGAAATAAAAGCACAATATGTTTAGCATCTCTTCAAAATTATTTAGACAAATTCTATAAAAAATTTGTTTATTATGAATGTTTTTGAAACAAATAGGTTCAAAAAATAATATATAAAATTAATATCAAAGTAAAAAGAAGAAAAACTAATGGAAAATGTGGTTTCGGAGTGTCGGATGGCATCCTCTTCAGGTGCTGTCATTTACCATCCGCCACGAGACAGCACGACCACGGTTAGGCTTGTTGATGGGTCAAGCTCGATATGTTTCAACTATTTTAATATGTGTATCTGCGAAGTATATCGACTGTCAAACTGGTTCGTATGTATGCAACGTTGCTAAGTTTAGTTTGTCATGGGTTAGAACCTTCTAGTCTAGTCAACAACATTGTTTTCTAGTTTAATTAATTTTCCATTAAATTAACGATGAACCAGCATAACCTGGAAGCTAAGAACTCCCATTATTGTGCGACAATAGTGTTAGTAAGTTGCTAAGCAAAAAGCACAAACTAGAAAACAATGTTGTTGACTACACTAGGAGGTTCTAACCCATGATAAACTAAGAGAAAGTAGCCCGCGAGGTTTTTTTTAAATTTTTTTTTGGAATTTCTGCGAGCACGTCTTAAAATGGAGTAGTTTTTTCCAGAACATTAATTTATCCTTAATTTTTCAACTTTAAATCATTTGTAATGAGTTCGACAAGATATTCATTGATGGAAGTATTTTACAAAATATTTTTATAATACATTCCTTCAAACTTTTCTTTTTTTTAATTTTTTTTAAAAAAACACAGTGGATAGCATTTTTTTTCAATTGGATGACTTGTTTGTTGAGCAAGGCATTTTATGGTGATGTCTTCATGAAGTCCAAGGTGAGTTTAGGCTGATACAGCTTAGATGATAGCGTAGACAGATTGACAAGATTTTTGAAACAGATTAAAATTGAAATTGTTGAAATTAAGGACAATATCTACATACAGGATTAGAAGAAAAAAATCCAGTATTTCTCAAATCAAAATTCCTTAATGAAATATTTTTCAAGAATTATTTTAATTTATTTAATTATTTTATTTTTAAGAATTATTTGGCAAAAACAGATTTTTGAAATGTACGAGAATGAATAATCAAAAAACTCAAACAAATATGACGTGTCAAAATAGTTTCAATAAATTGAACAATATTTTAATATCGCAATTCTATATTTTGCAAATTTTATTCATTGGAAAACTATCATAAAGTATATTTTGAAAACTAAATACATTTTTTAAAAATATTTTTTGGACTGGATATTATTAAATCAAATTGTTTTGAGCGGGATATTTGCCCAGATATTTTTTTTGGGGGTATAATTTTTGCATTGGATTTTTTCGGTCAATGCTTTCAATTAAAATCTTTTTTGTTTTTAAATATGATTAACTTTATCCCAGTGAACAAATGTGCCTATGATTCACCGTCAAACTATATTTGCTGTTTTGTTGAAATTATTTTTTCTAATTTTTTCCACTTAACAAAATTTGTGATGTCAATTTTTGAATCACTCGTTTTTTGAATTGTTCCTATTAATATCTACTAAATATGTTTCTTACAATTCGTATTATCTAAAATAGGGGAAAAATCGAATAATATTAAATGAAATTTGGTTTGAAATTAAATTGTTATTACTAATAAATTGGATTCGGTTTTAGTTAAAATATGATGTTAACTCAAATAAGCTAAAGTGATGCTATTTTTTGTGATTCCATTTCGATTTCGATGCTATTTATTATTTATATTTGAGAAATCAAATGCAAAACTTTTCAATCCAAATGTACTAGTCAACCCTTCCAAGTACTTCACTCGAGAATACTAAGAAAGAACCCTGGTTTCGTTTTCCCGAAAAAATAATTTAAATATCGTGACCATGAATGACTAGAAAAGTGCATATAGTAGTGTTCCAATCTAAACAAAAAAAAATTGTTTCATTTCCCGCTGCTTCAAATCCAAGAACTTTTAATTTCAAAAAATGCCCATAGGAACTGATTTTCCCAATTTTACGGCATTAGAGATTGACATAACAATCTATGAAATACAACACTCATGAAGTATGCTTAGATATATCATGTTGATTAAAGAATATTCACCAGGATTTATCGTCGGGGTCTTTCAAAAACCATACTTTAATGGGCTCGTTAGAAGATCCATTCCAGTTTGATATACTCCTTTGCATGGTTCAGAATATTGTAAGACCTAAAAGCCTTTAAGGAGGAGCCCTGCCCTCTTCAATCTGAGAAAGATGATCAGTTTAATGTCTGCAAACAGACATAATTGAAGTGGATTTGAAAAGCACCTAAGACCACGGTTCATTAACAGGGATCAATCTAACACCAACGGTCACTCTGGCATCAGAGATTGATCTGGCACCAGAGGTCGATCTGGCACCAGAGGTCGATCTGGCACCACAGGTCGATCTGGCACCACAGGTCGATCTGGCACCAGAGGTCGATCTGGCACCAGAGGTCGATCTGGCACCAGAGGTCGATCTGGCACCAGAGGTCGATCTGGCACCAGAGGTCGATCTGGCACCACAGGTCGATCTGGCACCACAGGTCGATCTGGCACCAGAGGTCGATCTGGCACCAGAGGTCGATCTGGCACCAGAGGTCGATCTGGCACCAGAGGTCGATCTGGCACCAGAGGTCGATCTGGCACCAGAGGTCAATCTGGCACCAGAGGTCGATCTGGCACCAGAGGTCGATCTGGCACCAGAGGTCAATCTGGCACCAGAGGTCGATCTGGCACCAGAGGTCAATCTGGCACCAGAGGTCAATCTGGCACCATAGGACGATCTGGCACCAGAGGACGATCTGCCAGAGGACGATCTGGCACCAGAGGTCGATCTGGCACCTGGGGTCGATCTGGCACCTGGGGTCGATCTGGCACCAGGGGTCGATCTGGCACCAGGGGTCGATCTGGCACCCGAAGTCGATCTGGCACCAGAAGTCAATCTAGCACCAGAGATCGATCTGGCACCAGAGATCGATCTGGCACCAGAAGTCGATCTGGCAACAGAAGTCGATCTGGCACCAGAAATCGATCTGGCACCAGAAGCCGATCTGGCACCAGAAATCGATCTGGCACCAGAAGCCGATCTGGCACCAGAGATCGATCTGGCACCAAAGGTCAATCTGGCACTAGAGGTCGATCGGACACCAGAGTTCGATCTGGCACCAGAGGACGATCTGGCACCAGCGGTCGATCTGGCACCTGAGGTCGAACTGGCACCTGAGGTCGATCTAGCACAAGAGGTCGATTTAGCACCAGAGTTCGATCTGGCACCAGAAGTCAATCTGGCACCAGAAGTCGATCTGGCACCAGAGGTCGATGTGGTACCAGAGGTTCATCTGGCACCAGAGGCAGATCTGGCATCAGAGATCGAATTTGTCTTTACTTTTTTTTGGATCTACTAAGAAGCTACCTTCATGAAAAAGTTCATTGTAAACCTCAACGTGTAGCTCATATAGAATTAGCATACAATAATTGAAATGTTATCGACGTATTTACATCTGATTCACATATCTAAATAGCTACTTAAATATCTACTCTCTTACATTGTATCGTTGATTAACAATTAGATTTTAATTAATTGAAAGAATAATATACAATCAGCAACCGAAAGTCGTATTGCCTTTTACGAAAGAAATGAGTAATTTTCAAATATCAGAAAACAACATATGTACACAATGTGAGTGAATAGCCCAGTCGCACGCATAAGGTGAATGAATGAATGAATTACTAAATGTATCTTCATATGTACGCGAATGTATCTGAACCGCGCGCGGTCTGTTGTTGTCATTGAAAAACCATCACGAATTAATCTACCGGTAAAAATTTTTCTCTTAGTTTTTACCGTTGTCTGCTTTACCAACTCTACCTATCCATCTAACTGGCTAGCTGGACTGAACTACGGTCAAGTTTCATATATGTATGTATATACAAACTATGGCAGACAGACCGCAACTTACTCAAAGTAACAAATTTGTATGTGTTTGAGAATGTATCTGTCGTATTTACTTTCAAATGTTCATTCGCCGGTGGAGAAACTACAATCAAGTCAGAAATATATATAAATTGGATTCCATCAGTAGTAAAAATACTATATCCACTGAATATTGCTGGCAACATTGTTGCTAAAAAATTATCCTAGTGCAATTTTTGGTGTACATACTTTGTTGTATCTATTACATTTTGTATTTATGCAATTATCGTATAAATTTTCGGACGAATTAATGGATATTTCGTTATATTTTGACACCAAGAAGTGTGTCTCGTAGGCAGACCAGTTTTTTTGGACCCAATTGAAATTATTGATTGGTGATTTAATGTTAGATGTATTTCAGAATCGTACATAGAAAAATATTAGTTTTTGAATCAGTTGATTTGACAATATTCTTCACGTGCAAAACAAGTGAATGAAAAAGGATAGTTCATCTTTTTGAGAAGTTTGGAAGCCACTCCATCTGCTTTCGATACTGCCTACTTTACATTCGCCCCTCTGGTTTAAATGGTACAACCTTTATTTACTCTTGTTCTCGTTCTCAATTCCGTTCAGTTAATACCTTCCGATGAATTTCTCCCATTTTAGTATCAGTCTCTTTGTATCAGTAGTTTTTTAAGTCAGGTTTAAACCGATAATTTTTGTTGCATTGTAATAATTCTTGTCTGCGGAGGATGATTAAAATAAATCCCTTTTAGGGGTAGATCTTATGTTCAACACATTTTTGTGAACCAGTAAAATGGTATTTCTAATCATAAAAACGACATGGTTCTCTGTTTATCGTGCAATCTGCTTTCCTCATTTCAAAACCTCTCATATGTAAAGTAATAAATATAATATAATATAAATATAATAAATATAATAAATGTCTTGTTGAAGACTTTAAAATTTAAGGGGTCTATCCTCTCCATAATTTCCAAAAAAAATAATTTTTTTATTGCATTTTCGGAAAGTATATATATACAGAAATATCACATTAAAATTTTATAAAGATCGGTGCAGTCCAACTGTATTTTTGAGCAACTTTCACTTTGTTACCCGAGCGCGATTTTTCATTAAAAAAAACTTTAACCGCGTTTTTCTCGAAACAACGTTTTTCGACGCCGCGTTAATGAAATCTCGGGAACTGCTGAACCGATTCTCACCAAATTTTTACCAGACATTTTTTATAACTACAGCTATAGCACGAATAAGAGCTTTTTCAAAATTTTGATTTGAAATATTTTTTTGGCCAAAACGGTGAAAAAAACATGTTTTTTCGAATTTTTTCGAAAAATGTCCGCCATTTTGTCAATTTTGCAAAAATCAAAAATCACTTTATTCGTGCTATAGCTAGTAACATACTGAACCTAAAACTATTTGATTTTTTTTGTTTCAGAACAACCATCTCGAAAATTTCTTCAACAGCGCATACTCCTCTCGTTTTTTCGATATTTTTTCAACCAGCATTTTCATTGATAAAAACTCACATAAATTAATAAAAACTTTTTTTGTGTATTTCGGGAGTTGTATTTATTGAGTGTAACCTCTCATTTATCAATTTTCATAATTTAAACCTATCTAAAAAAATTCAAAATTAATCCGTTTTTACACTGCTGAAAGAGGTTAGACCCTTAATTAATTAAAAAATTGCCTTTTATTAAGAGGTACACTAATTTAAATTTTATCTTCTTCTTGATTAAGTCCCTATGTACGATTAGAAATTAATTTATTATCATTTGTTTGTCGAATCTGCAGAAATTTTAATAATTGAAAATTTTGTAGAAATCGCTTTGAAATATTTCTTACTTCATTTTTTTTGTTTCAGTCAATTACGCAAACAATTATGTGAAAATTTATTATTTTTGGAAAGTTTTTCGTTGTGAAATGCCAAATTTTTTAAGGCAGAAGTACCCATGCCCATTTTATCCTTAGTAAAGTCGTACATTTTGGTGTTCATTGTACAGAGGTGGCACAAGCGCCACTCCACCCCCTCGAGATGTTGAAAGTTTCAGGAAATTTTCCATAGCGAGGCTGACGTTTCATTTTGAATGGTGTGCAATTGATGATGGAAAATTTTCTACTATATATTTTTAAAATATTTCTTATTAATATTGTTAATATTATTTTTAATAATATATATTAAATTAATTAAAATATATTTAAAAAATACTAACAAATATTTTTCTTCCTTTTTTCAGGTAAGTTGTTTTTTTCAACAAAAATCTAAAAGCGTCTACAAGATTGTGAGTAAATTTTATATATAAATGAATTCGGAAATATAAACTAAATTAATTTTGATTAGTATTTTAATTGGGAGCTGTTGAACTGTTAATCTTGTTTCATCAAACTTTTATGAGAATTGAATTATGACTGAAAAAAATCGTTAATATTTAAGCTTCTTGTAAATATAATTTTTTTCATCTTTTATAACCAAAATATATAAAATTCAGAATTGATTTCATTAAAAGCAATCACACTTTTTAATGCTTTTATAATTTACGGTTATTATTTGAATTGATTTCATCTTAAATAATTTACGAGATGACTACAAATATTAACGGGGGTTAGAGGGGGGGGGGGGGTTGTAAGCTAAATTCGTACAAAAAAGGCATGTTTTGGGGATTTTTTTGTGACGACACAATTGAAATCTCTTTATTAAAATCAAGGGTACCTTAAAGTATGAAAATCGAAGAATATTGTATAAAATTTTCACGAAGAAATATTAAAAAATACGGCAATGGGGTTACATAGATCTTGGAAAAAAAAATTTCAAAAAAAATTGTATTATAAAAACCAAAAATCTATTTTATTTGAAATTTACACACATAAAAATTTAGCATTTCATGAAGTTGTAAAAAAAAATTTCAATAAAAAACATTTCTATTTTCTATTTTCGTTAGAACTTAAGACAGTAAATTGGATTATGAATTACACAGCTCCTTGAATAAAATCTTAAGGAACATCGGTTAAGGGGTCTTGAAGGTCTTGAAGGAAAAAAACAACTTTTTCCAAAAATTGTATTTTAAAAACAAAATATCGATTTTATTTAAAATTTACACACATAAAAGTTCAGCTTTTCAAGGAAATGTAAATAAATTTTCAGCTAAAAACATTGAAAATTGTCAATTTTCCTGCAGTTTTCCCCGTCCAACCTTTGTTTTGCGATTGGCAGAATATTTCGGTGCAGGTTCATCTCAAATCAAAAATTCCAAAAAATTCTTATAGTTTATGCCATTGGCTCGTGCTTGAAGGAATTGAAGAAAAAAAATGAAATTTAAAATTTTGAAATAGATTTGAATGAGTTTTCGTCTCATTTTTTTTTTTGCATTTTTCCGATTTTCATCGTTTTTAAAATATTTTTTTCGTATAAAACAAAAACGAGTCAACCGAATGAAAATCCCTTCGTTCATGCACGAGTCAATACGATGAAGAGGAACTGTGCAAAGTTTCAGCAAAATCGGGCGAATTCGTTCTCGAGAAACCTCGCTTACCACACGGAAAAACAAAGTTTCGAGAAAAACGCGTTGGAAGTTTTTTTTACCAGGATTTAATGAATTAAAGTTATTTTTTAGCGACTTACATCGCAGTCGTCGATTCCAGGTTCATATAGGAATTCGTTCGCCTCATTCGCGATGTCCAGAGCATCCTTTTGATGTTGTGAAGTTGGATAAAAAAGAAAGGAGCTGATTTTACGCGGTAGAACCAAGCTGCATGCGTATAATACGCTAAGTATGGCAGAGCGCTCGTACTGACCACGCAGTGTTCAAACCTTTATAACTTCGGTAATAATGCTCGAATTTACTTCAAATTTGGTGTGAATATTCTTGAAGTACTATACATTCATATGGAATAAAAAAATTTCGATCGTATTTTTGAAAATACAAGACCTATGTAACCCCTTAAGGAACAGTGGAAAAACTCAGAGAGAAATCGCGAGTAAAATTAAAAGATTGCAGAGTGTAGTTGAATATTTGTTGAAGCTTGGATTCTAGGCTTCATCAAAAATACCAGACAATCGAGCCATCACAAAAATAAATCTAAATATGCTTAACAAAGAGACTCTTAGAAAAATAGTAAAAACTTACGACATCCTTCATGAAACATTCGCAAGTCAAGTGTTAAAGTTCCCAAGATAATTTTTTTTATCTGATCTATTCTTGTTTAAAGATGAAACTTTCGTGAATATCACGTTATTGTAAAAATGCCGTCAATGAAAAGGACAAGGCTTTAACGATACAGGACGGGTAGTGTGACTAAAGCACAATTTTACAATGCTTATGACACAGGATCTATTTTCCCGGATGCAGCCAAAAGAAACATTAGGTGGATGACAACAATCCGGCTGTTGAAGGTTTTCAAAGGAACGTTGGTTTGATGCAAACTGCTCAAATATTATGGAATCAATGTCCTTTTTGCTAGGTGAGATTGTAGGTAGATGAGGTTGTGCTTGAAAACTAAAAGCATTTCAAAATATTATTTAGATTCATTTAATTTTCAAATCGAATTAAACGACCTGTTTGACACAAGATGTGTATGGTTTGATTCATTTAAAAATAATGAATGTAATGTCTAAAAGCACAAAAATTGATATATTTTTTTCACCGTTGGTAGGTGAAAATCTTCAAAAGATACCGATCAGCTCCTGCCTCTCGGCATGCCGGATTTCTACCGACTAAAACCACCTCCGTTTCCTACAATCACTCTCTCCATCAAAATATGAGTAATTCTCCGTATTTAAAATTTTAGGACATAGTACAGACGATAAGAATCGGTATAAGGTAGTAGTACCAAATCTGTAAATTTTAGTGTCCTTTTATTTAAATTAATAGTTCTGACTATATGTTTATGAATTATTTTCTGTTGATTACATGTTTGGTTTTGAGTTTAGTGGAGCTGATTGTATTTGTAACTTACTGCGAAAGTTGGTCCTGAATGAGGACTTTTTTTAGTGTCGTTTTAAAGGAAATTGGGTTCGCTATGTTTTTAATTTTGTCTGGTAGTGCATTGAAAATGCTGGCTGCTTTGTTGAAGGGGTCTACTTTTAGCCGATCAGTTCTGGCAAATGCTATAGTTATATTATTCATGATTTAGACTTGCCATATAAATTGAATTTCTTTTGGTTAGCTGGTCAGATCATCCGACTTAAAAATATTAGGGGAGGAAGTACCTTTAGAGGCCGAAAAAAAGGTCTTTTTTGCAACTGATTTGTGGGAAAATGAAGACAGCTCTTATTAAATCAGTATAATATTTATTTTAAGGCGATGTTTGAGGTTGAAAAAAAACATATTCTACAAAAGTGAAAGTTGAAAATTAACAACTTTTTCAGGGATCTTGAAAGCCATGTCGTCGCTGACGTCGTAAATTGCGTAAGCGATGCTGGCTGCAATTTTCATCTGAAATCAACAAGCCAAACATTTTCTTACTCGAGAGGTTTTTTTTTAGTAGATAGACTAAAATATTTGCAAAATTCGAAAATTAACCCTTCAAAACAAGCTCACAAAAAACAAATTACGATTTTGACGAAAAATTTCGTTGTACTTCCAGTCAAAAATAATTTGTTTTTTTTTAATCTTTAGCCTATATAGAACAGTTTTTTATGCTCTTCAAAATGAATGCTAGATGATGAAAATCGATACACTAGTTTTTTTATTATCACTTACGCAATATTAAAAAACATGGTTTCGAGAAAAGGCCGCTTAAAGTTTGTGGTCAAGAGAAAAAGAACTCGGCGCCAGGCATTTCCGGGATGCATCTCTTCCACAATTTCGAGAATTGGCTTTTGAAACTTTGACATGATATTCTTAGGCGATATATCTATCGATTAAAACAATTTAAAAAAAAAATCGATTTTAAAAAGTGTCTAAAGGTACTTCCCCCCTGAATATTCCAGAAAGTTGTCCTTCCATGAATTAAAACCTAAACCGTCTAATTAAAACCTATGACAATATCGCAAGGAATTTTCGGGCAAGTTGTTTTATTTCACATAACCAAGTGATCTTTATACATTTTAAAAGTCCTTCTCTTTAGAATACGCAATTTGCGTTTCAAATGTGGCCACGAAATTTTTGGACAATTTAATTTGCATTAGCCGTGCATCAAAATAAGGACTATAATAGTTCAAACATGTTGACAGTTGCGCGAATATCAAACACTTTTAAACAATAACCGCAAAAATTAATTGTTAATTATGATGTCTTTCAATTCTAATTCTCCTCAAATTTCAACATACATTTTAATATCAAATAAGCATGATGATTACAATTAATTTTCTACTTCTTTTTCACTATTCAGTTGCCCTTTCAATCCATTTATTAAGGCTTTTATCCACCTTCTTTTTGCAAACCAGACTTGTCACATTGCGTGCTAATTACACACACAATCTTCTTAGTGTTCGAAAAGTATTTATTCGCGATAATTACACGGGATTTTTCTTTAATATCCTATTTGAAACGTACAGAAAAGATTACAACAAATTAAGCCGATTTCAGAATGCTTACCAGACCAGACCAGTCATGGCGCAAGCAATTTTGTAAGATTTTAATTAAGTTGAACGGATGTCTGCTACTGTCCTTAGATGATTTTTATTTGCGAATCTAGTTTAGGTGATGTTCGGATGGGATTTTCTAGTATTTCGTTGACCTGCGTATTGGAAAATTGACTGAGCATTTAGCTACAGGACATCAAGTAAGTTAGATTTGAGCGTTACTAAATAGTCCTTTATGGCCACTCCACAATACTACGGAGGGATGGACCAACACCAGGGAAAGTAGACCTTGTTTCTCCGATTCCCTATTTTCACCATGGTTTTAGGTCAGACATCCCGAGTAGGGCGGACTGGACCATAGAAAGAGGTGGGATACAAAAATTGATCGATATCTACACTCAATCTTTTGTGGTATCACAATGGGCCTATCGTGGCCATCTTTTGATAAAGACGCCTACCACTTCAACCAACCAACCAAATGGTCCTTTGAGCTGATGAATACCATCAAAAGTGTTCATTATGGAAGAGCAATCATTGGTAGACTTGCACAAGAATGCAATAATTTATAAGAATTCAAAAGAAATGAGCCGCAGACCTAAGAATCTATGAATTTGAAAATATCTAACAAGAAAAATATCTTAAAATTCTAATGTAAATCAAGAATTCAATCTACACTAACAGAATTTCGTGAAATTCAAAAAAAAAATACACAAATCTACGGAATTCAAACGAATCAAAAACCTGAATTCCACCAAATCATCTTGAAATCGTCTTAAAAATCCGACACATTAACACGAGATTTTCTTGCATAGTTACGGTCGTCAACATTCTTTAAAAAAAATAAAAACTCGTTTGTAAGAACCTGAAATTCTACGATTTATTAACAAAATATGTTTAGATGTATCTATTGACGAATATGTGAATGTTCTTTCCCTTCCAGCAATAATAACGTATTGATTGATAGTGGAAATGTTCGGTGCCTAGCAGCATTGTTAAAAAGAATCTTATTGTCGTCGTCGCGTATTCCTGTTAACATTAACTCACTATCGCGAATATTTCAAGCTTTTATTTTTTTCTGGTTAGACTATCTATCTTTCAATTGTGGTCGGGCACGTACTCGAAAAACTTGTATTTCAAATTATAATGATTGAATATGACAAACGATTTATTTTGGGGATTTTCTTCTTCTTCTAGCATACTCTAGTGTACTCTATGTATGGCACGATAGTTACTATTATTCATTTCAATAAGAAACTGATTACGAACGATTAGTTTGTTTTCTTCGATTAGTTTTGAGTGTCCTTTTGGGAATATGAATAATTGTTGTCGATTATTTTGGTGGTCAATTCACCGCGCGTTTAAAGATATACTTATATTTGTGGAAGATATTGGGTCGTTGTACCAAGAAAATTCGATTTGGACTGATGCGCCATTAATGGTAATGATTATGGAAGATTTATCAGAGGGATGAAATTTATAAAATTGACTCCCCTATGTGTTGACTTCTCATTGCCCTCCATGCTTGTCTAGTTTTTGCTGTACGTGCCCAGTTGGTGCCGGCTAGCTTCCTTATGTCGTGCTCCCATCTAAGTTTCGGACGTCTTTTCGGTCTTTTGCTTTCTCTTGAGTACCACTGCATGATTTTCGCGGTCCATCTACTATCTGATATCCTAGATAGGTGTCCTGCCCATTGCCAATTGAGAGTTCTAATTCTTTTGGTCACATCAGTTACTTGCGTTCTCGCTTTTATCCAGGTTAATATTTTTCTGTATCTCCTTAAGATGCCCAGCATACATGTTTTCATTGCTTTTTGGGCAACTTGGAGCTTCTTTATGATGTATCTTGTTACAGTCCATGTTTCAGAGCCATAGGTCATGACTGGCATCTCATTCTGGACTTGAATATAATGGAGTTCTTCCCGAACGCACTCCATGCTAGCTTGATCTATCTGTTACCCAAATACACATACTCGTCTACAACTTTCAGTTCGGTGTTGTTAACTGATAGTTCATCCTGGCTTTTCGTTACGAACCCATCGTACATAACTTTAGTTTTACTAAGGTTCATTTTTAGACCTGCTATCTCGCTAGCTGCGCTTAAATCTTCGAGCAGCGTCTGTAGCTCATGTTGATTTTGGGCGATAAGGACTATGTCAGCTGCGAATCGTAGGTGATTTAGTCGCTCTCCATCTATGGTTAGTCCTTTATTATCCCATTTCAAATCTCGGAAGATTTCTTCGAAGGTGGCGTTGAACAGTCTTGGCGATATGGTATCCCCCTGTCTGACCCCACTTTGCGTGGGAAATTCCGGCGTGTCATCAAACATTTTAACTTTCGCTTTAGCGTTCTTGTAGATTTTGGGAAGGGTCTCTCAATACCCTGACTTATGAGCGCTTTTATTATTACTTCGGGGGTATTAGTCGAATCGTCCGAATTTTGACGTAAACCGTGCATTTTGGGGGCCATGTTTTCGGAGATATAAGGGTGCCCCACTTTTTGTTTGTTTTCAAGATGGAGCCCAGAGCATGGAGGCTGTGACGCCAGAAACGTGGATTTAAGCTGCCAGTCAGGCATACCACACATTGCACCTAAAATTTGCCTGCCTACCAAAATGCTTCGCGAGTTTCGCAACGGGGGGTTGCCATCAAAACCCGATTATTTGGCCTAAAACTCGGTTTTTCACGCGACTTTCTCCCCTTTAAGATGGAATAACTACCGTTAATGTGCAGTGATTGCAACAATCAATACCGCAAACGAATTGTGATAAAACTATCTTAGAAACGTGTTTCGCGTTAAACGTGAAATTAAAAAAAGTTGTGGCACCCGAAAGATGTTCCCCCCTTTTTGTGTGTGGTTTTTGGCTTGTAACTTTTTTATTATTGACCCAACATAAAAGTGATGTATGGACGACTTGCTAAACATTTTATTTTACGTAAGTTTGCCATACACAATTTTCTTGTGGGAGCCATGGTTTCAGAGATGTGAGGGTGTATCAACTTCTTTTGTTTTGAAGATGGAGCCCAAAGAACAGAAGCTGCGACCCCAGAAACTTTAACTTAAGCTTTCTATACCATTGTCCACGCATTGCATTAAAAAAATTTCTGCCTACCCAAAATGCACGGTCAAACTTCCAGTTGACTGTACTACATATTGAGTCGAAGGCCTTCTGAAAGTCGATGTACCAGGGCTAAGGGAAGTTCGTATTCCCTTCCTTATACTTCTCTTAATATGTGGATCTGTGAAAAGTTATAAAGTCAGTGTAATATTTGTTACGTTTTTCATTTAATACTTAGTTCATTTGCCCTTATTTTTGATTACATCTAACAATTGACTCGAAACGCTATTAAAAAGACTATTTAATATGCTATCTGATATTTCGTTCCAGGCTACTATTATTCTTTCCTTCAGTGCTGCTATATTTTCAATGGATGACTTCTCCTGGTCGTAGACATTCCTAGCTAAGATGCCCCACCAATTTTCCATGGGGCTCAGGTCGGAACTTAACGCTGCCCATGGTAATAATTGGATACCATAATCCTGAAACCACTTTTTTATGGAGGCAGCCGTATGAATTGTTGCCTTATCCTGCTGAAAAATAATGTTTTCGTCTTCCGCTAGCATCGCAAAAGGCAGAAGATGATCCTGTTGTAACTCCTGATATCCGACAGCATTAAGTCTACCATTGACGAAAGCTCTTTCGCTCCTAGCATGTTTTTTGAAAGCTGCCCAACTCATCACAGAACCACCTCCGTGTGCTCTTCTCGGCATGATTTTTCTATCCTTTCGTAAATCGTGCCAGTGGTAGTTAAATCCATCTGGTCCGTCGAGATTGAAATTCTACTCGTCGCTGTCCTTTTTGGATAAAATTTTCGGCGAATTTCAGTCTAGCTTCGATGCGACGTTTCGTCAATTTGGGTTTTTGCAAACATTTGTGGTATTTAAAGTTTTTGGAGGATGCAGCTCATTTTCTAACTAGGATTGGAGCATTAAATGTATTCCCTCAAATGTGTGTTTCGGTTGCTACTTGCAACCTTCTTCATTGTTTTGTACACGACCAGCCTGCGACTAACCTTCTACTGCCGTGTGCAATACCTTGAAATATGTGCGATTAGGCTCTCATTGATAACCCTAACGAAGCAAAAAACTAAATTTCACGCAACCTTATAAAATAAATTGATATCGGTTTCGGTCGCAAAAAGTAAGGTATCATCCTTCAGGTTAAAATTGGTGGTGCAGAACTGATGAACGCAGAAAGGGTGTGGCATTTGGTATATCGAAGACCAAACTACTTCCTCAAAAACTTCACAATAAATGAAAAAAAACAATAAAAATTAACCCAAGATCCAAATTATTTGAAAAAATAGCTCCAGTTGATTGATGTTAACAATGGACGTTTTTATTAAGCACAATAAAGGGATGCTTGGCAATATAACATTGATGACATAGTAATGCTTTGGAATTGATTGACTTTCGTAAGCTGTTCTAGTTTCAAATTATTTTACACTTTTATTTCGGAAGTTAAATCAGATGGTTCGTAACCAAACGTAATATGTACACACTTTATTATATTTTAATAATTAGGGGCAAAATCGTTTACATATACGGCAAGTTTTATTGCTTTATTGAAATGTTAGAAGGGAAATGTTCTTCAATTCATGAAGAACACTTAAGAGTTATCCAGAGATAATCAAATCATTTTTGTTAAGAAAAATTAAGACAATCATGAGGGGAATTTTTTTTATGTTTTTGTTGACCTTCCTATCAATAATAAACTATCACTTGCTAATAAATATGCATAAAAATAATACTAAAGAAACGTTAAGTAAGCGATTAATTTTCTAAAAACGTTGATTAATTGAAAATTGTTAAGATCTATACATTTTCGGTGCAATTTAAAAACGGCGCCCAACGTGAGCACTTACCCATTTGAAATTTGAAAGAAATTTCGTTGCAATAAAATTCATTTTTTCTTTATTATATTCTGAACCGAAACGGACTCTATACAAACAAAATGTTGTTCGCAATTTTTTCTCTTGAAATATGAAACTAGAAAAAAATAATGTGTACCATTCTTCATTCAATAAGATGACGACTTCTTCGAAAATTGTCTGGAATGTTACCGCGAAAATCCAACGCTTAAATCATGTCACGAGACGTTCTAATTTGGCATGCTAATTAAACAGGCACCATTCTATTGCAACCACCTCAGTCCACTATATATAATCATGTTCACAATGTAGAAATTTCTTTCACTATAAAATCGTTCCACCTTGTCAGTAATATCTATTCCATGAATCATCCAACCAACATTAAATAACAGTGTTTACTCGTTTGCAGGTATGTATTTCAAACTCAACCGTCGTTTCGTATATATGTACACTGCCCCCGATAATAATAATCGTACACTTGAAGATTTGTGTCACGCATCTTGGGACATGTGTGTGAATATGTCTCATATTAAGATATTCTTTATCACCGTACAATTACACTTTATAATGCCTAATCATGTGCTTGTCTTACGATTTATGTATTTCATGAAAAAGAGCGTTTTTTTGACTATCAACTCACTCATTCGTATCTTGAAATGTTTTTTATTTTAAAAACATCCAACACAAAACTTCCGTTTACAATTGTCCGAATAGAATTGACATATGAATGGATGGAATAGATGTGAGTAAGAGTTTAAGATACATACATGCATTTGTGTCTCTTCGAAACAACAATTCGACATCAAAAATACACTTATTATTAATAGTAATAATGAAAAATATCAACAGAAAATTATTTGAATGGCATGATTTTTTCACACATTTAGTAACTGTTTTGCACGACAAATAATAATAATAATAATAATAATTGGTAAGTGGCAAAAATGTTCACGAACGTGTGAATAGCTTTAAAGTTTATTGGCCTAAGATAACCCATTTTTGTTTGATATTTTCCTATAGTTACAATATATTATTGCTATTTGCTCGTCACACAAGACTCGTATGTATGTACATACACTGGTGGTCAAAATGATAAATACACCCGAAAGTTTCTTGTAAAACATTTATTTTTTCAGCTGGCAATGCTTTTCAAGTGATGCAATCAGCTGTGCAATGAATCATTAAATTGGAAGGACAGTTTTGTATGTAGCAAGCCTGTTCATATGGTTTTTTCGCACATGTCAAATTGAATTTGATAGTCAAAGGACCATTTTAACATTGGACAAAAGAATAAATACAGTGTTTTTAAATAATTACTTTCGGGCCACTTTTTAATTTTTTTCCCAAATTTATTTTCAGTTAAGTTCAGTGAAATAAGTTCAAATTATCTGATTTCGTAATAATTCTTTAGTTCAAACATGGTCTAAAATAAGCACTGTTCCCCAGAAAAGAGAATCGAAATTCAACGCCTAAGGGACGACGGCTACTCTCTTCGAAAGATTGTAAAAATTTCTCACTGCTCTTTGAGATGGGTCCAGAACGCCATGACGGAGAAGAATGATAAAGAAAATCGCGGCTGGCCACGGAAAACCACTCCATCATTGGATCGACAAATTGTGCGCGTCTCTAATAAGAACCCTTCGCGTCTCCGGTCGTGATTTTGCGGGAAACAAATGCTAACGTGAGTGCTAGAACAATTCGTAGAAGATTATTGGACGCAGACTTACCAGCTCGATCATCAAGAATAGTGCCTCTCTTAAGTAAAAAAAAACATACGGAACCGGCTAAATTTTACAAGAGCCCATTTAGATTGGAGTGTAGAAAAAGGCATGAGAAAATGGCGAAATATTCTCTGGAGTGACGAATGCAAGTTCAACATCTTCGGATCGGACGGAAAAGAATATGTTAGGTGTCCTCCCAAGAAACCATTTGATCCACAATATACCAAAAAGACCGTCAAGCATGACGGAGATAACATAATGGTGTAGGCAGCATTTTTTTGGTTTGGTGTAGGCCCAATTCAGTTGATTGACGGGATTATGACCAAAGAAAGTTATTTGGACATACTAAAGGACAAAATGCTGACATTTGCAGAGGACGAAATGCAGGTTCGATGAACATTTCAACATCGTAATGATACGAAGCACTCTGCAAAAATAGTAAAGAATTGGTTGCGACGCAAAAAATTGTTGTTGTCGATTGGCCGGCGCAGTCAGGAAGTTAAAGATAGATATGTGCATAAACCCAGAAATAAGTTTGAATTGTGGACTGCAATAAAAAGAGAGTGGCACCTGATTTCAAAAGAAAGCTGTGAACGTTTAGTAGAATTTATGCCAGCTCGTTGCAAACAAATTCTTGCAAATAAGGGTCACACAATAAATTACTAAGTTGATATTATATAAAAAATAAAACTGAAAACCTCTCTTGAAAAGAATTAAATTTTTTAACATTTTTTATACCGTATTTATTTTTTTGTCTACTCTATAATGAGGATAATTAATCCAATTCAGAATATATTATAAATATTTAACAGATAATACGCTTTTTTTGCTACTAATATGTTCCACACATTTCAACGTATCGTTTGAATAGACTGGCTTAACTCACAAATTATTGAAAGCCTAAAAAAATAGATGTTAACCAAAAAACGGCAGGCGTGTATTTATTATTTTGACCACCAGTGTACATATATGTATAATGAGTATGCATAAATCAAACTTGTTTTTGGTGCCACCCCAAACACATTTGAAAAGAAACAAACCTTGAATTGAAATTATTCTTTAGCAATTAGCACATTCTTCACCTTTGCGAAATATAGTAACAAAAGAATTCGGTGACTTACAAACGCCAGTAGATATATCCGTTACGTATTGTAAATGGTATACGTGAAATTCCAGTTATGATGCGTAATTTGATTATATGTATATTGACACTGGTTAAGTGTTTGTGTATATTGCTTAATAATGTTCCATAGAAATTGAGCTGACAAAATCCCCAATTGATGTATGAAAGGGGATGTAGAAATATGATGACCCATAAATGCACAAACAGGTGATTTTTAGGTTCATTTTATATATACTGGCAATTATTTCTCCCTCAATAACACCATTACATTATGCTCTTAGTCTTGAATTCGGGCTATAAAAAAATTGAGACATCAATGTACATAAATATTTAGAAATTCCCCCGTGAATCGTATCGGAAATTCCCGGTGTCCCATGACGAGTACAAACACGGTGACGCTGTACTATTTTGCTCTGATTTCGTAGGTACTATGCAGATACATTTGTATCTTTATTTCGTCGCACTTAGTATATTGTATATCTGTGTATGCCAGATTCTTATTCTTCGAAAAATAATAATAATAACAATAAATACACGTTCTGACATCATCATCCAAGTGTAATGTAGGTGATTGTGTGATATTTTGACCGAAAAAATTACTCAGAAATTGTTTGAACAATTTCTACATGTTTTGCGTTCAAGATAACATTTTTTTCTGGTGTGGCATCTTTTCCAGTAGACGTATTGTAGAGATTTGGGTGCAACAGCAAGTAGAAATGTACAATTCCTCTTGATTTCGATTGGTTGCTTTATTTGGCGCCACACTTTGATGGCTTTTTGAAAGTGACATTCCCAATTCTTTGAACAATCTTCTTTCTATGTACCTTAGAAATAGTGTTCACATATATACATACAGTGTCCAAAATAGATCTCTTTGTGTTATTCTTCAAAAATAACCATTATTATTCATTTAACCCTTCGCCTGCCTACGTTTTTTCGGCACCTTCGGTCTGCCTACATCGGGTCATTTTCGTCTTGCCTTTTTTTCAAGCTGTTAAAGTGCTGCAAAAAATCTGGAAAAAAACATGGAGGTTCTTCAAACCTTTATCTTTAAGTATCAACTAGAAAATTATCAACAATTAGATTTTTTTATATATTTTTTATCAAAAAAATGAAAGAAAACGGATTAAATGCATTTGTCCACTAAAAAATCATAACTTTAAGTCGAATAAAGATATCGAAACGAAAAATAACAAGCCGTGAGGTGCGACCCATGAGGTCCACACGGTCAACTTCCCAGTAATATCTACATATATATTATAGATATTAAAAATATTAAGTTATGGAAATAATACTACTTCAAATAATGAAAATGTACCTCTCATAAAAATTATTGGAATGATTTAATATTAATCGTAACATCTACGGGAGCGTCAATTGATTACGTAAGGATTTTGGTGCATTGGTTTGATTGATTATTCACGCGGATCAATCGGAGGGGGGACAGGTTACAAAGCAGTTTTTTCATTAAAGTTAAACATGGTGCTGTGAAGACTATTAAAAATCTGCTCAAATTTTGCAAATATTAATAAACTTTGATTGACTATACAACAATGTCTTTAGAATAAGAGATTTAAAGTATAATGATTCGAATGAACCCTTTTTACATGGTGACTTTGAATGAGTTTATATTTTTAATTTATTTTTTTTTGTAGCCATGAGAAAAGTTTTTGCTGGTTTCTCCACAAAAATTGATAAAAGTTTACAAATTCTATAAACATTTATTATTACGATGTGCAAATCATGTTAAAAATGATTTTTTTTATGAAAAAAACACTACTTTTCCATTTTTTTTAATAAATCAAAAAAAAAACGCTTTAACGATTTTTTAAAAATAGAAGAACATCATAAAAATGATAATACGCGTAGAATGACACCTTAATGATCGGAAGATTATATTTGGTTCTCGAGATATAATGAATGACGTAAATGACCTTGAACGTTTAAAGATTTTTTATTTTTTATTTAGGTTTTTTCGTAATCATGAAAAAAACTTTTGCTATTTTTTTTCACAAAAACTATTTGGAGTATATAAATTATATAAACATTGATTACTTAGGTTTGAAAATCAGGTTAAAAATTTTGTGTTTTTGAAAAAAAAACCTAATTTTTTGCACTTTTTTTAAAAAAATTTAAAAACGGCTCCAAGAATTTTTTTAAAAATTTGATAGAATCACATAAATGTTAATACGCGTCGATTGACACCTTGTTCAAAAAAATCGTACGTTTGGTTCGTGAGATATAGCGCATAACATGGTTGACCTTCAAGGGGTGAAAACAGCAAACCCCCCGACCGAAGTTTCCCAAAAACTAATCACCTCTTAAGATTGCAAAGACGCTTCGATTGACACCTCAACCAAGTCGATCGGATTTTGTTTACGTGAGTTATGCTCGTAGAAAAACTGCCTGCGAACGTACGTAAGTACGTACGTACATACACACACACACATACATACTTCTTTCTAAAAACTCTTTATATATACTCTATAGACCTCAAAACGTAAAGAAAAGTTGAAAATTTCAATTTCGATTTTCGAGGCGATTACAAGAACTTCCCATATACTGGGAAGTTAAAAATAAAATTAAAGGGGAAGAGTGTAGCTTTCAGGAAAAAAATACAACGCATTCAATTATTGTTAAAAAACCCTTAAGTTTGCAACCTCAAAATGGCGAATAATTTGGTTGAAAATTTCGTGGTAAAAACGGTGATAAAAATATAATAATTCAAAACTTAGTGATGAAATCAATAAAAACTTAATATTTACGAGCCTGAACATGTTTAATTTTACACTATTTTTAATGATAGCACTGCGAACAAACGACCCGGCGTTGGTCGGTGCACGTCGTTTTTTTTGCATTTGAAGCAACAAAAAATAATTTTTTTGTCTTTTTGTGTGGGACAAAAATAATAAATAAAATAATAAAAATAAAAAATAATACTAAGAAAAATAAAGAAAAAAAAATTAATAAATTTTTTTCGCGGTCTGAATTTTTTGTGGCACTTTTACAGCCACAATTAAAATTTTTGAGCGAATAAACGGGAAAAAAATTACTTACCATCGAGATCAACGCCGTCCGGATTGATATTAATATTTGCACCACAATGGCTAGAACGGGACTGGGACAATGAAAGTTGGTAGACAGGTACTATAGGGGCGTAACTATTTTTACAGAGGCACAGCAGCGCCCTTCCTAGCGGTGTACAAAATTTACAACAACTTTTAATTTTCGCTCGGACAAAAACCACCCAGTTAGACAGTCAAAGGGTTAAGTTTACGTATTTTCCTTTCTCAACTTGATATGTTTTGTGA
Source organism: Oxycera nigricornis (assembly GCA_963942545.1). Taxonomy (NCBI): domain Eukaryota; kingdom Metazoa; phylum Arthropoda; class Insecta; order Diptera; family Stratiomyidae; genus Oxycera; species Oxycera nigricornis. The sequence continues at coordinate 93,976,274 of OZ012663.1, read as the reverse complement.
TCATTTTTCATATTATTTTTAACATTTTTTCGGATCTGAGCTGAAAATCCTTTTCTGTACTACCCCAAAAAAAATACGAATTGGTCCAGTGCCCGTTAAGTAAGGTCGGAGTTACTTTATTTAATTGATCAGCAAAACACTAGAAGGTGAAGTAATCAGCATTGACTGTAACTCTGATTTCACTTCAATACAAATTAAAAGATAATTGAGCTAATAGTCTAGCACTAAATCATATTTCCGTAAACTATTTTATTTGTCGCCAAGCAGCCTCGAACCTAGTACCCGGTGCATAGGAGGAAAGTGCTCTCATCACTCAGCCAAGCCAGACTATACAATTAAACAATAGCAAGAATATGAAAGACTTACAGCCTTCTGATGATGAAAACCTAGTAAACTATTATTTTTATGAAAAGCTAAGAAGTGGTCGAGTGAACCAAACTGCGAAAAATCATGATATTATTGAAAAATAAAGAGAAGTAAGTTGAAATATATATGCAGGTTCAACGTGGCATTAGAAGGACCGAACAGTGTAAGAATTCTGCTAGGATGAGTGAAAGAGTGGTGAAAGTGAAGTATTTTGCAAAGCAAATGGTGCAAAAAAATTTAATTAATTAAAATTAGATACAATGAGCACATCAAAGCAACCAGAGAGGTAAATCCAAATTCTGCGATAGCCCAACACATTTCAGATACAGGTCATAATTTTAGTAGCAACAATATCTTCCATAAAATATGCAAGGAGAAAAAGTTGGACTACCTGGAATGCCTTGAAATTAGGCGGGCCACAAAGTGAAAGGAAAGCCTGTTGAATGAAATTACCCTTCCCTTCCAATCATCACTCCTTCAACCATAATTTATTTAAGAATAAAACCAGGAAAGGTTAGTAGGTTTCTAGGTCCGACTTTGGTGTTATCTTGTACTGTACCTGTTCAAAAATTCTAGGAGCATTATTTCTTTTTAAAGAAAGGGAATAAACATTTGCCAACTTTACATGACTTAAAGGCTCAGTCGCATCGTCAACAGTTGAAGAATTTTATTAGGTTATGAAACAAACATATTTATGGATCTGATTCTGAAAAAGCTGACCAAGTTCTGCATTAAAAGGATCATGAAAAGTACGTATCTTTAATCATTGGACAAACAGAAAACATTTACCAAAAGTTGACGAGAAAGTGACCCTTTGCCACAAATTTCGCAAGGACCATTGAAAAGTTTCATAACCTTTCAGGATATCTGATAACTGGGACCAACTTATGCCCCACTGATTTATTCATCCTTGTTGTGAAGTATGGCTACAGAAGAAAAAAAACCTCCTTAAAAACCGGATAACTACTAAGGTCACCCCTCAAGCCAAGACTTGGTGCTACTCTACTCGACATGTACGACACCATTTTCTAAGGTTTTAACATTGCACAAACAACTCGAATCAATTCCAAGGAATCGGCAACAAATATTAAATATCACCATTTGCTGGAAAGCAAAACAAGTTTGCTCATTAAGTCATTCATAAATTAATAATCATAAATCGCATCACATCTTAACATACATCGTCAAACATTGTCCTCAACCATTCACTCAACATGATATTCGTCTTTTGAATTTTGTTATTTTTCTGATGTCGGTATTATGTTCCTCCTAACATTTTTTTTTGGTTTGGTTCACCCTTCTTATAAATTTCCATTATAACAGAGGGCATCATTTTGACTGGCATTCATTATTTTGAAGTAAGTAAAAGACTCGACGATTTGAAAGCCGTCAAGGTCGTTTAATGGGCAAAAAATGCATATTTATTATAATTGGTACTTTTGCAATCGATAAAAGAGAAGCAATAAAAATTGCAATCTTTTGGTCACGATGTTTTTTCTCCTTGTTTTTTTTTCGTAGATGATTCATTGCATCTTACCATGAATAGTTTTGCTTTCCCATTCGTTGAAGTCACCTCGAATTTGTGGTGATGGTGGTGGTGGTTTAATCATAGGTCTTCGATCAGGATTATTGATAGTAGTACATATTTTTGAGTGCTTCATAATTGTTTGTTGAATGTTTGTTACAAACACTCAAGCGGCTTGATTGCCTTGAATGTTGGAATTTTCACCGAAAATTATAGTGCATTGAGCTTAGAATTTTTGCATCGAAACAATGTTTGTCTACATTAATCAGTTGGTATTGGCAAGTCTTTGAGTTTATTGTTTACAATAAAAAAATTTTTTAATAACCTGTCCATGGCACAAATATGTATAATATTCAAGGTGGTTGGTTGGTTCTTTGTCCATTTGAAACAGCAAAACATAGTAGAACTACCAAATCATGAATGAATGGTGAGTGCTTTTATTTTTGCAAAAATCATCACTTAGATGACATGAAAAATGCATTCAAGGACATTTGAATAGTATTTGGATCGGGAAACCTTGTAATTATTTGAACATTCGTATACAAGATAGAAGGCAAAAGATAGCAATGGAATATATTTCACCGATGCAGTTAAGATTTCGTGATAGCTTTGAATGTATTTCTGGCTATTGTGTTGGTGGTAGCTGCTCAAAATATGTTAAAAATCCTAGCCATGTTTTTGTGTACTCTTATTAATATATTTCCTATAAAAAACAGAAGAACACCTGGAATATTTCACGGTGGAAATCTGCATTTAAGTGATGCAACAATGATAAGAAGATATTTATCATGAAAAAGAACATCATATTCAAGGAAAAGTGGATCCAAACCATATTTAAGTGATAATATTAAAAGAAAGAAGTGATAATATTAAAAGAAAGACTCTTAAAAAAGAGGTCTGATAACAAGATACAGAAACGATACACTTAAAGAAAAGAAGACCCAAAAAATGTCTTCGTGAAATATCAGATTTAATACATATTAGGGTTTTCGAACCTCCGTTTCTAGTCGACAAACTCCTGCTCACTAGTGTGCTTTTTTATTGGTTCGCAACTCTGCTAACACTATTATTACACATTAATGGAGGTTCTTGTTTGCAGGCTTATAGCCCGGTATATTGTTAAAATGTGATCGGCATCCTCTTCAGGTGCTGTCATTTACCATCCGCCACCAGACAACACGACCACCATTCATCCATCCATCAATAAACCTAACCGTGGTCGTGCTGTCTGGTGGCGGATGGTACATGACAGCACCTAAAGAGGATGCCGTCCGTCACCGCGAAACCACACTTCCCATCAGATTTAAATGATAACAATATCAAAAAGATATCACTTTTGAGAAGAAGAGGATTCAAACTAGATCCTTGTAAGGCCTATCCTAGATTGCATTCGTACGGTGTGTGTGTTCTTGGTAGCGCTTAATATGACTCTCTATTTTGACTAAAAGTGACGCATTTGAGCTGGTAGACGTAGTATTCTGGACCTTATACCGTCTGAGTGAAATACGAGCGCGGACGAGTCCAGGATAACGCTACTGCCCCCCCCCGGTAAATCCTTGAGAGACCTCAGACTACGTTCAAAGCTCGTTGAGTTGGTGGTGTACGTTTTATAGAAAATAATCCCCAATCAGTACAGATCTGACTCTTCATACCTTTCTTATCAGACCAGGCGTCAACCTTGCGTGGCCTTCCTGATTCAAAGATAACCACAAGATCGTAAAGTGACTTCATATCCGAAAGGATATAGCGGCAGTAAGTGAAGGATTCATTCACTATGAATTTTAATTTGAATTTTAGCAATTTCATTGAAGAAAGCACGTCAAGTGATCCATTGTGATGATTTCTGCCGAAGTTGCAGATCAGAGGATGAGCAAGAAACAATCCAACACTTTCTGTGCGAATGCACTCAGCACTCTCCAAGAAGCGCATGCAAACCTTGGGCTCACCCTTCCTGGACAACCTCACGGAGTTAGCTGATTTAGACATTTCATACGAGAATCTGGATAGTTCTCGTCATCCCGCAGGTTCTAGTGCCGCCCTTATCTTCTGTGGTATCACAATGGGCCTATCGTGTCCTAAGCGAACCACGTTTGGATAAAGGGGGCTGTCACTACAGCCAACCAACCAACTGATCCTTTATGGACAAGTTCTACTCTTCTGCGATTTCCGTGTAAAATTAGGAGACCAAAATCCTGTCGAAGGAAAAATAAAACTATGGGTGTTTAACCTTTTATGAACGGCGTGATCGAAAAAAGTGCTGGAGCGTTTCATTTCACATCGAAAGACACGCCAAAGAAGACGGAAATAAATCGGTTTTAAAGGATCTTCCAAAAGATTGCCAGAGCTGATTGAAAAGAAGAGCGAATCAACCATGAGTGACTTGACTACAAGTAACACATGCCTGGAAATTGAACCTCTTTGATTCCTTTTTAAATGTTAATGGGTGGATTTTATGCATTTCGGTGCGCTGAGTTGGAAAATGCCATCCATTTTGACCCACCATGTAAGGATTTTCCTCAAAGTGAAAATTAAAATATAGGCAAAGCCCGCCATACAGGTGTATGCTAAAAAAACATCATAAAATAATACAAATTTAATTAATTTAAAGTCACACAATATTTTATTTGCATTATATACAATTATAAATCTTTATAGAATCTGCTTTTTTTAGTTTCAAAGCTTCGTTTTGTGCTTTTTCTTTTGTGTGACGAGGTATTTTCTCTATGCAACATCCAGTAGTAGTCACCCATCATATTAGTATCCCATCGACCTTGAGAAACCTCTCACCCTGCTCTTCACTAACTGCACCAAGATTTTCGGGAAAGTAATCCAAATGGGAGTTCAAAAAATGAAGTTTTAAACTCATTGAACATCCTAGATTTTTAAAATTGGACAACATATTTTCCACGATATTTTTAAAGTCCGGGTCCTTCTGATTCCCTAAAAACTTCGTAACTACATCTTTAAAAGAATTCCATGATGATCTCTCAACATCGTTCATCACATTTTCAAAGTTGTTATCTTTCATCAGCTTACGAATATCAGGCCCAACAAAAACTACCTCCTTCAGCTTTACTTCAGACATACCAGGAAACTTGCTTGATAGGTATTTAAATGTCTCGCCATCTTTTGGTAATGCCTTCACAAACTGTTTCATCATGCCAAGTTTGATATGGAGGGGTCCTTTTAAGGATCAACCAAAGATGCAAAATGCACGTTTTTCTCGCCGACCTTCAATATTCTTTTGGGCCAAACTTTCGGGTTCCAGTGTTTAGCTTTTGCACGACCCATTCCCATTCGCAAATAAAACAGGGAAATTTTGTGTAAACACCTTGCTGTCCAAATATCATGGAAATTACCTTGATCACCACAAACTGTCCACTCGAATCCCTTGTATTTTAACTTATCTAAGATCAATGGCAGGTTACCATAAGTTTCCTTCAAATGTACTGAGTGACCAACGGGTATTGATGCGTATTTATTCCCGTTGTGAAGTAAACCAGCTTTTATACTTCTTTTCGAAGAATCAATAACCAGTCTCCAATTCTCAGCTTGAACTTTGAACATGGACATTAAACCATTAATATCGGAACAATAGACTAGCTCACCATCTTGAGAAAAAAAAGGCTCAAAATGTTCTCCTCTATTTCTATACCAAGCGAAAGAAGTTCCAGCTGTCAATAAGTTCTTCTCTTGCAGTCTGAGTCCTAGTAACTCAGCAGATTCTTTTGGGAGTCCCAAATCACGGATCAGGTCATTCAATTCAGCTTGTGAAAATTGTTGAGGTCCACTCTAGTCGCCAGGTTGAAACTCGTCACTGGAACTTTCTTCTGATTCATTTCCTGATGATGGCAAATCGTCTAGGCTTTGGGTTGCTTGTGGTGTAGGAATGCTAGGTCCGTGAGGGATTGGGCGGAATGCAGAATCCATGTTTGGGTAACTAATATCTTTTTTTCTTTTTTGTACTATACCCTTGCACATTGCACGAACAAAAGTAACAGTCATCGCTGTGGTTTCGAGGCTCTCTCCAGATCATGGAAACACCAAAACGAAAAGATTTAACTTTACCTTTTAACCACGATCTAAGTCCTTCAACACACCCTGAATAAACTCCATGCGGGGCCCGAGATTTGCCCTGGTCACCTATCTTCACACCAAAATACGCCAAATACACTTTTTTTTAAAACAAAATCAGTAATATTTCTTTGTTGTTTTTTTACTACAAATTCACCACAAATATAGCAAAAAATATCAGGACAATTTACACAACCTCTTGAAGTCATTTTTGAAACGTACCTTGCGAAAGATTTAACAGAAATATATAAATAAAAGCGCATGCAAGGGAGCGGGCACATTGGAAATTCCGGCATTCCTCATCATACTTTTGATAATTTTTCCGAATTCAGCAACTAAAAAAAATAAGGAATTACCTATTATTTCAAAGAAAGAAATTTGGTCGCAGACCTGTGTAATTAATGCTGCTCGGCCAAAAATAACAGCTTTCTGACCTAAGGATAAAAGAAACGTCCATCACTATATAAAGGGGATGGTCAGATTGTCGACTAGACTTCTGTTAGGGGAGAGACACAAGCGAAAAAAAACAAAAAAGGAAGCAAAGGTACCTTAGTCTACTTAAGTGACATAGAAACTGAAAAAAATATTCAGTTTTTTTAATTATCATGGGCTAGAACCTCCTAGTCTAGTCAACAACTTCGTCTTCTAGTGTGCTTTTGGTTTAGCTACTTGCTAACACTCTTATTGCACATTAATGGAGGTGGAATATAGAATAGCGACGTTGGCATATATACGAACCAATTGACAGTCGTTATACTTCGCAGATACAAAAATATTAAAATAGTTGAAATATAAAGAGCTTAACCCATCAACAAGCCTAACCGTAGTCGTACTGTCTGGTGGCGGATGGTACATGACAGCACCTGAAGAGGATGCCATTCGTCATCCCGAAACCACACTTTCCATTTAGAAAAAAATAATTGGGAAAGTTAACTTTGTGAACTGCTTCGACAACTTACTAGAAAGCAGCAAAGGGAGTGCTTTGTTCTCTTCAGGGATCGTTACATATTAGCCTTAGTTGCGAAAAAATCTGAGAATTTTTAGACGATTAGGTAAACTGTGAATAGAAGACCAGGCTATACCTTCATATTCGTAAGCAGAAAGCTGCGACCTTATTTTTAGCTGAGGCGGAGTACACGGCCTCTATATATATAGGCCACTTGCTACTAGTATTCTTGAATTGAATTTCTTCAACAGTCTCTTTGGAGCCGTAACAACGATATGCCTGCTTTAAATCAACCTACCCTCTAGTCTTCAAGAGGCCAATTGAATCTGCACGACATTTTACGATCGTTGTCTCATTCCAGGACTAAACTTCCACGGTCATTAAGGCGTAAAGCTTAGTGATTTCAGTATTCGAATTTCGTAAATTTAAATTCATTAGAAGGACTCAAAAATCGAATGATGTCTGCCAAATACCTTAGGGCAGCAATTGTTCCAATTCAAAATTATCCATTGCCTAGTTGGCACTCTCCGTCAAAGTCGCTGATCAATCTTAAATTTTGATTCAATGTTTTTTTTAATTGAAAAAATAGTTCAGTTTAAACAAGCAACAATCCTAAATGCGACACTAGAGAGGCCAAGATCCACATTTAATTTGGGTTGTTGTACCTTCAATGCAAATGAGCCTCAGATCAAAACGGACAATTTGAAATCAAAATATTTCAAATTTGATCAATGATTAAGCAAGAATGCATCCAAATAGTTACGGCTAACTAAAACAGTATGCCTACAACTTGCATTCTAATACATTGACACCCTACCGACGCAAGGCTGCCTTTTTTTCCATAAAGAAAAATGAAAAATAAAAATTAACGGCACCACAACGTTTTTCATGCTAACTAATGCTACCACGATATAGCTAACTAGCTATGTATCTAGTCCGGGATCCAAGCTAGTGCTTAGACCGGTTTATCTCTAGCCAATGACTTAGTAAGTATGTACATACTACCGTTGCAGTCTCAGACACAAGCACTTACTCGACTTGGTCGACTGTTAAATTCTTTGCATTTTGAACTTGTCGTTGATGGTTGTTTTGCCCCACGATGCACGCTATTTAGTGAAACTTTCATCATTCGACCTTCAGAGCTAGTTGGTTGGTCATACTATATATCATAAAGTTATGATATCAAATTTCATATGAACTCATACTAGCTGTATTGTTCTGGGATGAAGTTAAATCAAGTTGCTGTTGCTGTACACAATTAGAATGCAATTTCAAGCATGATTGGAAAGCGAAAAACCTGTTAACAGAAATATGTTAAACATGTTTTATGTTCCACATTCAAGGGTAGTTCGACCCGTATTTCTTTAAAGAATGTATGTATGACGGGGTTAACCAGCACATCCTTGTGTTTCACAGTGTTCACCTTCACCCGATTCCTTAATAATTTGTTTAAGAAGCGCACAGCCATGTATTTTGCGGAAGGCCATATTTCATGACCCTTGACTTTAGGGAGACAGCATCAAGAAATAGCTCAATAAAATATTGACCCGCACCGAAAATTGTTGAATAACCTTATGTGCAACAAATTTCATATTAAATGTTTTTAAAATTCATTCTTATAACAATATACTTTGACTTCAAAATGCTGATCTTCAAGTGAGTGCTTGATTTTTGTCTTAAGACCTATGCTTCTCTTCTCGTGGCCCTGACCTTTTTGACTAGGTTATTTTAGCAATTGGCGAAAAAGAATTTTTTTTTTGGTTCAGCTGTAGAGTTCGGTAAAATTTAATTTGTTGGTAGCTCTCGAATGACGTTGAATGCTGTATAATGGTGGTTTTTTCTACGGAATGTAGGTTAAGAGATTGTTGTTACTGTCGAGAGCATTTAACCATTTTGAAATATCATGAATTTATGCTAATTTTGGATTTAAAGTCATGTTAATAATAGCTTAACTTTCACTTGCAACACGTTAGCTTTTATGTGAATACAGCAGCTTGCGTTGGAAAAATTAAATGCAGTTTAATATACCCAGTCGTGTCATAAATATTGATACAAGATGTTTTAACTGTAATAATGAAACTACTGGTTGGATTTTAATTTTTGTTTTACTATTTATTGTAAAACTAACACACTACATAAAAAATTCAAAATGGCCGCCTTTTGCTTGAATACAGCGCCGAAGTCTGTCAGGCCACACTGGTCTATTGATTCTCGCACGACTTTCATCGGGAAATTGTCCACAGCTTTTTTCAACGCCTGTTTTAAGGACTCCAGGTTGTGGTGGCGTTTTTTACAGACCATATCCTCTAATACTTGCGAGGAAGCTGTAGCCAATTTCTATCTTATTCTGTCTAATCTTATCTCCCACTTTACTCCGCTTCGCTGGCCTTCCAGGAAAACCGACCCACCTTGGCTCAGCAAAGAAGTTATTGTTGCCATCAAACTGAAAGATAGAGCATGCAAACAGATGAAGTTATGTGGCACCCCTGATGCCCAACTCGCATTGCGTAAGTTACGGTATGTAGCCATGCACAAAATACACCAAGCTATACGTACTTACCAATGTTTCGTTGAAAGTGCTCTCCTCTCTAATAATCCCAAACCTTTTTGGTCGTTTATAAGATCTCTTAAATCATCAACTTCAATTCCTAGCTCTCATCACTGGGATAATATCCTTGCCTCATCGGCTGTGGATATCAACGAGCTTTTTGCTACATACTTTTTTTATACGTTCTCACCTAATACTCCAACTTTTTTCTATCCTGACAGCAACTCTCAAAATCCTGTGATATCGGCCATACTTGTAGATCCTCTCCTGGTAAACTCCGTCATTGACTCCCTGGACACCAATGTTGGTCCGGGTCCTGATGGCATCCCTAATTTTTTTATTAAATCTTTATCATCATCTCTGAGTACTCCCCTCTCGATAATCTTCAACTTAAGCCTAAGCTCAGGTGTTTTTCCCCAGTGCTGGAGAACGGCCAACATCGTACCTATCCTGAAATCTGGTGATCCTTCATCCGTTAAGAACTACCGTCCTGCTTTCCCAAAAATTCTTGAGCGTATTATCCACTCCAATCTCTACTTGACTTTAGGGCACGCTATTGTCCCGGAGCAGCACGGTTTCCTCCCTAAACGCTACTTTATCTCAAACTTACTTGTTCTTTCTAACACCGTGGCTACGTTTCTTGATAATCATCTTCAGGTTGATTGCATCTACACTGACTTCTCAAAGGCTCCCAGGCTCCCGTCTTTCGTGGCTGTATTCCTATCTATCCTGTAGGTCTTGTCGTGTCACTGTTCTAGGCACGCATTCTACTCCATTTAATCCCCAATCGGGAGTGCCACAAGGGTCCATTCTTGGCCCTCTGCTATTTGCTCTTTATATAAATGATCTTCCTTCTGCTTTTAACTCTCCCTATCTTCTTTATGCTGACGATCTAAAGATTTTCAGGGCGATTCGAATTCTTGAAGACTGCAAATTTCTTCAAGAAGATCTTATGCTGAGTTCTTGGTGTCAAGCTAACTGCCTATCTCTTAACATTACTAAGTGCCACTCTCTGACTTTCTCTCTTAAGACTCTGCCCATCTCCTTTTTGTATTGTATTGACTCAATCCCATTGAAAAAGGTTGATCGCGTGAAAGATTTTGGAGTCATTTTCGACCCGAAGCTAAGGTTTGACGCTCAAATCCATTATATAGTTACCAGATCCTCAAAGCGTTCGGGTTTTGTGTTAAGACATTCCGCTGTTTTCACCAACCCTCATTCTGCTGTCCAATTGTTTGTGAGTATCGTACGTTCTATTCTGGAGTATGCATCCCAAATTTGGTCTCCTTATTTCGAATCGTATATAAACCTTGTCGAATCAGTTCAGCGTAAATTTACCAGCTTTCTCCTATTTAAATTCAATATCCCTTACACTCCCTATGAAGAACGCTTTTCATTACTCAACTTACCGTCTTTAGCTGCGCGAAGAATGTATTTAGATATGTCCTTTCTGTACAAGTTGTTCCATAATTACATTGAAGTCAACATCGATCACCGAGTCTCACTGAGACAAACCAATAGACCATCTCGTTCTACCGATATATTTACTTTACCTTTCGCCAGAACGGAAGTATACTTTTATTCTCTGCTGCTCCGTTTGCCTAGAACTCACGATAGGCTCCAGCTTGGATCCTTTTCCTCCAGTATTGCAGCTTTTAAACGAATCTTGGAAAATGTTTCATTCAAATAACTTCTTCTAATTCTCTGCAATTAATAATATAAATTAGTTGTTATTTCACATTTTTGTAATTGGAATTTTCTGTTGAAATGTGATAAAATAATTAAATAAATTAATAATACTGATCACAATTTGTAGTCGAGGGGACCAAGGTCTGGACTGGCTGATGGCCACAAATTAACGCTGATAAACTGTGGCACATGGTTCCCCAGCCACTCGAGTGGTTTTCGCCTTGTGAGCAGGCGCTAGGTCTTGTTGGAAAACCCATTCATTATTTTCAAACAGGATTCGGCTTATGGGTTCCACTACCTTCATTAAGATATCCAACGTATAGTTTTTGGCAGCTGTTTCGACGCCCTTTTTACAGAAATGGATAGATGTGACACCTTCGTAGGACACTCTCAACTAAACTATCACTGATGCTGGATAATGTCCTCGTTCAACCTCGGTCTCCTTAGAAGACCGTGCATATATCCTATTATTTTGTTGAAGGATTCCTCCACGGTAAAGATTTTCTCGTCGGTAAAAAGGATTCTTTTGTACTGCCCTTTACCGTATCTCAATAACAGCTGTTTTGGCTTCTCCACCCTATTTAGTTTTAAAGCGGCATTGAGTCTGTGTCCTGTTTGTCTTCTGAAAGCCCCAACTCTTCTTTGATGATACTTTTGAATAAACTTGGATTTTCTTGGATTTTATCATATCTATCTTCCCGGAGTTGTCCAACGATAGTTCTCATTTAGACCTATCATTGCACAGATATCGATTGTGGGTCCTTTTTCGTTTTTAATATAGAAAAAGGCACAACTTTTTTGAAATCTGTTTCGTAATTTTTGTCAAAAAAGTTGTCATCCCTTCAAAAATTACTGCATCTAATACAAAAATGATTGAAAATGACGATTGAAGTTAGGGTTATTCATCAAAAGTGTTTTTGTTGGAAGAAACTATTCAGTTCTTCTGATTCTTTTTGAAATTTTCGGGTTAAAAACCTCTATAAAACATAATTATTTACAAATGATGTCCTTTGTGCCGACACTGTTCATTTGAAACCAAAATTGCATGCATATCTACGTTGAGCTTCTTCGTTATAGTTGTGATAATTGTTTGCATTTTTTGCTCGTTGCCCGACATACATAATTTTTTTTATATTTCATATTTTTCTCTGAATTTAATAATTAAATTTTCCAAAAACTTTAACAAGAAACTTACGTCTATCAATTTCTTCTCCACTAATAACAATGATTATCTAGTTATATTTATTCGTTCTATAATTAGAAGCGTAATCTTTGCTTCATCATCTGATCTACAAAAAATTAAAGCTGCTTTAATGACGGTAAAATCTTTTTTTATAGCTAATCCAGCATTTGCTTCTGCTGAGCATATCGCATTAGAATTTTTTTCACTTTCACTTTAGAAACTCCTCAACTAACAGGCTGTTAGATGACTCTTTGATCATGTCCATTCTTCAACATCACCAATTCGAGCGCGCCGAGGATGAATAGGGTCGTGAGCGCAGTTAGCTGACGAGAGGTCGCTAGCATAACAATAAGTGTGAAGTTGACCGCACAGTGATGGTTCTCCTTCAAATTTTATAACCCCGACTAGCTGACTCAGGTCGTGGATGTCAAAAAAAACTACCTTAATCCCTTCCCCAGAGTAACTCACGACACTTTGATTGTGCTGCTGAAGAGATCAAAACGGAAAAAAAATCCTCTACATTTATAGATACTACACTATCAATTAAATTAGATTCTATAATGTTTACATCCATATTAGATTATCATATATGAATGAATACTTAACATGCTATGTTATGCACTTTTGAAAGCCAAAATGTATCTTCGTTTTATTACAAATTAACCCTGGACTGTGATGATGAACTTAATGATGCAATTGAAAATAGTACGCTGAAGGTTTTAGATAGGTCAAATTCAAAACGCGATGGAAAAATGGCTGTTTTATAAACCATTAATGATAGTTGCATGTATTCTACTCGAGAATTTTATAGTTTTTACAGCACACATCGTGACTAAATGGAGATAAAAAGTCTCGATCTGAATACAGAGGCAAAACTGGATGGCTGCAATTATATTATAAAATTCTGATAGATATTCTTTATTTTGCATTTGTGCAAGATCAACATATGTATATTATAAAAAAGTCACGTGTATGAATGTAATATGTCATGTTTTTCGAGCAATGAATCAGAACTCGGTTGCGACAGGATATGCAACTATTCCAGGTTACTATGTACTTGAAAAACATGTCGTAATCTTGGCTCCCTTTGTCAATTTTTTATGCGTACTTGACTTGAAAAGTACACCATTTTTTGTTTTTTAAATAAATTATTACTACTACAAATATTGTATTTGAATGGTTGTAAATCATGATTCCATATTAGATATTCGCATTATGTACTTCCTTTTTGTAGAATTTTATTGCAAAGGGAAAGGAACAGAATAAAATTCAAATTTTAAATGGGAAAGTGCCCACGCTGGGCGCCGTTTTCAAATTGCACAGAAAATTGTAGATCTTAATAATTTTCAACTGAAGAACGTTTTAAGAAAATTGATCGCTTGAAGTACGCATGGATCATTTTATTTAACGTTTCTTTAGTAATATTTTTATGCATATTTGTTAGCAAGTGATAGTTTATTATTGATGGGAAGGTCAACAAAAACATGAAATAATTTTTCTGAACCAAAATTGTTTGATTGTCTCTTGTCAACTTCTTAGTATTCTTCATGAGTTGAAGAACATTTCATTTCAAACATTTCTATAAGGAAATATAACTTGCCGTTCAAGAGAACCATATTTCCCTCATTATTGAAATCGAATAGAATATGTGTAAATATTACGTTTGGTTATGAACCATCTGATGTAACTTCCGAAATGAAAGTGTAAAATAATTTGAAACTAGAACAGACTACGAAAGTCAATCAAGTCCAAAGCATTACTATGTCATCAATGTTTTATTGAGAAGCATCCCTTAATTGTGCTTAATAAAAACGTCCATTATTCACATCAATCAGCTGTGACTATTTTTTTTAAATAATCTGGATCCTGTTTTGACTTTTCTTGTTTTTTCATTTATTGTCAACTTTTTGAGGAAGTAGTTTGGTCTTCGATATACCAAATGCTACACCCTTTCTGCGTTTATCAGTTTTACATCACCAATTTCAACTTACTTTTTGCGACCGAAACCGAAATCATTTTATTTTATAAGGTTGCGTGAAATTCAGTTTTTTGCTTCGTTTTGGTTAATAAATGGGGGGCCTAACCGCGCATATTTCTGGATATTGCACACGTCAATAGAAGGGTAGTCGCAGACTGGTCGTGTACAAAACAATGAAGAAGGCTGCAAGTAGCAACCGAAATACTGAGGGAATATATAATATTTTTGGTAAAAAGCAACAACAGTACTTTTTCAATAATCTTAATGTAATGCATGCCTGTTTGAACTCAGCTGAGGCCACATTATTCAGTTATTTTTTTGTGAATTGATAATTGATAATAATGAAGTCACATCGAGTGTCGCCTCCCACAAAATAAGGTTAGGTGAAAACTAGCAGAAGTAATCCGGGACAGCATCCACGTTGAACTTAGTTGCCCCGCCCCCAATCACCGATCCTATATGAACGACATCTAACGTTCGCTGCCCCGTACTTGGACTCAACATCGATGAGATCTTCGAGAAATTTTTTTGTTTTTCATATACTAAATTTAACATTGATATCCATAACAAAGTAGAACCTTCTAGAGCTAAGTAATATGAAAATCCTTCCAATTCCCGGATATTAACAAACATAAAAATCTCCCCTTTTTTAAAAAAATTAATACGATGCATACCTGATTTAAATTGATTTTTTAAATTGCTTTAATTTAATGTCTGTATTATCTAGTCAACCTATTTAAGCAATAAAAATTCCAATTGTTTATTATCACAAAAATAATTGCTCACAAATTTTATTAAACAAAAAAAAACCTGATGAAAGTAATTTTATCTTCTAAGACACTAAGATTGTTACCCTCATTTTCAATTCCAAATCTAAAAATTTTTTTTATCAAATATCTTTGAATCAGTTAATAAGATACATTCAACGGGATCCTTTCGTTTTATTCGAAATCAAACATAACTGATAAAAGCCGACCGAAATTTTCCATTCTTTTAATCTATAAATAACTGGATTGCATCTATTTTCAATTTAGAATTGAATCGAATTGATTATTCATTATTCAACCGCAATTATTTATTCAAACTCTCCAGAATGGGTTGTCCTGAATATGCCATAGAAATATATTACTATTTTCTGGGTATAGTTTTCAAATTTTTTTTTTGATGGCCTGACGTCAATTGGAATAGCACTCTATTTTCTAGTTCTGGGAATTTCTAAATGAGCAAAAATTAGACTATTGCCAAATTCACCTACAAGATCTCTGATCTCGAGTAGTATGCATGAGGTGGTACATATGCAGATCACGTTTGCATGAAAATAGATAGATCGCAACGATTCATTACGGTGTGATAATGAATATGATGAATTCCAAAAAGGCCAAGCCATGTGTAGTTCGTTCCGCAATCTATTTGGGCCTACCTGCCTACCTATACCATGCCAAAATGAAATTGTTTGGATGTTCGGCTTGACCAACAGATACCGTCATGCTTTGCAGCAACAATTCACATCCATCTCGTGGTTTGAGAACGATGAATAGGACGGTGTAAATGAGTGAAGAAAAAAAAACACATAATAAAAACGCTGGTAAGATGTTCATATACAGCGCAACAGGTGAATAACCTGCCGAATGTGTTTTTTTTTCTGGTCGTATATACAAAATATATATATGGACAATTTACCTGACCGGCATACATGCTGTTGGTATGCTGGCCAAGCACGGGCCAAGAAAACGGAGAAGAACTGCTTGGAGGTATGATGATGATGATGATTCTTTTGGTGATGGTTACCGTGGGACGTCTTAGCTTGGGGATCTTGTTTTTTTCTTCTTTAAAAAGTATTTCTGATCCAGTGATCGTGAATTTTTGATTTTCGGTGTATGCCATGCTATCGCCAGTAAATCTTCCATTTAGGGGAGGTGCAACCTTTTCTTCTGGACAGTCTTGACTTGTTTTGTTGACCGCCCGGCCTGATGAGCGAAGAAGTGACGGTAGCATTCTTCGTGGTTCATTTTCTTCATGGTTGAACATTCAGTTTTGGTCACTGATCGCTTGATCCCATAAGTTTATGGGCATTTTTTTCCCTTCTGTAGCCCATCATATTTTGGGGTGATCAGGTGCGTTACAGAGTCACTATTCAAGTTTCAGAAGATTGGAAGGTCTGGCTTCTGGAAAACGTCCTCGGTGCATGTGATATTGTGGCTCCTTTTTTTCAAGTTCAACGATTCTCAAACAAAAATCAACAAACGGTCTTTGGAAAGGTAAACGAACCTTTATAAAAAGTTGCGTAATATATGTATGTATTATGTACAAACGGACCAGGTTGTGATTGTGGTTTTGATCTTAATCTTACAGAAAGGTCAATTAGTTTATATGTCAATGATTGAGTCGACAACAATAAGCAAAAAAATATGCCAATTGAATTGATTTCTGATTATGAATTGCTATGAAGCTAAAGGTTTGATCATTCTTTACATAGTAATCGTGTTTTGAAATAGATTAAAGAGTGAATCGCGTGATTTAAGAGAATCTGTTTTAAGATTCTATAAAAATTTTGAGCACGTGTCTCGATTGATTTGAAGATAAGCTACCAAGGTTGTGGTTAATATGTGCAGTATGTGTTGACTTCAGTTGACGCGCGGATTGAATGAGAACAGAGTCCAACTTTATTAAGAGGTTACATAGGTCTTGAAGGAAGAAAAAATAACTTTTTCAGAAAATTGTATTTTCAAAACCAAAAATCTGTTTTATTTAAAATTTCCAGACATAAGAGTTTAGCATTTCAAGAAGTTGTAAAAAAAATTCCAGCTAAAAACATTGAAAATTGTCAATTTTCCTGCAGTTTTCCTCGTCCAACCTTTTTTTTGCGGTAGGCAGAATATTTCGGTGCAGGTTCAGCTCAAATCAAAAATTCAAAAATGTTCTTATAGTTTATGCCCTTGGCTCGTGCTTGAACGAAGGAATTGAAACGAAAATGAAATTTAAAGTGTTGACATGGATTTGAATGAATTTTCGTCTCATATTTTTTAGCATGTTTCCGATTCGCATCGTTTTTAAAATATATTTTTCGTATAAAACAAAAACGGGTCGGCCGAATGAAAATCCCTTCGTTCAAGCACGAGTCGATACTATAAAGAGGAACTGTGCAAAGTTTCAGCAAAATCGGTCGATTCGTGCTCGAGAAATCGTGCCTACCGCACGGAAAACAAAGTTTCCAGAAAAATGCGTTTATAGTTTTTTTAATGCGATTTAATGAATAAAAGTTATTTTTTAGCGCCTTACATCGAGTCGTCGATTCCAGGTCCATACAGTAATTCGTTCGCCTCATTCGCGATGTTCAGAGCATCCTTTTGATGTTGTGATGTTTGATGAAAAAAATATAATAAAAGATATTACAATACGCTAGGTAAGGCAGAGCGCACGTACCCACCACGCGGTATTCAGATCTCTACAACTCCGGTAATATTGCTCGAAGTTATGTGAAATTTGGTGTGAATACTCTTGAAGTACCATATTTTCATATAGAATTGGAATTGAAAAAAATATAAGACCTATGTAACACCTTAACATGTTCACTGCCTTTAAAAAAATGCGAGATTTTTTTTTCATGTTTCCAGTAGTAATAAGTGTCTTTATTACCAATTAAATTAATTTTTTGTGAAAAAACATTTTTTTGTGGTATATTTGCTCATTTATACATATCACACGGATCCGTGCAGCCGGCACCGTCAGCAAAATATCCATTTTCAATGCAATATAATTATTTCATCTATATTTTATATTGAATTGGTTTAAATAGAATATAAACACGTAAGTAGTTTTAAAGAAATTTATTACAACTATATAATTAACAAATTTACATGGAATTCTATGTAGTTATAAAAAATTAAATTGAAGCAAAAAAATAAATGTAATAATTTTAATGGCATTCGAAAAAATATTCAACACAATAACCAGGGTTACTTTCACACATCTTGCACTGATATACAGTGGCTTTACGAATTTTCTTCTTTCTGCATTCATTACACTCTTTTTCTACAATCTCAGTGAATTCTTTACTCCCCCCCCCCTTTGTCTTGTTTTTGTATTGCATATTTTAACGAGTTTATGGTTAATTGGTACCGATGATGCAATTGATTTATTTTTCTACGGGAGCAAAGTTTCTAATATTTTCAGTCTGTAATCATATAAACTTAATTTTTTTCCACTGAACTTATTAAATAGGTGATGGCTATTCACCATACTCATTTGCAAGACTTGAATGAAAATCTTTTCGTACCATCTCAGAGTTTTTATATTGCATGGATGGTATGATAGCATCTGATCTTGTAAGTATACTCCAGACATGAATTTATTATAATTAATAATACACTTCGGCTTAAGTACAGTTTGCTGTCTTTTATTTGTGACCGGTTGGAGTTCATGGTCAAACTCTGTTGAAATGTATAAAATCTGACGTTTGTCCTTCCATTTTCCTATGTGAACACCGTTCAGAAAAAGGGATTTGTTTTCCCCCTTTTTTAGGTTGACAGTGGCCAGGCCAGATGGAGTACCAGTCCTCGATTTATTTAGTGTACCTGTGCAGTATGTGTCTTTATTTAAAAGTTCCACTGCCAGATTATAATAATTGTAAAAATTGTCCATGTATACCGCATGTCCCTGGTCCAGCTTCTCTTCCAATAATTTTAATACTACTTTCGTAGTGTGTCCCTTTCCTCCAGTCTCATCTCCTGAGCCACCATAAATTTGAAATTTTATAACTGTACCATCAGGTTCAGCAAGGATGAAGAGTTTAATTCGGTATTTATGGCGTTTACCCTTCATATATTGGCGAATGAGCAACCTTCCACGCCAAAGAACCATTGATTCGTCCAAAGATAATTCTTTTCCTGGCGAATATATAGTTGACGTTTTATTATGTTTTTTCCAATAATCCTGGAGCCTATTCATTTGAATTGTTCCTGTATGTAAAATCAGACTAAGAAATGTTTTGAATTCCTCAGTAGTGAGGTCTCTCCATGTTGTTTTTCTGCTATATTCTTTTATTCCTGGTTGAAACATCACCTTTATCGCATATTCATTGGTTTCATTCACTATAAATTCAATGGAAGGATCGTCGACAATTAGAGTAAAGTAGTCAATTGGATTAGATGTTTTAGGCATTTCCAATAGAGCATTACGTCCTGTAAACTGAATAATTTTTAAGCAGAAACTGTCTGTAGACCACGAGCTATCTTGTGTCGAAGTTGGGCGAACTAGTGGTGGAGTAGTAGTGGTAATGAGATTATTATCATAAAAAATCCTTATCTCTTCATCGCTAATACTGCTCGAATCACTAAAATCTTCGTCACTATATATTTCTAAAATCTCAGCCAACACATCGGAATCGATCGATAAACCTTTAGACACTAGGTTTTCTCTCTTTTTCTTACTATTTGCCTCATTTATGCGTTCAGACTTTCGTTTTGATGGACCAGCTTCAATATTCATGGTTGACCAGAAATACCGAGCTGCAATAGTGAAAAAACATAAAAATTAAAACGTTTTCCAAGAACCGCCACAAAATACGTTTAAAATTAATATTCTATTAGAGGAACCAAGTCCAAAAACAACGCTCGCTAGCAGTGTCCGCGATAGACTGGTGCGTTTGTATGCTCATGTGCGTGATCACGGATCCGTGTAGTAGGCATGCGACGTGTTAATCCATGATTTCAAAAAGGAATTACGTTTAAATGTGGTTGATAGCCTTATCCTCATGCTTTGAATCGGTTTTATACGTTATTAAAATAGCCTCGATCTACGACACACAGGACGTTTATATCATGGTCTGCGTGAAATGAAATACAATACAATTACAAGACCAAACCTATGATCTAAGCAAAAAAATGTCCAATCAAACGATTCGTACAGATGATGACTTGAAAAATGTGAGTTCATATATATTTAATCTTTGATGCTCTTGTTGCAAATGACAATTGCTTAAAAGACGAGATCGAATGGCTCATAACTTTCGCCTGGACTTTTCAGTTCAGTTTACCAAAAATTCGAGCATAGAAACCTGGGAAGTTATGAAGAAAAAAACAAAATCCGCATGTTTATGATGGAGTTAAGATAATAGTTGTAAACATGATTGCTTCATTACATTGAATACCAAGTCAGAAAGATCACATCGTGGAACTAGGTTTTTCAGCTCAACGATTTCTAAACAGGAGAAGAAAGCCTCAAAGAGAATTACCAAAAAAGCCTAACCGCGCGAATCTCGAGGTATTGCACGTAATAGGGTAGGCCTACGTTGCACCTTCTATGCTTTTTATTACGCTTTGGAAATTTTCTTATAAATTTTGGATTACATCAGTGAATATATTTCAAAGCACTGAAACGTATCCGTGATATATAACCATTGAAATTTATTTAAATTCAATTCAATCTGCTAACGTCGTATAACGCAAAGACCATTGAACTACAACGAGAAACCATTCAAACAGAGAAATTGAATCAGTTATAATTTTTCTACATAACAATAATGTGTTCCATCACTGTTTCTTCTTCTTCTTCTTCTTCTTAATCTTCTTAACTCTTCCAGCTGACTAATTACAAACCGGCGATTCGCATCCAATAATATTTTTTTCTGCACCAAACCCATTGCCAAAAAAAAATTACCAGATAAGAATCTGTTTGAAAATTTCTTAACTACTTCCAGACTAAGAAATAATCAATTATCGACTGGATGAGAGTAAATCAAAAAGGAAAAAACGCAAGAAGCAAAATAAAATTGTACGAACTACCAAAGCTTGAGAAAATCAAAGAAAGTTCATTGAACATTGCAAAGCTAAATGAAAACCGTTCTGGTGGTGGTTTTTTTATTGGTGCGCATGCATACCCGAATTGATGATGGTAATAATGATAATGACGGTGATGTTCGTCATAATCGATAATAAAATACCAAATATAAGTTGGCCAATTTTAAAGGCTTCTGTCGCACAGTGATCGGCTACAAAAGGTCTCACCTCGAGAATGGTGCCATGAGGAATCCAAAATCATTTCATATTGCAATATTATGTATCTTATTACACATCTGCACGAAGTATGCATCGGTAGTTATGTAACGCTCACTCGGAAGTAAGGTAACGATTTACGAAGCTTATTGGTTTAAGGTATATTGGAAACCAAAACGCTTTGAATAGGTAACAGATATTTTTTTCACGTTCTCATTGGTAAAGTATGCTGAATTTTTGATAATATAAATGAAAGTAGCTGAAATCATATAATAAGCAAACTTCTTTCACGTAAAATGTAGATCTGGACTCATACCTATATAAATAGGTCCTGTTACTAGATGTTTCATGCCACATCTGAAATCTGCACAGTTTCGCCAAGATCGACATCGCTGACTCCTCAATTAATGCTTAGAGTGCATAATTGCAACGAATTCGCTAGTCCTCTTCGTCTTTCACGAGCCTCAGGATGTGCATCGTGCACCAGCTCACGCCAACAGGCCGTGATAAGAGCGGCGCTCGAAACGCCTCACGTTACCACTCTTTCCACCACGAGTCAGTAATATCAAAGACGCGAGATCATAACATATTTTCGCAATGTTCAGCTAGTGTTGCTGTGGACCAAATTGGGAGGTATAACGCGGCCCTTAAAATCACGCGACAAGGGAAGCCATCAGTAATCCCAATTGGGACCTTTAAATTTGACTAAATCCTCGTCGCATTATGGCTGGTACGCCAGGCTGTTCGTTCTCACAAACGACTAGCAGAAGAACTCATCAATTTGAGTGTTTTTCAATCGGTCACCTATCTCTTCTTGCCTATTCGCAGGCCTCACCAATTTGAGTGCACTAACGCTGTTTAAAAATGGGATGTAGCTCTTAAAATGAATGCTGGATTAAGTGAATTCTGCTGCAACTTCTGGCAGTGAACACAAATTAGGTGTCCCAATAAAATGGGGTGAATGATCTTCTATCTAATAAATGCAGGAAGTGTTTGGCTTCATAGTCAAATTCTATCTTTTATCACGCTGCTACTACTACTATTTTCACACGTCTTTCTGGCCTAAATTTTCCATCTCTCGTCTTTTCAATCGGTCACTCGCGGGGCAAGCAACCGATCCTATTTGCCTATTTGCAGGCCTCACCAATTTGAGTGCACTAACGCTGTTTAAAAATGGGATGTAGTTCTAAAAATGAATGCTGGATTTAGTGAATTCTGGTGCAACATCTTTCAGTGAACTTTTCGGGCCATGATAGGGGAAAGTATGTACAAATCATATGCAGTTTTTGTTATCCTTATTTTCATCGCTATTTATAGTGATTTTCGCAAGGGACACAAATAAGTTATCCCAACCGTTTTGGATCCAACACAAACGACTAGCCGGAGATCTCTCTCAGTGCTTTCCAACCGGTCACCCGCGGGGCAAGCAACTGATCTTGCCTATTCGCAGGCCTCACCAATTTCAGTGCACTAACGCTGTTTAAAAATGGGATGTAGCTCTAAAAATGAATGCTGGATTTAGTGAATTCGGGTGCAACTTCTTTCAGTGAACACAAATTAGGTGTCCCAACCATTTTAGATCCAATAAAATGGGGTGAATGATCTTCTACCTAATAAATGTATGAAATGTTTGGCTTCATGGTCAAATTCTATCTTTTATCACGCTGTTGCTGCTACTATTTTCACACGTCTTTCTGGCCTAAATTTTCCACATCTCTCGTGAAAAGCCCATTCAAAATATTTGATAGTACTACTAGTTGCAAAGTTATGTACATATACAACACATTCCTACCACCTATCTTCGACATTCCATTTATGATGTTATACGCTGCGCAACAGCAACATCAGAAGCGTTTGCATTTGTTTTATCTCTCGCATTGCGTCTTCGCTTCGTAATGTTTTCTTTAAGACTTAGGTCTCGCGATCATTTACCTAATCGTCCCTGAACTTGACTTTGCCGTTAAGAAGAACCCACCCGGCAAAAGAGTGGCCAACGTACGACAGATGCTTTAGCAAACTTTATCGTTGCACGCTTTGCGATCTCTACTTACATACATAGATTGTCTGCCGCCAAAAGATAGATGATATGTTAATGATAGTTTTAGTAATAGCTTCATATTCATACTTATACGTACTAAGTGGATCAACGAAGAGTTCAGCGCTAACCATAGACGGCACCAAAATTATTTTCATTCCTTTAAAAGCGCGTATAAATATCTTGAATACTTTTCCGATAGCTTACACAGTCAATACGTTAAGTATCTATTTATCTAACTAGGAAGTCAATGGCTTTATAGTTGCTAGTTGTTGTTTTTCTGCGCTTTCTGTTCTTCGCATTCTATCTGCTATCCATCTGCGACGATATAAATGTTTGGAATATCACACGAAAAACGTATGTTTTTGACCTGTTCAGCATCTTCTCTGGTTGTTTACCTTACAAATTAACAATTTAGACACGATATAATGCGAAAATTCTTTCATAATTTCAATGTATGTGTGCGAAATGATATCATATCGTCAGTCAGTCAGTTGATTGTTGCTTTTGACGACGGAATCATTATTTTGCTGGGATATCACAACAAAAACAGTGAGATGAGCACAAACGATACAATCAGAAAAAAGTTGTGTTGAAGAATATCTTTTGCACCGTACAATCCACTTTTCTTCCAAGGAGAAACGTGAAATTCATATTATTTGCTATGGAGTTCAGAAAGAAAGAGAGAAAGAAATAGTTATTCAGAATGAAAACAAATTATTTATTATGTGATACTGGTTTTTTTGACACATTAAAGAGGCAATTTAGCAAATATTTTGCTAAAATATGGTTCGCGGATTAGCGAGAAAAAGATCTAGCTGTTTTTATTATCAATATCATGGAAAGTACCGATTATGTATTGATTGAAACGAAAAGGATACATCTTTAGATGCAGTCAATTAATATTATTTCTGAGGAGAGTTGCGATAAACTTGTGTGCAAAAACCTTGGAGCTTTACTCATTTCACTTTAATGAATGCTATAAAAATGTTTAATGGAAAATACAATACCACAGACGATTTTAAGAACACTCTTTAAAATCTTATTCATAAATATGTTTAAGCTACCATTTACATTTTGCTTGAGTTTTTGTTGGATTTTTTAATACTTTATAATATTTATGAAATATATTGTTAATTAATATTTTTATTCTTTTATTTCCAGGTAAGTCATGCTAAACCTATTACGAAGTGAATAATCTATTACCAGGTATATTTGATGACATCTTTATTTCGTGTTTGATAGTTAAAAAAGATGACAAATCATGTGATAAACATTTGACCTTTTAGTATGCCAAACAAGTCTTTATTCGAACATGATTGCAGACGTATATTTTTTATGTTTAAGCGTAATATCCTTAATATTGTATTTCAGTGAAATACTTTTAAAATACTCATTTTTCTCATTTTTTTCGAACAATGTATGCATATATTAATGACTTGGTGGAGTATGAGTGGCCATTTTTACGCGCAATATTCCACGTTTGAACTTCTAGAGAACATCGTTCAGTATTTTGATTTTCATCATCATCAATGGCGCTTTAGACCAAATCAAGACATCGTTTTTAGTTCTCTCAGTCCAACAAGAACCCTTCCTCTTATTTTCAATTGCAATAAAAGTTGAGTTTTTTAGAATAAAATATTAGTAGCCTTTTTACATAGATGATTTTTAATTAAGGATATTTGGCAGTGATGGTCCTAGCCTAATTGTTCAGAGGATGTAATTTAAGGGTTTCAATATGGAGATATCTCGCTCGTTGGCAATAAGTTTCAGGCGGGTTTCATGTATTTTGAACCTAATTAAATTGGTCGGTTAGATATCTTAGCTTGAAGTTGAGCCGAGATCCAGAGAGGAGTGGCTTTTGGAATCTAATGAAATTGAATAACTAACTATTAACTATCTAAGCATTTACCACATTTATATAGGCTATTTAATACTAAAAGGATTCAAAATTTATTTATTTATTCTGGCTCAAAATAGCGAACATTTTACTGTGACTATCACAAGATTTCAACACTCTCTATAGAAAAATTTTACCGTATGTAAAATGGGCGCCAGATCTTGTTGAAAAATCCAATCCATGCTTCTGAAGATTTCATCAAAATCGGTTGCTGCCGTTCGTAGTAGATCTACGTACGTTTGTGAGGTCTGTCTTCCCCTTAAAATTTTGATCTCCACAGGCCCCATATTATAATTGAACCCGTTCTGCTGTGGTGGCGGGTTAAATATATCCTCTCCTTCCGAATATCATGGAAATAATATGAGAAGCCATCAGGACCATCCAAACAGAATCTTTTATCACCGAAAAATATTACTTTCTTCCACTCTTCATCCCAGCTGATGTGGTTTCAAGCAAAGTGCAACCGTGCTTGCTGATGTCTTTGCGTTTTTGCTGTTTTTTTTTCTTCAAACAGAGCCGTTTTGTTGTTTGGCTTTCTTTTATTACCTTTCGTATCCTCCAGACACTTGCAGAAGTGCCTGCTTGTTCCCCAAGTGAACTTAGCGTAGACTTCCAGGCTACCCTCAAAATTTGGCGCCGTTCTCTCTCAGTGTTTGCTGTTGTGATCCCTCCTTGGTAATTTTTGCCGTAGTTTTCCGGATTACAGAGAAAAAGGCATACTGTGTTGGCGTTACGACCGATTTTTTTTGCATTTTTCTTTCCGGAATATCTTTCCTCCTTTAAGGCTTTTATTTTTCCAATTTTTTCCAGGTTCAATTGATTTCCTTTTCCCATTTTTTTTAGATTTATGTTAACTTTATCAAAACAAATAGACCAGGGCAGATCTGTTTTCAGTTGGATGTTGAGGGGGGGGGCGAACTCATTTTTGCAGGAACAGTTGTGGAATAACCCGTATAACAATAATTGTCTTATCCTCCCTCTCAAAAAAGTCGGGAACATTAAAATAATGGAAATGTTACTTAAAGGGAAAGTACCTTTAGAGACCGAAAAAATGTCTTTTTTGCAACTGATTTGTGGGAAAATGAAAACAGTTCTTATTAAATCAGTATAATATTTATTTTAGGCGATGTTTCAGGTTGAAAAAAAAACATATTCTACAAAAGTGAAAGTTGAAAATTAACAAATTTTTCAAAGATCTTGAAAGCCATGTCGTCGCTGACGTCGTAAATTACGTAAGCGATGCTTGCTGCAATTTGCATCTGAAATCAACAAACCAAACATTTTCTTACTCGAGAGGTTTTTTTTTAGTAGATAGATTAAAATATTTGCGAAATTCGAAAATTAACCCTTCAAAACAGGCTCAAAAAAAATTACGATTTTGACGAAAAAAATTTCGTTGTACTTCCAGTCAAAAATAGTCCCAAAATAATTTGTTTTTTTAATCTTTAGTCTATATAGAACAGTTTTTTATGCTCTTTAAAATGAATGCTAGATGGTGAAAATCGATTCACTTTATCATCACTTACGCAATTTTAAAAAACATGGTTTCGAGAAAAGGCCGTTTAAAGTTTGTGGTCAAGAGAAAAAGAACTCGGCGCCAGGCACTTCCGGGATGCATATCTTCCACAATTTCGAGAATTAGCTTTTGAAACTTTGACATAATTTTCTTAGGCGATATGATGAGGCGAACGAATTACTCTATGGACCTGGAATCGACGACTCGATGTGAGTCGCTAAAAAATAGCTTTAATTCATTAAATCGCGGTAAAAAAAAACTTTAAACGCGCTTTTCTCAAAACTTTGTTTTTCCGTGCGGTTGGCACGATTTCTCAAGAACGAATCAACCGATTTTGCTGAAACTTTGCACAGTTTCTCTTCATAGTATTGACTCCTGCTTGAACGAAAGGGATTTTCATTCGGTCGACTCGTTTTTGTTTTATACGAAAAAAATATTTTAAAAACCATGAGAATTGAAAAAATGCTAAAAAATATAAGACGAAAATTCATTCAACCCCATTTCAAAATTATATATTTTTTCAATTCCTTCGTTCAAGCACGAGCCAACGGCATAAATTATAAGAAAATTTTTCAATTTTTGATTTGACATGAACCTGCACCGAAATATTCGCAAAAAAAGGTTGGACGAGGAAAACTACAGGAAAATTGACAATTTTCAATGTTTTTAGCTGAAATTTTTTTTACGACTTTTTGAAATGATAAACTTGTATGGGTGTAAATTTTAAATAAAATAGATTTTTGGTTTTTAAAATACAATTTTTTGAAAAGGTTGTTTTTTTTCTTTAAGACCTATGCAACCCCTTAAGGGATATTGTTTAAAAAAATTAAATATAGCGTGGCAGAATAAAGAAAAAGATCCAAAACAGATTATGTAATTTTGATTTTTGTTTTTGAGAAAAACAAATTCAGGATTTCATTACGATAGAGAGTTTATTAAACAGTCTTTTCTAGACTTCCACGTATCTTCCGAATTGATTTCATAATCGATTTCCATCAAAATTATCAACATGAATCAACATTTTATATATAAAATCAATTCTGTACTATCCTTAGAAAATAATCATTAGTTTCTTCATTCATCAAGAGCACACGAAAGGTACCTACAAAAAAAGAATGAACCAAGCAAACCGTAAAAGTAGCAAACTACATAAATTGGATGCTGAAACAATAGCGCTACTCATTCGTATATCGCAACACCCGAACTAAAGAAAAATGAAATTCATCAAATCTATAACAATAAGCTTTTAGTTTTGCTTTTTTTTGTTCTTCACCTTTCCGTTGTAGCTATCCAAATGTACAGAAACGCTAACATTTTGACCTAGATATTTTTACACCCACCGCAACATTTGCAAGTACAATAGATAGTTCGGCATACAGATAAAATATCATGCTAGATATTATCTACAGTCAAATTCGTATGTAAAAATTGGTAAAATCATCAGTTTTTGCTCTTACAACAATGAGTGTGTGTCTGAATAAATTGGCTGAGATTGAAGTGGTTTTTTCTTCTTTTTGCAATCACTTCTTTAATAATTCAGTAGTATGAGATTAAAGTGAGATTCGCACCGTGCTAAGTATATATCTAAGTATTCAACTATCGGATGAGGAGGTGGGCAAATTGATACCAATTTTTTCTGAGCAATAGACTTATATCTAAGTGAACGTGTGGCGAGACGACGTGCGAGCTAAGTCAAAGTAGCTTAAGCTGCATGAAAAGATATCAGATACTTATATATATTCACAAGAAACACTTTCGATCGTTCATTGATCTTGAGTCGAGTTGATTGGCGTCTCGAAGAGACATTGTACGATTAAGAGAGAAGGACATTGTTGGAACTTGGACTTCTTCCGCACGAGAGGTTAATCATAATGAAAACTAGTTGACTTTTTCTATATTGAAAACATTTTATTCAGCAAATAGTCGGCTAGCAGAAACTGGCATATTTTTTTTAAATATCGAGCCTCATCTTAAATAAACAATCTTTTTAAAAGTTCTGAAAAGATTTACCTTTCAAAACTTGAAAAACGGGCCATGTTCAGACTTTAGACACTTTTTTGACAGTGTGCCACATCAAATGCTAGATTTTCCGATTGTATCTATTACCGGCTTACAATTCATCACCATGTATAGAATGATGTCATACACTCAGTTTCTAACGGGTTCTATGAATATGAATTTACATTATTAAATAAGTTCTGATTTTTTCAAAGTCTAATCGTTCTAACAGTCAGAAAAGTCGTACTGAATAATCGATAAATTTGAACAGGTTTTTTTTGGTCGCAACATAAAAGCAACAAATTTTATAAAATATCTAATACACCTTGAATGAAATCCGTGCGCAGGAGCGCAACAATTTAGATATAAAAAAAGCTTTTTTTCTCTCGTACTAATACGAATTGGATTGGAGCGAAATATGTTACAGTAACCAAGTGAAGCCTCATTAAAATTCATTCATCCATTTAGTAATTTTCATGTGGTGAAAACTTGAATATGTTAAAATCTAGATATCTAGTTCCGTTTTGAAAATGGAACTAGTCCGGTTGTAAGTTAGACCTTGACATTGTCATCTAACCGAAATTTAGATGAGTAATAAAATAGAATTTTTTAAAGAAAAGCATTTTGGATTTCTGCTCTAATTATTGACGAAAAAGATATGTTTTTTGTGGGCAAAAAAAAAACAAGCCGCGAGGTGCGACCCTTGAGGTCTACATAAATATTAAAAATATCGAAAAAAAAATATTTATGAAACTAATACTAATTCAAATAATAATAATGAGAGGTGCTGATAACAGTAATTGAAATGAGTTAAAGGGGGGGGGGGGGTAAGGTTTGACAACTTTTTTTTTCTTCCATTTTTGTTTATTTTTTTTCTGAAAGTACAACATCTGAAGAATATTGTATTAAATTTGTAGGTCATTCGGAGTAAAACCAACGAAGTTACAGTAGGTTGAATAACCGTACCTCTTAGGTTTGCGCGCCTTTTAGCTACCTGCGCTGAGCGGCGGTAAGCGGCAACTGTTTCGGTCTCTATTGTATTACTTTTATCGACAGGAGCAAAAAGATGCCTTAGATAACGTGGATGATAGTGATGTACTATATGGACCCGGCATCGATGATGGCATGTACGTATTTCATAAGAAAATCCAGTTTTTCTCAAGATGTTTTCAGTTTTCAGTGTACAAAACTCTAAATCGATTTTCCCAAACACGTAATTTTTAAAGTCGGTGACCAGCCTACAGGAAAAACTACTGAACCGATTGTTTTGAAAGTTTGTACACATATTTTGCATATATAGAGCTCTCTAGCTACGCTGAATTTTTTTTTTAAAAAATCAATTCCTAACAATTTTACAATAACAAATAGGTCGACTTTTTTCAAAATGGTGCCAAAAATTAAAAAATTGAATAATTAAAAAAAACTCGACGTCACTGGAGAGTAATGAAGTGAAGAAAGCATTTTGATTTTTTGGTTTCAAATGATCCAGTGATGCTGTAGGCTGGTCACCGCACAAAAACTTTTTTTCTAAGCGCCTGCGGAGATCTACAATAAATCCTTTATTTCTCTCATTTTTTGAACAAAAATTTTCCTAAATATTCTTCACATGTTGTACTTTCATATAATAATAAGTAAAATAAACCTACAGTAATAATTTTTTCCAAAAAAAAATCATGAAAAAAGGTATTTTTTAGACGAAACAAACCTTACCCCCCCCCCCTTAATATTAATCATATCATCTACTGGAGCGTCCATTGATTACGTAAAACTTTTGTTGGTTGGGGGGTAGATTAGTTTCATTGAGTATTCACGCGGATCAATCGGAGGGGGCAGGCTACAAAGCCTTTTTTGCGTTATTTGTTATTTATATATCAATGCTTGAAGGACAAAAGAGCGCTAGCAAAAATGAATGCGCTTTTTGTTATTACGCCCACTGAAGATATTTTCGCGCGAGGTGGCCATTTTGAATAGTTTTGTTCAAAATTGCCATGACCGGCATAATCATTGAATTTGTTTTTTTTTTTACGATTTTACATCAATGTGACTAAAAGCTATTTCTTATTTTCAGTTGATCTTGGAAAACATTGAATCAATAATCAGTTTAATTGCATGTAAAATGTAAAATGTTTTACAGATAATGATGGAGGAAGTAATTGAAATCTTACAAACACTAAAGCGTTGATTAGCTCAAAAGCAAATTTGATTGAAATTTTGTAAGTTTTCAAAATTTAAGCAGTTTTTTTTATAAAATTAAAACACTGTGAAAACTATTCAAAATCTGCTCAAATTATGCAAATATTATGAAACTTTGATTGGCTTTATAACAAAGTCTTTAAAACAAAATATATAAACCCTTTTTACATGTTAACTTTGAATGACTTTTTTTTTAATTTGGTTTTTGTTCTTCAGAATCATGCAAAAAATTTTGCTGGTTTCTCTTCAAAATCTGATAGCAATGTATAAATTTTATAAACATTTATTATTGAGCTGTGTAAATCAGGCTAAAAATTTATTTTTTATGAAAGAAATCCTATTTTTTCGGATTTTCTTTTATTAAATTAAAAAACGGCTGAAACAGTTTTTTTATAAAGTTAAAAACAGCACAAAAATGTAAGTACACGTCAACTGACACCTTAATGATGCAAATATTATATTTGGTTCGTGGGATATATTGAATGATAAAAATGACCTTGAAAATCATGATGACTTTTAATGATTTTTTATTTTTAATTTAATTTTTTACGTAGTTATGAAAAAAAGTTTTGCTAGTTTTCTTACAAAAACTATTTGGAATATATAAATTTTATATACATTAATTACTGCGTTTTGCAAATCAGGTTAAAAATTTATTATTTATGGAAAAAACCTAATTTTTAGCACTGTTTTTAATAAATTAATAAACAGGTTCGAACGATTTTTTTAAAAATTTGATAGGATCATACAATTGTCAATACGCGTCGGATGACACCACAACTTTGCAAATCTTGTGTTTGGTTCCGGAGATATAATGCATGACAGAAATGACCTTCAAAGGGTCAAAACAACAAACCCCCCCCGACCGAAGTGTCTCATTTTTCTTTTCAATTCCTTCGTTCAAGCACGAGCCAAGGGCATAAACTATAAGAATTTTTTTGAATTTTTGATTTGAGATGAACCTGCACCCAAATATTCTACCTACCGCAAAAAAAAGTTTGGACGAGGAAAACTGCAGGAAAATTGACAATTTTCAATGTTTTAAGCTGAAATGTTTTTTACAACTTCTTGAAATGCTAAACTTTTATGTGTGTAAATTTTAAATAAAACAAATCTTTGATTTTAAAAATACAATTTTTGGAAAAAAACAGTTTTTTCCATCAAAAACCTATGTAACCCCTCAAATTAAACAGAAGATTATGTACTAAAAAAACTTGTGTTAATCATTTAAACCCATTATCCACTTGCCCGAATCGAACGTTGATCTTTACTAGTAACTAAACTCACCTTTGTATATGTATAAGGTGAGTTCAGCTATAAAATAGGATTATTTATAGATATTTTAAAAGAAGCTTCTAGGCTCGCCTTATCAAGAAGGCATCCCAATCAAAGATATGTGCAAAATTCGTTCTCAATAAATTGTTAAATACGTTCAAATTTGCATGGAACTGGGTCAGTATTTTTTGGGAAACTGGAATGTAACAATCAAAATCAGACCTGATTTTGAATCATATCAAGTTTTTTTTATTATTAATAAAATAAATTGAAGTTTCAAAGTAGGTTTTCGTCTTTTTTGTTTTCAAAGAATTTCTAATCAATATTCAGTTTTTTATCATGGGTTAGAACCTCTTAGTCTAGTCAACAACTTCGCCTTCTAGTGTGCTTATGGTTTAGCTACTTGCTAACACTCTTATTGCACAATTAATGGAGGTTCTTGTTTGCAGGCTTTTGGCCGGTACCATTATTAAATGGGAAGTGTGGTTTCGGGATGACGGATGGCGTCCTCTTCAGGTCCTCCATTAATTGTGCAATAAGAGTGTTAACCAAAGCTAAACCAAAAGCACACTAGAAGACAAAGTTGTTGACTAGACTAGGAGGTTGTAACCCATGATAAAAAACTGAATATAGAATTGCGACGTAGGCATATATACGAACCAATTGACAGTCGTTATACTTCGCAGATACAAATATTAAAAAATAGTTGAAATATAACGAGCTTAACCCATCAACAAGCCTAACCGTGGTCGTGCTGTCTGATGGCGGATGGTAAATGACAGCACCTGAAGAGGACGCCATTCGTCATCCCGAAACCACACTTCCCATTCTAGTCAATGTTCTAGTCTTCTTGTTTCCAGAATTCAGTTTGAATTTGAGTAGAGAATTAGTGACGAAAAATTATTGTGCTTTTATTTCGTCATACTCAACAGCTAGTGATTATTTCACGAGTCCTACAATAGACCGTAATTACGTTATTAGAAAACGATGACGAAATAAATCAAAAGGATACTATAAAACTGAATTCATTGCATCTATGTACTAGTTTGAATTACTTTCTCGTGCTTTCTGAATTCGCAACCGTCACCTACATTTTTTTTCAATTGGACAACAAAACAGTTCCTAGAATTTGATGCACGTTAGCACATCAGCCAAGTATTTTGCATAGATAAACTTGTAGCATTCGTAACAAGTTGCTAGCAACAGCTAACTGTAAGACATACCTACATAATTCTAGATAACCTTGCAAACTATATAGTACACCTTTTATATCCTCACAAACGTTGTGTGACTTCGTCTGTCTTCATTTTTTTTTTGTATTTTGCAATAAGAAATACAAAAGTGGCTAGTGGCTAGTGGCTAAATGACGACATATATATGTATAATAAGCGAAGCAGAATACTAACATAGAATGCAAACTCTCTAGATGGGAAAGTGTGGAAGTCGTCAGCATTTCTATTTCCCAAGACCGTTGAAAAGCATGAAATAAAATCGTGGACAATTTATTCATATATAGTACAACACTACCGCATTGAATAGCCGCGATATACTTTTAAACAATAAATGGTAACTTCCGAGTTGTTATTGCCGTTCGTTGGCAATCTTTTTTCACACTGTCTCTCTGCAAACGCGAATAATTAGTGGTGATTCTTTTGCCGTATCGTTAATGAGTTTGGCGACTGATTTCGGGGCATTTCTTTGGTGTTGAACCCATTTCGGGCTTTCTATTTGGCGGGAGATGGGAATCGGTCTAAGTCGATTGTATGCAGATTTTTGTTGTGATGCAACCATTGATTCGATTGTGTTTTAAAAAAATCTTTTTATGCTAAATTTCGATCTTTTTTTCAAATCCGCGGTGCCTAACAGACAAAATTTCATGTCTTTATGTCTGCAAAGGAGTTTAACATGCATAGTTCGAAACAAAAAACTTCTCATCCACTCCACCCAGAAACTCTGACTGAAAATGAAAAATTCTTTCATTTCGTTATGCATACTTAAATTTTGAGATGCAATCCATCAGTTTGCAAATGAATTGCAAAATTCATAAGCTTTAAATAATGTGAAAATCTCTCAGAAATATATAAATTAACATCGTTTATCATGCTCGCCTAATTTCCTCTTCATATAATTGTTTGAGATTTAAATTTGCTTGTATGACGAATCATTTCTATAGCATCCAAAAGGAAAAGTAGTTCCACCAACATGATTAACTTTTCTGTGGCGGAAAAAAACACACACGGCATTTCACTTTTAGACGCCGACACACCACAGGAGGACGCCATTAAAACGGAAAAAGATACAAAAGATTGACAAACCTAAATTAGTATTAATCACATATCACATGCTCATTTGTAGGTGGGCCAATTTAATTAT
This sequence comes from Oxycera nigricornis, assembly GCA_963942545.1. NCBI lineage: Eukaryota > Metazoa > Arthropoda > Insecta > Diptera > Stratiomyidae > Oxycera > Oxycera nigricornis. The sequence continues at coordinate 93,941,683 of OZ012663.1, read as the reverse complement.
TTAGTTATTTATTTTTTGGCTTAATTTTAGTTGAGTTTTCTCTTCGGCAGCTGATAATGTCTCTCTTGTAAAGCAACCGAATATTGATCAATTAAAAGGACGAAAGATATTCTTTGTATTGTTTCTGTGATGTTTGATTCATTTAATAATTGGCTCGATTTGTTGGTTGATGCGATTTGATTGGAAAACTTTAATTTGTAGAGGATTGCACAGTTTCTATGTTATTACTAGAAGAAAGTTTTAAAATTTTGAAAACTTTATAGTCTGCGACTCAAGACATTGGGACAAGGACCTGATTATTATCAATTGTTCTTTTTAATTTATTGTTGATGCATCAAATTTATTCTGGGATGTGTCCAGTTTTTACAATGTAAGCAATCAAACGTGCATGCTCTTATTCGTATGCAGCAATCTTAAGGGGTTACATAGGTCTTGAAGGAAACAAAAAAAAAATTCAAACAATTTTATTTTACAAATCAAAAATCTATTTTATTTCAAATTCACACACATAAAAGTTTCGCATTTTAAGAAAATATGAAGAAAAAATTCAGCTAAAAATTTTGAAAATTGTCAATTTTCCTGCGGTTTTCCTCGTGCAACCTTTTTTTGTGATAGGCGGAATATTTCGGTTCAGGTTCATCTCAAATCAAAAATTCAAAAATTCTCTTATATTTTATGCCCTTGGCTCGTGCTTGAACGAAGGAATTGAGAAAAAAATGAAATTTAAAGTTTTGACATGGATTTGAACGAATTTTCGTCTCATATTTTTTAGCATGTATTCGGTTCCCATCGTTTTTAAAATATTGTTTTCGTATAAAACAAAAACTAGTCGACCGAATGAAAATCCCTTCGCTCAAGCACGAGTCAACACTATAAAGAGGAACTGTGCAAAGTTTCAGTAAAATCGGTCGATTCGTTCTCGAGAAAGCGTCCTTACCGCACGGAAAAACAAAGTTTCAGCGTTTAATGTTTTTATTACCGCGATTTCATGAATTAAAGTTATTTTTTAGCGACCTACATCGAGTCGTCGATTCCAGGTCCATATAGTAGTTCGTTCGCCTCATTCGCGATGTCCAGAGCATCCTTTTGATGTTGTGATGTTTGATGAAAAAGAAAGGAGCTGATTTGACGCGGTAGAACCGCGCCGCATGCATTTAATACGCTAGCAAGGGCACAGCGCACGTACCGACCACGCGGTATTCAAATATCTATAAATCCGGTAACATTGCTCGAATTTGCTTGAAATTTGGTGTGAATACTCTTGAAGTCCATCGTTTTTCTGAAAATATAAGACCTATGTAACCCCTTAATGAATTTTACATTCATATTACTCAAAACGTGGCTTTAATGGTTTATTCTAACAAAATCTATGATAAAAGAATCCGATTTTTCCGAAATTTGAATTTAACCCTTCGAGTACACACCTATTTTTTCAATCATCAAGAACATATGGGGTCAAATTGACCCCAACCACTTTTGAACATCTATAGAATCGCCACCACTAAAGATTTTCATTTGAAAAAAATTGATGTATAGTTTGAAACCTCTTTAAATAGCTTTCACACATTAGAAGTGCCTTAAATGTCCTTAACATACCTTAAAAAAATTCGCGAAAAATCAGTAACGACGCAAATCAGTTTTATTTTTCAAAACAAATTCGTAACTTTTTCAATTTTCAATAGTTTTGGCTGAAAATTTAGGCGGGTAGTCTCAAGACATGACAAAATAAAGGAAAAATTAGCCATTCAGGGACTCTTGAAAAAAAGATATTTATTTTATATATTTACGGTGCCGATTTTCAAAATTTTAAAATTTGCATATATAAAATAAAAAAATAATCATAAGTTCGTCCATTTTCAATATTTTAAGCTAAAAAAAATTTATGGATTCTCTCAAGACGTAGTAGAATAATAAAAAAAATAGTTCTGTATAAAAGGTTGCAAAAAAGCTATACGTTACGCATAATGGTAATTTTGAGGGTGTAAAAAATCATGATTTTTTACGTTTTTGAGTTTAAAATTTTTTTTATTCATTTAAATATGTAAAAATAAAGACAAAAAAATAAAGAAATTACTCATATCCAGCTCAATCGTTGCGTAAATATACCCGACCGTTGCACATCGGTCGATTGCAGGATGGGCACACACTATATTTGTTTTTTGGTCCTGCTGACGAGAGCGTAAAGCACACCTTGCTCTTTTTCTGAACAGAACACGTTCCAATCTAACAATTGGGATACTAAGCGTGGCACAGTTAATCGAACACATCAGTTCCACCTTTGGTTCTATTATAGTACAAGATAACCTCCGGTTTATTTCTTTCTCCAATGTTTCCAGTTATGATCTTTATACTTCCTTACCTATTTTGTTTTTAATTTCAATAACGATGAGAAAGGCTAAACGTTTTACTCCTCAAGTTAGACAATAGATTGTAGATTTGAAGGAGTTAGGCTTGTCATATCGACAAACTACCAGCCGCGTAGAGTGTTTCATAAGAATGGTTTACTAAGCACTAAAACACGTGGAAAGCCGCAGGACTGTCCAGGATATTTCTCGGGCTAAAAGAGCCAGAAAAACAATTCATAGTATGGCTAGAAAAATTGTCTGCACATTGAAACGAAGCCCAAAATGATCAGCTGTCGAAATGCATAACCGACTTTTCGGCAAAAGTAGCGATATTTCGGTGGGAACGATCAGAGAACGTCTTGTGAAAGCCAGACTATATGGCAGGACAGTCAGGAAGAAGCATAATGTACAATAAACCAGTACAATTTTGCTTGTTTTTTGGCGTGGAATTTGATAAAATGAGGTCGCCATGGTGGCAACATTTAGTGGAAGGTACTTCTGTGCCAGCAAGCTTCATTTCAACAGGAATGTCGGGTTAATTTTTGCAAATTATGCCAGTTACATACGTTTTCTTCCAATATTTCTTTCAGCAGAGGAACGGTTGTAAACCAATTAAGGCAAATAACTTAAAAACTTAAGAAACTATATAATCATTTATTTTTGGGTTTTGAACCTCCGTGTCGCAACTTTGCTAACACTTAGAGGATGCCATCCGTCACCCCGAAACCACGTTTCCCCATTTAATTATGATGGTACCAGCCAGAAATCTGGAAACAAAAAAAAGCCTCCATTAATGTGCAAAAATAGTGTTAGCAAAGTTGCGAACCAAAAGCACACTAGTGGGCGGTGTTGTCGACTAGACACGGAAGTTCAAAACCCAAAAATAAATGATTATATAGAATTGTTACGTATGCATAATATACGCTAACGTAAAATTGACAGTCGTTATACTGCGCGGATACAAATAATTTATAAAAATAGTTGAAGTATAATGAGCTTAATTCATCAATAAGCCTAACCGTTGTCGTGCTGTCTGGTGGCGATTGGTAAATGACAGCACCTGAAGAGGATGCCGTCGTTCACCCCGAAACCACGTTTCCCCATTTAATTAAGAAGCTAAATTTTTGGCCTTTTTAAATTAATCTTTCCATTTTTAAAGTAAAAAAATTGAATTTTTACCTCAAAATTGACGTCGAGTACACACGCGTGGGGTCAATTTGACCCCACGCTTGCTTCAAAGGCATCTCAACGACAACTGACTGCAAACGGTGTAAACTTATAGTCAGGAAACAGAAATACACACTTTGAAGCCTATAGTACCCCCACTCTCCCGCAGGCCTAAGCGCTGCGATCGATCAAAGTCGCCGCTGGGGTCAAATTGACCCCATGTGTACTCGGAAGTGTTAAATTCGTACTCCACCCATTCAACTGAAAAAGATAATGGAATCTTTTAAATTTTCTATTGATCCTTAGTGCAGTTAAAAGAGTACAAAAAGTTCTTAAGTAAATTCATCGTTTTTGTGAAATAAAAAACAAATTTTGCTGGATTTATAAATGTCTGCCTTAGTGGTTTATTTTTTGCTGAAACATTTCGCGTTGATCAATCATCTTCCAGAAATTTTCATGCTGAGATTCATGAAAATTTCATCGGGAATTCGTTTTGTTGAATCTGTAGAGAGAAAAAAGTTGTATATTCGATAATTTATGACGTTAAACATTCTGAAACCCTTTTGACTTACACAATTAATAAATGAACGGCGACAGTTTTATTGTAAATCATGCATACAAAGCACTAAATAAAACGCCTCATAAGCACATGACTGCTGCTGCTAAACGCACTAGACTTTAGTACAAATTCCATTAAATAACATGCGTCAACACAATTTAGTCATATAATAAGTTTATAATAGGTAACAGGCAAGAAAAGAATGTGTTTTTATGAATGTGCATAAAATCGTAAAGAACGTTATTTAGCATGTAATATTTATCTATATATACATATGCGAGTGTGTGATATGCGTTACATTTGAACAAATGCGCAACATTTACAGAACGCTGCGACTGTTGTTAAGATATTTAATTTTGAATGTTTGAATTGGTCAAATGTCTTTCGAAAAATCACACTTAATGCCCAATTATATTATTGATAATATCTGCGTTAATACAGGCAATAATAATTCAACGTAAAGTTTTAGCCATAAAAAAAGAAACAACAATGTTTTTTGTTAATTGTAAGCTGATATGTGTCGAAATTTACATCGACATATATGTATACGTACGTACATTATTACATTCATTCAGTATTTTTATTCATGACATGCTTGCAGAACGGTCATTCACATTAAAAATTGCTACAACAACAAAACAAACTGACGAACAACAATATGAACACGCGTCGATTATGCTTACCTACTCTTACCTCGATGTTTGCAAGTTAAGATATAATAGCGAAAGAATAAAGATACCTCTGCAAAATTGTATCGTTTTGATGTGTTATGCGTAGAATGAGTGTCCCGTGCACAGTTCTAAGATATACAGTACTGTGAAAAAAAATTTGCTCACCAATAATTTATGTTTAAATTTTTGTGACTTAATTTTTTTTTCACTGAAAACTGTTTGAAAACACATTAACTATAAGTAGTATTTGTCCAAAAATATTTCAATTTTGTTTAACAATCAAAAAATGGAAAAAGACTAAAAACTATTATTTTTTGATAAAAGTGATTTTATTTTTATTAAAATTTTAAAAATACAGTAATTATAATATTAAAAATATTTTACCTGAAATTTATATACAGTTGACATTTTTTTAAAACTTTTAGTTACCCCCCTTTCCGCCGTATTTCCTCTCAGCAGCTCTTGGTCATAGATGCAATAATTTTTTGTAATTTCTTCCGTGATATCGTCTCCCAGGTGTCTTTAATCAGATTTTATAACGCTTCTTTGGTGCTTGGCCTTCCCTTTGTTACTTATAATTTAATTATAGCGCAGAGATTTTCGATTGGATTTAGATCTGGGCTATATGGCGGCCAATTCATAGCGGAGATATTCATTTCCCGGAAGTAGTTTGTGATCTAAGAATGGTAAAACAAAAGAGAAAAAGTGATTTAAAATTTTCCGAAAAATTTAACGTTAAACTAGGCAAGATAATCTTTAGAATGAAACATTTTTTTACCTTTTTTGCTTTGTAGCATGGCGCATTATCCTGTTGAAATATGAAGTCGCACGTTTCCCCAAAAAGCTTTAGCACACTAGGTTCCAGGTGATGCTTCAAAACATTTAAATACACATCTGCGTTCATATTTCTTTCCACAAATGCTAATTCCCCAAGCTCATCTCCAGAAAAACAGCCCCAGACCATTATACCTTCCGATTTGGGAGGTAGTGCCTGCATGCACTGGTCACTGAGCCTTTTTCCCGGTCTTCGACGTATGCAGATCCTTCCATCGCCGACATGCAGTTTAAATTTGGATCCATCTGAGAAGATGACCTGGTACTACATCTCCTCAGTACAATTTTGATGTTCCTGCGCCCAAATCCTGCGAGCTCGTTTGGCCGAAACATTAAGAAACGGCTTTTTAGCACAGCGTCGGCTCCTCAAACCGGCTTTTATGAGCCTTCTTCTCACTGTGCTTGAAGAAATCGTTTTGCCTGTAGCATTGACTAAATCGCTCCTCAAGTTCGAAGATGTTTTAAAACGATTCCGTAGGCTTTGGACCTTAAAAAATTGTCATCCACTGAAGTGGTCTTCCTACGCCTTCCGGAACCGCTTTTTCTTTTCGTTGTGCCTGTCTCGCGATATTTTTTCAATATCCAGGCCACCGTACGTTCGAAACAACCCACTCGAGCTGCGATAGCTCTAGTTGATAACTTATCCTTAGACATCAACAATATATTGCTTTTTATATCAGTACTAACTTTTCCCATTTTGCGCACTTGTAGCTTCAAGTAACATCCTTAACTAAACTTAAAAAATCGTCTAAGACCTCAGCTATTTATAGACTCCTAAAGGACCTGAGTAATACCAGAAAGCAATTAAAGGTCATTGCTTTCTTGGAATTTGTCAAAATATGGGCATTTCCAAAAAATTGTGACGCCCAAAAGTTTTGACTTGCATACGACGAAAATTAACCGATTTTTGTTAAGAAGTTGATGTGTATTACTATTTGAAAAAGGTTTTTCTTCATTTATTTCTGTGCATAAATAATGTTCTTTAATTTAGTTTCTAGTTTAGATATCACTTCAAAAATATTTCAAAAATTTATGCATTTTTTTCTTAGCTGTCCAGAATCCATTATCTTTCTTTTCTGGCCTTGTATCCTTGGTGTTACAATTATATATAACAAAAAACATTGATTCTAGCCCCAAAACTTCTGCTGACATGAAAGCAATCATTCTATACAAATTATGACTTGACCGTATGAAAGAAAAATAAACATCTTTTCATCTATTCAAATGTGAAGCCACCATTTCAATTTCAATTAAATATTCATAGCACATAATTTCATAAACAATTACATCTAACATCACGTAAAATATTGTGGCTCCATGCTGTCTATTGTTTGACTTTATTTATTTAAACATGAAACATATTAGCTTAAACCTGCTTTCAAAGATAATTGATTATAGTAATTTGAAGTGAATTGGACTACTTTCATTGTTATAACTTCAAGCTTTTTGGGGATATTTAAATGATACTTCAACTCTATCCAAAAAAATGAGATTTTGGAGTGTTCCGGTGTTAAGGTTTGATGAAATGTGACCCAAAACCTTTCTATTTGTTCTCTGTTTCTTTCTGTTACTGGTTGATCGAATTATCAGATTCTCAAGATGTCCCTGGGGATAAATTTCATATCTAGGTGTAAACAGTTGGCAAACATTGTATTCTTTCTTTTGAGATCCTTTTTGAAAGCATTTAACCGCTAGTTGTCCAGAAAAAATTCACTTTTTTCCCGGAGAAGTAATCGCATCCTTTTTGGAAGGAGCTCATCGCAAGTTGTCCAGAAAAAAATATACTTTTTCACGGGGGAGTCTTGATTTGCTGCCGAAAGAGTTTGGTTTTCAGTATTTTTCGAATGATTTTTTGCAAGGAATTCAATTTTTGCTGCAGCTGATCTAACTGTAAACAGTTGGCAAAAACTGTATCCTTTCTTTCGAGATCCTTTTCGGAAGGATCTCTTCGCTAGTTGTCCAGATAGAAAGGATGTTTTCCCGGGGGAGGTCTGACTTGCTGCCCGGGGAATTCTGTTTTCAGTATCTTTCGAATGATTTTTCGCAAAGAACTTGATTCCTGGTGCGGCTGACTTAACGATAAACAGTTGGCAAACATTGTATCGTTTCTTTTGAGATCATTTTTGGGAACATTTAATCGCTAGTTGTCCAGAAAAAATTGACTTTTCCTCGGGGAAGTTATCACATCCTTTTTGGAAGGATCTCATCGTTAGTTGTCGAGAAAAAAAGCATATTTCCCGGTGGAGTCTGGACTTGCTGCCGGGGGAGTTCTGTTTTCAGTATTTTTCGAATGCTTTTTTGAAAGGAATTCGATTTTTGATTTTGATTTAGCTGTAAACAGTTGGCAAAAATTGCATCCTTTCTTTTGAAATCCTTCTCGGAAGGATTTCATCGCTAGTTGTCCAGAAAAAATTCACTTTTTCTCGGGCAAGTTATCACACATTGTATCCTTTCGCAAAAAAATCGATTTTTGGTGCGACTGATTTAACTGTAAACTGTGGCTATATAGTTGACAAACATTGTATCCTTTCTTTTGAGATCCTTCTTGAAAGGATTTAATCGCTAGTTTTCCAAAAAAATTCACTTTTTCTCGGGAAAGTAATCACATCCTTTTTGGAAGGATCTGGTTGTCGCTGGTTGTCCAGAAAAAATTCATTTTTTCCCGGGGAAAAATATACTTTTTCACGGGGGAGTCTTGACTTGCTGCCGGGGAAGTTCTGTTTTCAGTATTCGTTTTTGGTGTGACTGATTTAACGATAAACAGTTGGCAAACATTGTATCCTTTCTTTTGAGATCCTTTTTGGGAGCATTTAATCGCTAGTTGTCCAGAAAAAAATCACTTTTCACGTCGATTTTCTTTTTGATGGACAGTCAGTTAATGCGCATTATTATTTTAACTTTGGATGCTACAAAATTATTCTAGCGTATAAAATGGAAAACATGATCTCTGATTAATGTCATCTTGTTTTATGACAAATTTAAGCCCCATTACGAGGCGAAAATTTTGTCAGAATTGAGTATGAAACATCCACTTTGCATCCCTGATTTATTACCGTGATGACAAAGGTAGCTATTCGTCGACAACCGTGGAAAAATATAGTAGCAAATTGTTTTCGATAATAGTTAAAATACTGTATTTTTTACTCATCTATAAAGTTAATACAGTCCTTGAAAATGTTTAAGACAGAAAAATTGTTTCCTCGGACATTAAAGACCATACGTATCAAGTGGCTATACCTTTGTTCTTATGAGTCGTTATGCTGGTGGAAAAAGAGACCTAACCGCGCACATTATGCAGTTTTTTACGTAGTTGACCGTGAAACCAACCCAGGAAATTATTTTCAGGGAGCATGTTTTTATTTTTGCAATTTCCTTTTCGGATATAGCACGCCTCGAATGGTACACACATAAACATATAACAACAACCGAAACTGCATAGTGTGCGCGGTTAGGTCTCTATATCCACCACCAGCACCATATATACACTACTGATCAAAAAGAACTGAACAGAGGAAAATATTTGGAAAAATTATTTGTTTACGGGGTATTAAATGGCACTAAAGTGTAATAGAGTAAAAAAAACGACAGAAATAGGTCACTTAATAATTTTAATTAAAGAAGGAAACTATATGATTTTTATTTTTATTTAAGTATACTAATATCGAGTATTTCCTCCTTTATTTTTTATCACGTCCTCCAGTCTTTTTGGAATAGATAATAATAAATTTTCAATCAAATTTGATGGAATTTCATTCCAAACCTTTTCTACGAGTTTTCTATAAGTTTTATGAATTTTCCTGTCAGACATTTTCAATAGGATTTAAATCAGGACTTTGGGCATACCAGTTGTTGAAATATCCTATGTTTCCTGCCTGAAACTAGGTTTTAGTCCTTCAGGCTGTATGGCACGAAGTATCCTGTTGGAATATGTATCTCTGTCCTATTTTGAAGAACTTCCAAAGTCGGAACCAATCCTTCTTCCACAATGTTGATATAAACATCCGCATTTATTTTAACACTCTAGCTCACTTTCACCAACATTCCAACTCCTGCTGACGAAAAACAGCCCCGAATCATAGTTCCTTGGTTACCCTTTGTGGTCGTGTAGACGCACCGAGGATCGTATTGTTCTCCAGACCATCTAATTCAAGATTCTGGACGATCTGTTGACAAACAAAACCTGGACTCATTAGATCACAAAACTTTTCATCAATTCGTGTCTTTGTGTTCTTTGTCCCATGCGATCCTTCTGCGCTTATCAGCTGCTGTCAGCAGCGGAACTCGTTTCCAACGATTGCTACGGAATCCTACATCCTTCAAATAACGTCTAACAGCATGTCTGCTTACTTGGAATCCAGATGCCGTATGAAAGTTTGCTGCGATCTCCATAAAATTTGTTTTCTTTTTCTTTAAAGTGAGTAGCTTTAACGCGTGGGAGCCTCTCTCCGTTAATTTCCGCGGTCTTCCTAATCCACTCCTGCGGGAAACTGTTCCTTGAACTTTGTAGGATGAAATAATTTTATGAATTTCACTCGTAATTCCTGATAGACCTTGTTTTATCATCTCACTTCGGATGGCTCGTACTGATTTGCCACATTTGTGCAGCGCAATAATGAATCCTTTTTAAGCTTGCGTCATTTGTTTGCTGCGAAATTTTAAAAACAAGTTAAAATAAATTAAAGTCACTGTTAAATCATAGTTAGACAATTTTGTTGTTAATTGAATGACATATTCTGCAGTTTCAAAAAAAAATTCAAATTCATCCCAACTCTAACCACTGTCACTGTAACAGCATGTCATCACGTTTTCCATTTTTTCAAACTGAAGATCACTGCATCAGTGCTTCAAAGTCAAGAAAAGCATACTGTGGAGAACCAAAAAAAATCAATAAAAGAAAGTAAAAGAGATGATTGTTGTCTTACCTTTTCCTCATGTCTTTTCTTCACAGTCTTATACTACCCACTAGAATGCATAACGCATGGGCAAAGAACAATTAACAAGACCAGTGATCCTACTGTATGGTTAGTTACTTGATTTTTTCTCCCTTTTTTTCTACATACTTCCATATTTACTGTTTAACTATTGCCAAGTGCGTGCAGAATTATTTAATAGAATCATGTAAGTTAGCACACTAGATCTTTACTTAATATCAACATTACATGTTGTGTAGCATTAAAATTAGCAATATGAAGAATGGTACTTATTTCCGGATGAGAAGCTCTATAAGATTCGTTCGAGTCAAGTGTATTATCTTCGGTTAGCTGGATGTGGAGTGCTTCAGTTGTAAGTATCTTAAAGAACTAGTTTTTGCCGTATTTGATTTCTTGAACTATTTTCTGTCCCCTTCCTTAATAGGCGAATCAGGTGGCGAAAGATTCATTTTTAGACGAATGAAGACTATATTTTTTCGTCTAAATTTGGATTGAGTTCTTCTAAAGTTGCCTTTTTTTCCGCTGACCCTACACTTTTATGCAATTCTGTGCGGTCTGAGGACATGAAAAGCCTATCAACTTTGACGAATGACCACCGAAAAACCTACGACTATTCTGAGAGAATCATTTCTTAAAACAATACTGTTAATAATAACACAGTAAAATACATTAAGACGATCCATTGAATTATTATTCAACGGTTAGATTCACTTAATGAATATAGTCCTCGAAGAATCATTCCGGCAAAATGAATTCGTATCTTCAAGCAACCGATTGCACACAATAGCAATAAATCGAACCGTTCACATACGATAAGTGTAAGGAAACGTTTAGATATCAAAAGAAGGAGGATCGTTCACAGCTCAGATTCGAATTTATGATGTCAAGGCCAAGGACATACATGGTTGACCGCATGAAGATGCTCGCATTTAGGTGAATAGTCAGGCAAAAAGGGAAGATGTTAAAGCTGTAGATTATTCCCATAATGTCTAAAAAGGTAGTGATGTGGAAAATATCTGCAATTTATAAAAAGCTGTCATGAAGAAATGTTACATACACTCCTATGATTATCTTATGTTGTTGGCCGGTTGAATCTTTGCAAAATAAATTTGTGTGCTTCCCGAACATGGTTTGCTAGCAGTGGAAACAACACCAATCCTGGGCGTACACCGAACGGCCAGCGGTCAGCTGCCAGTGCTGGCTGAGTGCTGGCCTAGTACTGCATTCGACTGCTGGCCCAGTGCCAATCCCTAGCACTGGGCTAGCATTGGCGATCGACACTGGCCCAGTGCTTGGAGTCGTTACTGAAAAATAAAACTCAGTCTGCGCTGCAAATAAAAAAAGTCATTTATGCCGCTTTATTATGACATGCCTGGATACAATAGATATTCGAGATACGGAAATAATGTACAAGTTCTCCGAATAGTGGTGGATATGACCGCAATTTTGAAAAGAAGACGCACGCTTAATTTTTTTTAATCTCGAAAAGTATGACTCGCACGACGATTTAATGTATGACAAATATGGTGAAAATTTAGAACACAAACAGAATGTAAAACGATTTGAAGGAAGTTCCATAGTGAGCTTCATCGCAAGTTCGTTATATTAATAAATACTGCATAGTTATAATGCGCGAATGTATAGTATTGCATTTATATTGGAATGTAAAGTGAATGGCAAAACAATGAGAGAAATCATTGCATTATTTGAAATTTTTGTTGACCTCATAGTTGAACGCATAAACGTTAATGTTGCAGGTGTAGGCTGAACAGTATTCCCTTTCTTAATCGTCGATATTTCGAAGAAATGTGTTGTAAGCGAAGGTAAATGGTACGAAGATCACACTATTCTTTGTTTTTAGAACGAACACACGGTAGTCTCCCTGACACACAATTTTTCATTATCTAATTTTACACCCGCATGTCCCCAGTGCTGGGCCAGTGTCATTTTACAACGTTCAGCCAGCACTCAACGAGTAGTGTCATTTTACAGTGCTGCGCCAGCGTCAATTTACAACGCTCAGCCAACACTGCCGTTCTTTGTGCAACGAAAAATCGCTAACAGCTGCCCCCTCAATCTCTCATCGATGCTCGGCTGACGGCTTGCTTTCTAATGCGTTCGAATGTGGTTTTAGATGTGAACTCTCTTAACTGTCTCTATGTCTTCGATGCTCCAGCGCTTGCTTTGTATGATGGACGTCGCGGGTTCAATCCTCAATTGGACTTCGGCTTCTTCACATGCCGGGCGACGAACTTAATGTGAGAATGATATTTTTATACAAATTTCCATGGCCCTTGTCGCCGCCAATTTCATTTTGGTATTTGACTGCTGGCGGAGTAACAAAGTTGTTGTATTCCAGTACTGGGCCAGTGCTGCTTTTGGGTCTTGCCCCAGTATCATCTAGCGCTTATATGTTACTGGGCCAGCACTGGCGAACGAGGCTCGGCCAGCGTTATAAGGCGCTCAGGCGGCATTGGGCCAGTTGTGCAACCGTGTTCGGGTTGTTATGTCCTTTGAAAGTGAAACTTTAAACTTACGAATGATCTAGTTTGATAGTTGGCCATCAAATCCTAAAATAGTACCTTTAAAAGCGACACACATCCTAAATCCTAACACAAAGATCTTCAACATGACCTTATCAGTACCTTATAACAATCTATAACCGACACTAAGAAAATAATTACATTCTTTTCAGCGAAATAACAGTCAAAAACCCACGCTACTTGTCCAAAATTAGATTCTAATTTCTAAATCTGATGACAACCTCAACTTTCATTCACACCCACAAAATTTACCATAGAATAAACTCTCGTGACTGATTACGTCCGGACCATAAAAAAAGTATGTCTGAAAAATAGATAGAATTTCGTTTGCGTAGGATTTAATTAAAGCTCCTTGAATCGCACTTTGGTAAACAGCAAATGGAACTTTAGAAAATGTCGCATCTTCTTGAATCAGCAATTATTTTTGCATGTGAGTGAGAATAATTAAAATATATGTACATATATCGAATCATCGTCTCGTTATAGAATGTGTCAATGACACTAGTACAGTATCTACAATATGCGCGATTGTATTTTTTTCATAAAAGAACGTTAAAATACGGAAAACAACAAAAAAAAGTAGTCTTATCACCTACGTTAAAATTTTTGATATATATATATGAACATACGGGGGGAAAACACGAGAAAAATAGCTTGAAAACATGGAAACAAAAATGTTGGCAATACATTACATGTGCGTGTATAATATGGATAGGTTTAAAATGTACAAAAAAAACCAGACTATTGTGTAAAAAAAATGCAGCAAAAAATAACATGTAAGTAGACTATAATAATAGAGTAAGTCACACTTACGACAATTCATTTAAATTAATATTTTTAAGCACCCTCATAACTGTGAGTGTGTTTACACAGGTTTTGAATCTAGGGATTGAGAATATACAATGTGAGATAACACCGTCATGTTGTTGGTATGAAATGTATCTTGAAACAGTTCATTTATAAAAATATCTTTTGCACTTGAGGAAACGGGCAGGTTTTTTTTATAAATAGATTATATAAATATGTACTTGAGGTTTAACTGACATTCTCTGTTGAACACGAGTTCGCAGGATGAATTTTGGAAGAGTTCGACTTTCAGCAGTAAATTGAGCTGGAATATTAGAGCTTGATAGTAGTATTTAATTTAAATAACCAATTTGTCATGGGAGAAGGTTCCTGACGAATTTTTTTCTACCCAATCTTCAGTGCCAGCCAGAATGAACAATTCAGGCCCGATAAGGGAACCTTGTACATCACTATTGTATTAGAAACGCAAGCCATGTTCTCAGTTTTGATCTGTTTTGTAGATCCCTTTACAATCGAGAAATACATTGTTTGAATATCGTTATACCACATTTTTGACGCTGTGTACGTCTCTGGGACACACTAGAAAAATAACCAAACAAAATTATATATAAATCGCACTTATACTGAAAAGTCAGCTTTACGATCTTGAGCATCAAGTGTTGTCTATAACTTCCAAGATCGTCATGGTAAAGGGTCTTCACTTAAAAGCATCTGCAATCTCTTTTAGCATAGTTTCTAAGACTTTTAATCCGACTATTATAGTCTTCAGTTTTGTCAATCCTAGGTGCTTTTTCGTCGTCAATATCTTGGTCAATTGTCGCATCTTTTATCGTCAGACGAACAATATATACAATTTCTTCTCATTACTGGCGGTTCGTTTTCAAAATCGCTTTCATTTTGACGTCCTTTTTCGGGAATTAAGGTTAAATTATGAGTCACATTCATAAATAAGTTCACAATGCTCACTGTTTATTTTCTACACGATCAATCTATAGAGCCTCCAACGATTAAAATAAATTTTGAAAAGGATCATTCATTTTTTTACCTACAAGGAGGAGTCACGGCATCGTTATGTCAAATCTGGATGAAATTTTGCACATAGGTAGAAGACGTCAAGGATATTCAATCCTTAAAATATTAGCCAGCAACCGTGCCCTCCCTCCCCCCCTCCCTCCCTTTTTGAGGAAAACGTCTCTAAAGTTTTTAGCGTCGCTTATGGATTAGTAAGTTTTTGCAACTGAAAGAAGCAGCACAGTGTAGGAATCAGCGTGATTTGCTCTCGATCAAGAGGTCGTGTGTTCGATCCCCGGTCGATATTGTTTTTTTTTTATAATTCTGGGTGTAATTGGTTTAAGGTAAATCAGCAATGTGCAACTACAAATACATTTATTTTTAGAAATCAGCAAATTATTTGTTAATTTAGATATGTAAATTATACTAAAAATTCATTGTTGAACGTTTGGATTATTAAAAGCTGTTGTAATCGAAACAAAACCATAGTTGACGGTAGGATCATTAATTGTTCCTTGAATCAACCCTGCGACCTCTTTGTGTCTCATAGACAACTGAGCAAAAAGCAATAAACCAGGGTGGCGCCCAACGTGGGCAATTGTGGTATATAGTAGATACTAGGGACGTAATTGTTTAACAGGTTCATAATTTTGGATTGCTGTGCTCGAAGCGAAATCCTTGCTGGATGTTCATATAAGTATGATTCGAACTAGTAATCTAACGAATCAGGAGACCGCACTAAAGACTAGCTCTTGTATATATTCGCAAATGCATCCTTTTCTTAAAATGTAGTAACATCCTAGTAGTAGACATTATGGAACTGTTAAACAATTACGTCCCTAGTATCTACTGTATGGCACGTGAATCTCTACTGTAGTTGTTGTTCATTCAAGGGAGATTTTATTCTTCTGGGAAAGCCCGTCAGGGGGAAAATCTTTCAGCCTTTTCAGGACTTTGAAGGCAGATTTTCTGCCACTGTAAGCCATAACAGAAGATTTTTGCTGCTTTTTGACACCTGAAGAAGAGGTGGTGTTGGAGGGTGCAGCAGCTTTTTCGCCGTTACCTTGGTGTTGCCACTAGCGCCAATAGGCTTACCTGAGAAGGTGCTTGCCCCTGGCATAGCTGCCTTGGTGGATGCACCCCTCGAAGAAGTGGGGGGAAGGGTGGTTGTTGTTCGATTGGACATCGCGATCTTCTTCCCACCAGAAGGATGCGTCACCTTTGTCCACTTCCCTTCCGGGCTGAGTGGATCATCCTTTTTATCCTTTACTGAAATTGCAATTGAGTCCTCGCTCGCAGCCGCAACTCCACTGGTTGTGCAGTTTCCCTGAGACCTCATAGTTTTATATGCCATTTATAGGCCATGCGAGGGTTGGCACATTCCCTCTTGAGGATATGTGCCAGAAACTAATCAGGAGTCTGAACTCAACTGAACTTACACGGCCAGACTAGCGGCGTTTCGAACGTACCGCGAGGCCTGCCAGGGTTTTACCGAGACGGAGGCGGGGGGAGGGGCTTCGGTCTAATATTTCAAGGACCGAATATCCTTGACGTTTTCTACTTATATGCCAAATTTCATCCAGATCTGAGAGGAAGATGTCGTGCCTTCTCCTTGTAAGTAAAAATATGAATAATCCTTTTCAAAATCTATATTATGGCCTGGATTAAAATTCTGAAGTATTTCAAATGATGATCGAGGATATCTACATTTTCTATGAAGTCTTATTATACAGTTGAATCAGTTTCGCCGCATATATATCGAAACGAGTCTTGGATTAGGGTGTTGCACCGCCATAGTAAGGTGACACAGGGGATGTCGCCGAGGTTGAGTAATATTTCCTCTCTTATGGCCTAAATTGTTCCCGAACTAAAGACTGTATCGGAAAAAAATTACCTTTAGTTTTTCCTGCATAACTTCTGTTTGGGATAAGTTTAAGTCTTCACCAGATATGCAAAATTAGCTATAAAATGCGACAAACAAGAACGTCTGATCCATTTGTATTTTAAGATTACTTTTAAAAAAAGTCATCAAAACAAAAACACAAGTTTTGTGTGCAAATACCTGGAAAATCCCCTTTGTAAATATACGATACCGGCAAAGGAGAGCAATTCGTCGATTGCAACAGTGATACGAACGATTATAAAGTACAAAAAGGGCCTACCGGTTGCTAGAAAGTCGGGATCAGGTAGAAGAAAAGGTTCATCCGATACAAATTTGAGCCAAAAGGTAAAGAGGAAATTTTTGCAGAGTCCTAAGACATCCACTCGAGATATGGCTCAAAAAGTGCAAACATCGAACGCAATGATTCAGAGAATTAAGAAGCTTTATAATCTTAGATCATATAAAGTCCGAAAAGTACCCGATCAATCCGAGGAAAAGAAGAAAAAAGCGGAAAATCAGGCTCGAAAGCTATGCAAGGATTACCTGACCAAATTTGATTGGGTTGTGTTGGACGATGAAACATACGTGAAGGCCGATTCCATACAGTTGTCTGGTCAGAACTTTTATACAGCAGGTTTAAAGGGTGGTGTGCAAAACCTGGAAAGCTATTCAGTTCGACCAAATCTACTTTCGAAGAAAACGTTAGCCTTAAAATGATATAAGGGAGTGGCTGATGCCGCTCGCCTTTCTCAGTAGAGGGAAACGGCAAATGAGTGTCGATCCAAAACAAAAAATCAAAAAACACCAAATTTCTCAAGTGGTATATGATTTGGCAGGCAATTTGTCGATGTGGTCTCAGATCAGAGAAATTTGTAGCAAAGTCAACTCAGCAGTATACATCGAAGAGTATTTAGAGAAGCGACTAAAACTATTTATCGAGAAACACGACGCATCTGTAGCATTTATCGAGAAACACGACGCATCTGTCCAGAACTTCGACCAATCGAAATATATTGGGCTGAAATGAGGAAAACATTAAAGAAAACAAGGGACATAATTATAAACGTCAATTTTTTCGATACACTCCTTAGCTATAAAATCAAGGGTTTGAAGTACTGGGATATCCAAATAATCTCACTATAACAATAAGCGGCAAGCATTGTCTGAAAAAATACACTCTAAACATATGTTGAACTCTTTGTTGTATCTTTTGCACATGAATTGTTTTAGCTTTATTTCAGCTTTTAGCTTTTTTTATAATTTAAATTGAAATTCATAGAAATTTTTAACTATAAATACTTCAAACATAAATAGTAATATTATATTTTTTTCTTTCCAGGTAAGTTTATTTCATTTTATTTGGTGCTCCATTCAAAAGAAAGTATCAATAATAGATAGTAAGTACTTATTTGACACTTTCTATATATTATAAAATTGAAGACATTGCGAAGAAAAAATTGTCTGTCCAAATTAAATTAAAGTAAAAAATTATTTTGAAATTCTAATCCATACGTGGTTTTCCACCTGAAGAAAGTGTAACTATTTACCAGAAGCGATCACCTTGGATTTTTCTACTAATTGAAGAAAAAAGGCACATAATGTGGCACAATTGTAACTTTTCTTTCCTATTTTCATTGAACATTTCCCTACGCTACAATATTCATATAAACCGCAAAATAGATTCGCTTGACTTATTTTTCATAGTTGTTCGTACTCAAGTTTATGGTTTTTAAGTGTTTTCATCTCGTTTTCCCGCTTAGACCCATAAACCAAACGAAGTTTTGTGTATTTTGATATGCGGTCCTAATGCTGCAACATATATTCATATCTGAATTTAGTGGCAACTAGACACTAATTAGATTTATCTAAAAAAATCTGTCCATCAGCCAATTCTTTAAATCGGCATCCCCTTAAGTGCCAATCCGAACGACACTTTGTTAGTCCTATTCGAAGCCCTTTATTTTTTTTTCAATAATTCCAATCCCGTCAACTCTCCATTGTCACATAATCTTCAAACCTCTTTAATCTGGTTTGCATCAATTTCATTATTATTCAGATTAACACGACTAAAGATACTCATACACGTACATATGTATGTACACACTCGTATGTGAGAAGGAAAGTAACATCAAGCAGACCGCATAATTTGCTTGAACTACAGTTGAATGTGAAAGATTTATATTAAAAAAAAAACAAATCTTCATGAATGAAACGACGAAGACTCAATTTCAACTGCGTTCCACAATGATGATCATCTCGGGAGGAGGAAAAGCTTAGCGGAATTAGTGAAATCTTTGTATCTTTTGTGTGTGAAAAGATACATGTATCTTATTTATTCTTCTATTGCTTCTATGGAGCCCAGCGATACGAGAAGTTGTATTTCCCGGAAAATCTTGTTGGATCATACATAATGCGCGCTGTATGGAGTAATGGCCTTAGTACATATATTTATATATGCATTACACAATAGACTTTTAGTAGAGCATCTTGACGAGGTTCTTAGCAGGTCAAATTTTACAGTTAACTTCTGAAGAAATGATAGAAATGATTGATGTTGAGGAGGTATTAATGTTTGAATCAGTTCCGGTTCATGCACATTGTGTTTTATTTTCTTAAACGTGTGTATGAGCTTTTCTATTCGAGTGAAATTTTCAACAGTGTGGGAAAATGTTTTTTAATTTGTTTTGTTTCAAAGAAGAGATGGAATGGAAATATTATTCGATTTCAAATGAAATAATATGTTTGTTGAGTGTCTATGCTCATAATTCGGATTTATTTAAAGTGAATATCTATAGAGATGGTTCAACTTCACTGCTCTCTTTCGACATTTATGTTTTACAATACAAAACCTGGCTCACTCCCAATCAAGACGGAAAAACGTGCCCATGTAGTGTTTAGATTCGGAAACTTTATAGTATATCGATTTTCGGGTTCAGTCACAGTACCCTGATATCCTATAACGTCATAGGAACTTCTCCCAGTTGGAAGTAGGGCAAGTAGAACTAGTAGACTATGAAAACTGCGACTTTTGTATATGGAAAGTGAATACTGCCACCACGTTTCATTACCAACAGAACCATCGACATATAAAAGCTAGATTGTAAGATTACTGAAACCCTATTTGGTGTTTGTTTTGAGTCCTTTCAATTAAGAGTTTTAGAAGCCTGTCCGGCAATAAAAAAAACGTTTCCTTCGTAGAGTTCGACCAGCTTATTTCGAGCTTCGAAAATGATTGGACATTTTTCTTCACTGGGTGAACTTAATAGCTAAGATCCTTTGGCCTAGACACAGTGATTTGTGAGATCAATTGAAAACAAGCCGCGAGGTGCGACCCTTGAGGTCCACACGGTCAACTCCTCAGCAATATCTACATAAACATCAACAACATTAAACAAAATAATAATTTCAAAAATATTACTACCTTAAATAATAATAATGAGAGGTATTCATAGCAGCAACAGGAATGAGTTAATATGAATCATATCGTCTACGGGAGGGTCCAATGATTACGTAAGATTTTTGGTCGATGAGGACAGATTGAATATTCACGCGGATCAATCGGTGGGGGCTTTTTTGGTCTTCAATAATTTTGTATATGCAGTCAAAAATAGGTTCAATTGCATGTAAAAAGTAAAATGTATTACAAATGATGATGGAGGAAGTAATTGAAATCTTACGATTACTAAAGAATGAATCTACTAAAAACTACAATTTTTTATTCGATGAAAGCTTTTCAAAGCATATGATCTTGGAAAGTATTGACTACAAAACATTTTACCATTTAAAGCGTTGATACAGCAAATGCAAATTTGATTGAAATTTTGCTGGTTTTCAAAATTTCAGCAGTTTTTTAAATTAAAAGACTATAAAAACTATTAAAAATCTGCTCAAATTATGCAAATATTTTAAAACTTTGATTGAATTTACAACAATTTTTTTAGAATAAAAGATATAAAGTGTTATCATTCTTATGAACCCTCTTTACATGATAACTTTGAATGATTTTTTATTATTTATTTAGTTTTTTTCATAACCATGGAAGAAAATTTTGCTGGTTTCTCTTCAAAAACTGATAAGAATGCATAAATTTTATAAACTGGTATCACTGTGCTGTGCAAATTAGGTTAAAAAAATATTTTTTTATGAAAAAAAAACATAATTTTTCGCATTTTCTTCTATTAAATTAAAAAAACGGCTGCAATAAATTTTTATAATGTTAAAAACTTCACAAAGATGTTAATACACGTCAAATGACACCTTAATTGTGGAAATATTATATCTGGTTCGTGAGATATAGTGAATGATAAAAATGACCTTGAAGGTCATAATGACGGCTAATGATTTTTTAATTTTTATTCAATATTTTTTGTAAACATGACAAAAAGTTTTGATGGTCTTTTGACAAACATTTTTTGAAGTATATAAATTTTATAAACATTGATTACTATATTTCGTAAATCGGGTTAAAAATTGATTGTTTATGAAAAAAAACTTAATTTTTTGCACTTTTTTTCCTTAAATGAAAAAGCGGCTTCAACGTTTCTTTTAAAAATTCGTCAGATTCATTTAAAATGTTAATACGCGTACATTGTCATCCAAACGAGGCAAATCGTATGTTTGGTTCGCGAGATATAACGCAATACAGAAATGACCTTGAAGATCATGTTGACTGTTAATGATTTTTTTTTTATTTTTTTTTTGTAATCACAAGGAAAAAATTTTGTTGGTAGTTTTACAAAAACTATTTGAGGTATATAAATTATATAAACATTGATTACTTGGACTTGGAAATAAGGTTAAAAATTTATTGTTTTTGAAAAAACCCCAATTTTTGCACTTTTTTTTAAAAAATTTAAAAACGGCTCCAAGAATTTTTTTAGAAACTAGATACAATTACATAAATGTCAATACACGTCGATTGACACCTTGTTCAAGAAAATCGTAGGTTGGGTTCGCGATATATAACGCATGACAGAAATGACCTTCAAACGAGTAAAACAACAAATCCCCCCGACCGAAGTGTCCCAAAAACTAATCAGCTCTTAAAATTGCAAACACGCTTCGATAGACACCTCAACGAAGTCGATACGACTTTGTTTACGTGAGTTATGCTCGTAGAAAAAAGTGTCCACGAACGAACGAACGTATAGACGTACTTATGTACGTACACACACACACACATATACATCTCCCTTTCTAAAAACAGTTTATATATACTCTATAGATCTCAAAACGTAAAGAAATGTTGAAAATTTCAATTTCGATTTTCGAGGCGATTACAAGAACTTCCCATATACTGGGAAGTTAATAAAATGGCGGCTCTCTAGCATTTCTCCAGAAACGCCTTATTTTTTCATGGCTTCGCGGTCGGACCGTTTTCTCCTGATATGTTAAGGTTATGGGTATCAAACAAATAATTGCCGATAAAGCTTAATAAGAGCCGGAGAAGTACGTAGGATTTTTTTTAAATTGATTTTTGACAAAATGGTGTCATTTTGGAAAAAAATGTAGAAAAAAATGAAAAAAACGCTCGAAAATTGTTAATAACAATTGAAATATGCAACTATCAAAAAATCCTACGCACTTCCATGCAAACACTAGTTTTGAACATATTTTAAAAATTTCAAGTAAATCGAACAAAAACTGTTTGAGAAAAGAGTCCGGCCAGTTTGAAAAACGTTGTTCCGAGAAAAACGCGTTTAAAATTCAAGTTATTGAAAAATCAATCATAAATTTTATATGCCTCTAGTCTGCAAAATACGTACTTCAGCGTTTTCTGCTAACGTTCAATTAACAAAGCACGTGTACAGTTTTGAAAGATTTATATTGAAAATTGTTCTAAATTTCAATACCAACAGCGCGCGGGGATACGCGGGATACGCGCCGATTGCGCTCCGAAAGAGCAGTGAGAGGCGCCGCGCTAATTTAAAATTTTGAACACTTACAGATTTTTCCACTATATAAAACTTTGCTACATGATTTCTATGATGATAAGGTATACATTAGAGCAAAAAAAAAATTTGATTTCTTGAAAATCCTACAGTGTTGTTCCCCCTTAATCGTTTGTTTGATTTTGGAATCCTTGGAAAAATGTTACTCTAGGACCCTCTCAGTATAATATTCATATGGCCTATGCATAAGCGAAATTGGTTAGAGTTCCGTGATATTGTCTTCCAGTTTTCATAGTTATTTTTTTAAAAATAAGATTTAATGGATACTTTTTTTGTAATCTGTATTCCTAAAAAGAAAACAATAATCTAAACCATCATTTTTCCTACTGTCCAGTCTTTCACGACTTGATGCGATTAAACTCTCCCCAAAATATAAAAGAATACTCCAAGTCGTTGCCAACCAATATTTGCAATAACTATCGTTAAAATAATCATAATTTATCAATAATCACTTTTTAAACAATGTTCAACCGGTCGAACCGGAACTGCGGTACTACATACGAAAACGTGTTCAAACTCAATCTTCAACACTCAACAAAACGTGCAAATTTTCAATCTATATATATATATATATATATATATATATATATATATATATATATATATATATATATATATATATTGTTCCGACTATTTCGCGATGCACGATCGGAACTTACATGCAAAGAAAGTCCAAAAAAATACACACAATTCAGATATGTGTGTTGCAGCAACAAGTTAAATTTTGAAGCAGAAAAAAAAGATACAAGATACTAAACCGCAATATCGACAGTGATTCAGTTTTTTTTCGCTGTTCGTCTTTTTCTTCGGTGGTTCAATGGAAACGCTTCAGTTTTTTCTTCTTGATTTTGTCTAAACTTGAATCCAAATGATTCAGCGGAAAGGTAAACTTCAATTAAATCTTTTCATTTCCCAATTGATTTTTTTTCTCTCGTTTTCTTTTGGAATTATGCACATTTTTTTGGTATAGTGCAGTCGGATCTAATTTGCAGATGTTTACGGCTAGAAATGAAAAAGACGTCTTCCGTGGAGCGTAACTATTTGTAAAAGTTATTCATGAAAATTGGAGCAAGAAAGCCATTTTCTGTTATAGATGACTGTGTAATTGTACAGACACAAATCGAAGGTTTTAATATAAAACCAATATTTAATGAAAGCCAGCCAGCCAATCACGCCCTCTCTATAAAACTCATATCTTTTGTAGACGTTAAATTTTAATCTTTTAATAAATTGCATGCATAGTTGCTTGCCAAATAGTCTTTAAGCAGATTCAGCTTTGGATAGTGCATAATTTTTTTTTATTACAGTTTATGATAATCAAACACCATAATAACAAGTCTGCAAGAAGTTTCATAACGGAACACCGACTGCGAAATTTAATTTCAAGATAAATTTAGTATATCTTTAAGTTTGCTAATCGCTTTAATGATGATTGTTTGCATTGAAATAAAATTTTGTTCGTAAGTCAATTAACTGATTGAAATCAAGTTATTTTCATTAGCATTTGTTAGTTTGTAGTTTGATAAATTTTTTCTTAGTTGACATTTATTTTCATCAAGTCGTGATGCTTTCAAACCTTAAACTTAATGAAGTATAACATAAAATAACTTCCTTTTGTTAATTCGAACTTTTTAAATATATCTTTACTCTGACTGGATGCAGTTGTGTTTGTACTACAAGCTGATTATATATGAAAATCAACAGCAACATGTGAAAGCGTAACAATTCTAAATATTTAATTGGCCATTCTTGATTGGATTGGACTAGTATGTTAGCAAAAATATTTTCGTTAATGAGTTCTGGCTTGACGCTATCTTGATTAAATAAATTTGCGGAAATTGTTATAATTTTCTTTGAAATTTAGGTAATTTTGAAAGAACGCTGGATAGCCAAGTGTGTGTTTTTATTTTGTGTAAGGCAAGGAATTTTATGGATCCATCAAATGTTGTTAAGAGATCGTTCGATGCCGTACATTATTGAGAAATGCTTGAAACAGTTTTTGATTAAAAAATGTGTAGACCAGGGCGGATCTGCAGAGAAACGATTACATTTGGCCGTTGAGAGGGGTCATGCTGATTTTTCCAGGAAAAGTTGTGCAATAACTCGTATAACAATAATTGATCTATGCTACCTCTCAAAAAAGTCGGGAACATTAAAAAAACAATCGAAATGTTTGAAAATTAAAAAAAAATTTGGTTTTTCCTGCTTGTCTCACTCCTAACTTTAAAACGGTCCATTCCAGAGCAAAGTTGAGTGGGAATAAAAGTTGCGTAATAAAATTTTCTATAAGATAGGATTGGTTAAAAATCTTAAAACATTTAACCCTTGCCGCAAAACAGCAATAATTAAAAAAAATAAGGGAAAAACCGTTTCTTATTCAATTTTTTTTACCATTTCAAATAAAATAAGGACCTTCATAGTTCGTCTAAAAAATCTTTATAATAGAATAAACAGCACACAAATTTTCATCAAAATCGAATCAGTAGATTTCACATAATAGCTTGGCAATTAAAATTTATTGAAAAACATTCAATTTTTTTTTTGAAATCTTGCAAGTCAGAAACTAAACCCCATAGAAAATTGAATTTTTTTCTACATATAAAAGAGCAATTCACGCATTGAATGCATTTTACAAAACTAAAATTGAATTATTAAGACGGTCTCAGGAGTTTTTGAAATTTTAAATATTTTTTTTTGCTACTTCCACGATTTTTTGGATTTTTTCTGGATCGTGTTCAGCGAATCATTTTACGTCGGTAAGCATATTTTAGATATTTTTTTTAAGCAAAGTAGACATTTTCATAAAAAATGCAAAAGATATTTTGAAAATCGAAAAAAAACAGTGAAAACTTTTAAAATTCACCATGGCCACAGTTTCACATATTTTCAGCTGAAACTTGCGGTATCTTCATGGCTTTACGAGTACATACAGAATTTTCAGCCAAATCGAAAGGGATCAACTTCCGATTATCAATATTTTAATTATATTCCCTTAAATTTGATCAAAATGAGTTACAGCATTTTTTGGTTTCAACAATGATATGAAATTGTTCTGGTTCGTATTTTGGGTTTTCTGTAGTTTTTTCTCCAAATTATTAAATCAGGCTAGCAAGCATATTGTTCTGATCTTTTTAACACAATAAATATATTATTCAAGGTAGCTCATAAGGCAATTATTGAAATTTTTTTTTGTTACCCTATATTTTTTTCTTAAAAATCCAATCCATAAAAACAAATGCATAGATGTTTTATGGTGTGGATAGAGTCTCTGGACGATATATAATTAAAAATACGCCCATTTTATTTGTCACACATCCATGAAGTTTTTAACATCTCACATCACATCTTTAAGGGGACTTTTAGGTTACGATTTTCAAAAAACACGATTTTTTCGATGATTTTTTTTCATAGAAGGTAAAAAGATATCGTTCTAAAATTTCACACAAATACTTAATAACATTCAAAGTATACAGTAGTAGTATTTCAGAATTTTTGAAACAGTTATTTAGATTTTACGAATTTTTCAAAAAAAAAAAAACCCAAAATTGATGGCGAACGTGATTTCTCGAGTCTGGAACATCTGAGAGAGAAAAATCAAAACAAAACATAATCCTTGTTCAAATGGGTATCGCGTGAACTAGGATAATTTTTTTCCGCCGAAAAATAACAAAATGGCGGTCATTTGAAAAAAAATCGGGTTTTGAGGTTAGAGAATCAGCTGGAAATTGGAAAATTGAAGGCTTCGTAGACGGGTTTTAGGATTTCCTGTGCTTCTTGATCAAAAGGTGGAGCATGTTTATAGTTTATTAATTCACCAGCCGTCTCAGCTTTACTATAATTGCACCAAGAGCCAGCCCCAGCTGGACAATAAGTGTGCTGTGGATTTTCATCGGTAGAAATTTTGTGGTAAAACGCTGCCCACATTCCTTTTTGCATTTTTTCCTTGGAATCGGAATTGCGTGTTATTGCCAAACCATAATAAGTCGACAAATTTTTCATTAATTTAATAGTTAATTTCTATGATTTTTCAGTATATGCTTTTTTCGGTTCACTTTTTTTTTTAGTTTTAGAGGAACTTTCAGTCGTTTTTTTTTGCTTTTTTTGTTGCATTATACGCTTTTTGCTTTCCTTGTTCCCTCGGCAATATTTTTTTTACGTGCCAAACAAAAAAAAAACAAGTATAAACCGAAGTAGATGTTTCAAAACGATTGAAAAATGTGCTTTCGCTGCGTTTCACCTTACACCCTTAAAAACTAGTTTAAATTTTTCATATCGCTCTAAAACCTTTTACATCGTATATTTGATTGTATTTAGAACTAAAATCATTGAAAAAACATATTTAATTTTTTTAAAAATTTGTAACCTAAAAGCCCCCTTAAGCTGCACTTTGTAGTAAAACAAATTTCATCAATCCTGTAATGGATTACACCAAAGAAGTGGTAGTATCGAAGCTTCCGCCCTGTACACAGCATTTAGCAGTATGATCCCCATTTCATCCCGATATTATCTGCATATAATTGGGTGGTGAAAATGAAATGCCACCCTTATCTACAATGCCACTCATTCTTCTTACCTTTAATCCTTCACTATATGTGCGTTGGCGTTTGTGGGGGCTGCCTTTCATGTGGGTGGCAATTGTTAATATTGAAGATGACAGCATTTTGCGTAAACACAAACTTTACATCTTTCATCTTCATCTGTGGTGATATATTTCCATTTCGTGCGATTCAATATTTTCAAGTCAAATTCACATAAAAAAAATCTAGGAGTTAACGTTACGCTTTTCAGCTGAAAAACAACGAAATTTCATCGAAACACCATGCAGAACTAGGTCAAGGTTATTGTTGAAAATTATATTTTCCGCTTGAATACATCATGTTGAGTATTTTTATTTTCCATAGCTACCGCGGCTATATTGTTATGTACATTTCCAATAACAACACCTCAAATTGGATTACGTGCGGTTTTCTGTGCAATTGAATGGCACCATCAATATTTATCATACATTGTCGTACAAAAAGGACGAACGACCAAAGTTGTTTAAAATATCAAATTGTCATAGACGAACAAATTTTTCGACATAAATATATATATATATATATATATATTTATGTCGAAAAATTTGTATATATATATATATATGTGTATATATATATATATATATCCTTATATATATATATATATATATATATATATATATATATATATATAAATATAAATATACATTTGTTCTGATAGATTTTTTTCGATATTAGTTACATATTTTAGATGTTCGAATTGTACATGCAAGGAAAAACATTGCAATGTGACAAATTGTTGCTTGCTAATGCTGTAAGGACTAAATTGAAGGACATGAAATGTTGTTGAGTTCGCTAGAAAATATTTCAAAGTAATTAGTTCAACGAATAATTAGGTGGGTACTAATTATTATCGATTTGTGTTTGCTTTTGAACTGTAAATAAAACAAGCCGCGAAGTGCGACCCTTGAGGTCCACCACGGTCAACTTCCCAGTAATATCTAGATAAACATTAAAAATATTAAAAACAATAATAATTTTGAAAATAATACTACTTTAAATAATAGTGAGAGGTATTCATAGAAGTAACAGGAATGAGTTAATATTAATCATATCATTTACAGGAGGGTCCATTGATTAAGTAAGGTTTTAGGTGGAAGGGTGATGATGATTGATTACCTGAAATGCAAATTTGATTGAAATTTTGATGGTTTTCAAAATTTAAGCCGCTTTTTTTAATTAAAAGACTGCAAAAACTATTAAAAATCGGCTCAAATTATCTAAACATTTTAAAACTTTGATTGACTTTAGAATAAAAGATATAAGGTAATAGAATTGAAGATAATAAAAGAGAAGAGAATAAAAGATATAACATCATTCGGAAGAACCCTTTTCATATGGTAACTTTGAATGTTTCTTTATTTTTAATTGAATTTTTTTCAGAATCATGAAAAACGTTTTGCTGGTTCCTTTTCAAAAACTGATAGGAGTGTATAAATTTTATAAACATTTATTACTGTGTTGTGCAAATCAGGTTAAAAAAATATTTTTTATGAAAAAACCCTAAGTTTTCTAATTTTTTTCTATTAAATTAAAAAAACCGCTGAAACGGAACTTTATAATGTTCAAATAATCAAAGAGATCTTAAAACACGTCGATTGACACCTTAATGATGCAAATATTATATCTGGTTCGTGAGATATATTGAATGGAAGAAATGACTTTGAAGATCATAATGACTGTTAATGATTTTTAATTTTTAATTTAATGTTTCTTGTTATCATGAGAAAAAGTTTTGATGATATTTTTTATAGCATTGGTTGAAGTATATAAATGTTATAAAAATCGAACACTGTCTTTCGTAAATAAGGTTAAAAATTTATTGTTTATAAAGAAACCCTAATTTTTTGCACTTATTTTCTTAAATTAAAAAACGACTCCAGCGATTTTTTTGAAAATCTGATGGATTCACAAAAATGTTAATACGCGTCGATTGACACCTTAACAATGCAAATCGTATGTTTGGTTCGCGAGATATAACGCATGACAGAAATGACCTTGAAGATCATGATGCCTGTTAATGATTTTTTATTTTTTATTTAATTTTTTACTTAATCATGAGGAAAAGTTTAGATCTTATTTTTACAAAAACTGCTTGAAGTATATACATTTTATAAAAATTGAATACTGTCTTCCGTAAATCAGGTTAAAAATTTATTGTTTATTTTAAAAAACCTAATTTTTTGCACCTTTTTTTCTTAAATTAAAAAACGTTTACAACGATTTTTTTCAAAATTTGATGGATTCACAAAAATGTTAATACGCGTCGTTTGACACCTTAACAATGCAAATCGTATGTTTGGTTCGCGAGATATAACGCATGACAGAAATGACGTTGAAGATCATGATGCCTGTTAAAGATTTTTTATTTTTTATATAATTTTTTACGTAATCATGGGTGAAAGTTTTGATGTTGTTTTTACAAGCATTGCTTGAAATGTATAAGTTTTATAAAAATTGAATACCATCTTTCGTAAATCAGGTTAAAAATTTATTGTTTTTGAAAAAAACTTTAATTTTTTGCACTTTTTTTTAAAAACATTAAAAAATGGCTCGAAGGAATTTTTTAAAACTTTATAGAATCACACATATGTCAACACGCGTCGATTGGCACCTTAATCATGCAAATCGTATGTTTAGTTCACGAGATATAACGCATGACAGAAATGACCTTCAAAAGGGCAAAACAACAAACCCCCCGACCGAAGTATCCCAAAAACTAATCAGCTCTTACGATTGCAAAGACGCTTCGATTGACACCTTAACGAAGTCAATACGACATTGTTTACGTGAGATATGCTCGTAGAAAAAAGTGTCCACGAACGTACGTACGTACATACGTACACACACACACTCACACATACATCTCCCTTTGTAAAAACACTTTATATATACTCTATAGACCTAAAAACGTAAAGAAATGTTGAAAATTTCAATTTCGATTTTCGAGGCGATTACAAGAACTTCCCGTATACTGGGAAGTTAAAAATTCATATTCACATTCTCAAATAGTATTATTTACATGTATCACAGCAGAATTTGTGGATTTATATAATTAACAATTCATCAAAAATTTTGTAAACTCGTAAGCAAATTGCATAAATCGAGTCAATTTTTTTTTGTTGGTTTCCAGTTCTCTGCAGCAATTAAAAGCGATTATTCTTGACGTTCTAACTCGGTAAACAATTCGACTTCGCCTTCTTGACGAAATATATGTATATCAGTTAAGTATTATCAAAAGAAAGGTCAATGTTTATCAAAGCTCGAGCCAAACTTAATCGAAACTGTTATGTCTTTCACCGAAAATTACAGGAGGTTATCTTTAACATGATGACAAGCCCCACCTTGTTTCGAATTTAAAGATACTCTGCATTTACCATCTGAAATTCATCGACGATTGGAAAGTTCAAATCTTAATTGCTAATGGCGAAGATAATAAACACATAGTGACCGTCTCCGGAATCTAGTACACTTGGTCACAATTTTTCGCTCTTTCTGTGTCTGTTTGCGTAGATTCTTGCAATTTACTGACCATTGCATTTTATTAGGCCGTTGCGTATATGTTATGCAGTAGGAACCGAACATTTGCAACAAGGTCTCTGCCATCGTTGGAATTTCATATGAACTTTGTGAATTGGTATGTTGCATTTGTTAGTCGGTCGCCATGCTGAAAAAGAGTGGCTAAGTTGCTACCTTTGAATAATAAATAAGAAAAAAAATATGAATGGCTGCAATTGCATGCAACGTGATGGAAGTTGCTTGGCTTGGTGTAAAGTTCTTAGTTCCTGTTCTGCATGCAGATATTCAGCATACATTGCACATACGCAATATAAGCTTGGAACTAGTTTCCGTCCGAATAGAATCATGTTTGGTTTCGATATATGAATTAGTAGGTTTTAGACTTTTATAGACCGGATGATACATTCTTTGTGAATCTTGCATTTGACTCAAGGGGTTACACAGGTCTTGAAGGAAAAAAAAACAACTTTTTCAAAAAATCTTATTTTAAAAACCAAAAATCTGTTTTATTTAAAATTTACACACATAAAAGTTTAGCATTTCAAAAAGTTGTGCAAAAAATTTCAGCTAAAAACATTGAAAATTGTCAATTTTCCTGCAGTTTTCCTCGTCTAAACTTTTTTTGCTGTAGGCAGAATATTTCGGTGCAGGTTCATCTCATATCAAAAATTCAAAAATTTTCGTATAGTTTATGCCTTTGGCTCGTGCTTGAACGAAAGAATTAAAAAAAATGAAGTTTAAAGTTTTAAAATGGATTTGAATGAATTTTCGTCTCATATTTTTTAGCATTTTTCCGATTCTCATCGTTTTTAAAATATGTTTTTTCGTATAAAGCAAGAACGAGTCGACCGAATAAAAATCCCTTCGTGCAAGCACGTGTCAATACTATAAAGAGGAACTGTGCAAAGTTTCAGCAAAATCGGTCGATTCGTTCTCGAGAAATCGTGCCTACCGCACGGAAAAAATATGTTTTAAAAAAAACGTATTAAAAGTGGTTATTTTTACCGCGATTCAATAAATTGAAATTATTTTTTACGTACGTACACACACACTCACACATACATCTCCCTTTCTAAAAACACTTTATATATACTCTATAGACCTCAAGATGTGAAGAAATGTTGAAAATTTCAATTTCAATTTTCCAGCCGATTACAAGAACTTCCCGTATACTAGAAAGTTAATAAATATGGAAGCAAGAAATAAATGGACAAGCCCAACAATATCTTCATGAAAATATTTACCCTTCAAATTGCAGTATTGTTGACGTTAAATTCTGAAACTTACCTTCAATGTATTATGAATATAATTTTGAGGTGGCTGATATTACGCCTAAAAATTAGGAATTCATGCTGCAATTTTTGTTCGATTTTTGTTTTAAAATAGTTCAGCCCTAAATGTGATCATACAAGTTTTCCAGCAAAGTTTTTCGTTAAAATTTCATTGGTAAAATCTTCCACCTTCTCTCTCTCTTTAAATGATCCTAAACGTTTCCATAAAAAATATACTTTCAAGTAAATTTTCTTGAGAATTTGTTCCAGATTTCGCCCACTCATGACTTTCTTGGCTGAACCCCGTACACCCACGTATGCTCTTCCTTGGTTACCAACCGCACCGAATAGGCCCTCCAGCTGTTCTTCCGGCGATATTTATTGGATTCCCCGATCCTGTTCGCTGTATCAGCGGTCAACGGTCAGCCGAGTTCGCTCAACCCATACCAGGTTTCATTCCTTCGACTTGTTTTATGCCAATTACCGATGGCCACAGCGTTGCACCGCAGTGGATACTGTGCTGCTGTGTGTGTCTCAAAATTGTCTTGCAAAATATTTCTGTACGAATTTCGTTTTAATGAACTGTTTTCGTTCATATTTCCATAATTTTTTTAATTTAATGTATGATTTCTTAAATTAGATTTCGTTGAATGTAGCCTCCAAATAAACAATGATCATTTTCGAAATTTTGAGATCTTTCACCCTCATTGTAAGGGTTTATAAAATTTACATTATTCAGTAAGATTTTTTTTATATTTTAAAATCATAATTTCTAGAGTTTAGTCTTAAAATATGTAAGTTTGTGAGTCTCTTTTTCTAGAATAGTTAATTCTTTTATCTCTTGAAAATCATTTGATCTTTTAATCTTGGATAACGATTAGCATAGCTAACAAATAATATGCTTTATTGTTAACAATTTTATCATGACATGGTTTCCATTGGATGTTTTTAGATTGTCTGGATCTTAAAACGTCCATCCATTTCGGATGCAAAAATTCAGAAAAGTCTTCTTGTGGACAACACACTTTACTACTTTTTTTTTGACCCATAGATAATAATCAATCACCTAATAATGACCACAGATAAATTTAAATAATCAGAAACATACAAACGATTTCAACGTACCTTTCACTTTCTTCTTTAATTCATTTTGAAATCGGTATCGGCATTATGCAGACAGTGACAAATACATATTCACTTATCATCAAATCGACTTTCTTTCAATGCTTCCTCATCGATCAATTAAAATCGATCAGGCCAACATATCAAAAGGACAAGTATTAATTTACCTTGTGAATTCATTAATTTTTGCAAGATTAATTGATATGTCATAAAATATATAATATAATATCTGAAAAACGTATCTTACTCCACCGTTTCGATTCTCAGGCGCAGGAAAACACAGTCAAGTCAGGAAATTGAATGAAAGTTGCAATTTTTGATATGAATTTATAATATACTATTGATTAAATCGCGAAATCTAGTCATCATGTGATGGTGGATAGATCGTTCGTGACCAAATTTCAATAGAAACCAATACATCTCTTGTATGCGAGCATCATTCGTGAATTTTTCTGAATGATTTTTTGCATTTAAATGAAACGCGTAGGACGTTAAAAAGAGTCGCCGCCTTTTGAATTGAACTGGAACTCTTTTTTTTCAACGATAGGAGGTGAAAATCTTCAAAAGATACCGATCAGCTCCTGCCTCTCGGCATGTCGGATTTCTACCGACTAAAACCACCTCCGTTTCCTTCAATCACTCTCTCCATCAAAATTTAGTAATTCTCGGTATTTAAAATTTTAAGACATAGTACTTTCCAGACGATAAGAATCGGTATAAAGGATAGTACCACGTATCTAAAAACAAATGTAAATTAAATCTTTAATCAGAAAATGTATATAATTATGTATGGATTTTAACCAATGCTGATAATAATTATCGATGGCGCAACAGCGCAAGTTGGGCCAAGACTTTGAAGTAATTTTAAGGATACTTCATTTACTTAACAAACAGGAGGTCGAGTTGTCGACAGCATGCTCGTCCATTGCTGATAGCCATAAAAACCACTAAGGATGATCATTATTTTTTATGCAGTCACACTTAATCCATTGAAAGTCTGTGATTGACTATCCTATTTTCAAGATTTTTTACCAAATGCAACTTCATCGTATTCTTAGATATTTTCATGCGGTGACCGTGCAAAAAAAAATTGCAAACCATCACAATTTATTGCAATAGTTTAGGATAGTCGTGATCATCTGAAAATCTTATTCACCTGTCTATAATTTTCATAATAAAATACCTGTCCAAACTTTGACTTAAAAAGAGAAAGTTTTTTACCATCAAAATGCACACACACTCACAATTAATAATATCCCTTGATGAATCAATCATCCTATTTCTTGGTTTTTCTTTTCAATTTTTGTTGGGTTAACTAAATTTTCAAGTACATCCATTCATATTTCGTTACCAATAAGAAGATGATGATGATGATGAAGACTAACAATCGTGACTTGCTTCTTTACTGCCTAGACCCGAAAATAAGTGCAAGCTTTTCGAATTTCAAACGATATAAATAAACATTAATTTATGTTTGCTCGATATCGATATCATCAAGTGTGATTAAGTGTCGTATCAATTAAATATTATTGCTTTATAATTGATTGTTGCTACTTTGGTCATTGCGGATGATCAATGTTGTTATTCGATTTGTGAAATTATGATTGAGAGGAAGATTTAGTATAGATTATAGTACAATCTTGGAACTTTATTTATAAAATGATTATTCAGATATTTGGAAGACGATTGGAACGATTGAATAAAGCAAATATGAGATCGTCTCCAAAAAATATCCTTCAGTAAGTCACAAGCAATATTCAAAAAATTCTGCATAGTTCTAAGATTATCTTAAAAAGGAAACTAGAAACCTAAACGTAAAACCGTGTCAGTATTTTAATTATTATTGTCTTAATCCATTTATATGATTTTCAAGAACATAAGGGAAGATCAAATTGAAGAAAATCTTGGCTTTACTGTGTAGTTTAGCTTTGCTGGCGCAGTAACTTGCAATTGGATGGGCAGGACTCAAATCTGATTCATATATCAGCTAGAAATCAAACTCATGATGCACTCAGACATATAATTTTTGATTGAAGAAATATTGCCTATCGAAAACAATTCCTGACTAGATATTCTGATCTACTTAATACAGTTTAGAAAAATCAAACTTATATTTAAATTTAAATAAATAACTCTAAACCATATAGACCAGGGCGGATCGGTTTTCGGTTGGCTTTTGGGAGGGGGTACACTGATTTTTGCAGAATAAGTTGTTGAATAACTTTTATAATAATATCAATTGAATTATCCTCCCTCTCAAAATAGTCGGAAACATTAATAAATAGATCGAAATGTTTAAAAATTATAAAAACAATCGATTTTTTCCTACTTTACTCACTTCTAATTCTAAATCGATTCATTTTAGAGCAAAGTTGTGATGAAACAAGCCGCCAGGTGCGACCCTTGAGGTCCACACGGTCAACTTCCCAGTAATATCTACATAAACATCAACAACATTAAACACAATAATAATTTTGAAAATAATACTACTTTAAGTAATAACAATGAGAGGTTTTCATAGCAGTAACAGGAATGAGTTAATATGAATCATATCGTCTACGGGAGGGTCCAATGATTACGTAAGATTTTTGGTCGATGAGGACAGATTGAATATTCACGCGGATCAATCGGTGGGGGCTTTTTTGGTCTTCAATAATTTTGTATATGCAGTCAAAAATAGGTTCAATTGCATGTAAAAAGTAAAATGTATTACAAATGATGATGGTTATTGAAATCTTACGATTACTACTACTAAAGAATGAACCTACTAAAAACTACAATTTTTTATTCGATGAAAACTTTTCAAAGCATATGATCTTGCAAAGTATTGACTACAAAACATTTTACCATTCAAAGCGTTGATAACCGCAAATGCAAATTTGATTGAAGTTTTGTTGGTTTTCAAAATTTGAGCAGTTTTTTTTTAATCAAAAGGCAATAAAAGTTATTAAAAATTTGCTCATATTATGCAAATATTTTAAAACTTTGATTGAATTTACAACATTTTTCTTTAGAATAAAAGATATAAAGTGTTATCATTCGTATGAACCCTTTTTACATGGTAACTTTTAATTTTTTTTTAATTTAGTTTTTTTCATAATCATCGAAGAAAATTTTGCTGGTTTCTCTTCAAAAACTGATAAGAATGTATAAATTTTATAAACTGGTATCACTGTGCTGTGCAAATCAGGTTAAAAAAAATATTTTTTATGAAAAACCATAATTTTTCGCATTTTCTTCTATTAAATTCAAAAAACGGCTGAAACGAATTATTATAATGTTAAAAACTTCACAAAGATGTTAAAACACGTCAACTGACACCATATTGATACAAATATTATATCTGGTTCGTGAGATATAGTGAATGGTAAAAATGACCTTGAAAATCATGATGACTTTTAATGATTTTTTATTTTTAATTTAATTTTTTACATGATAATGAGAAAAAGTTTTAATTTTGTTTTCACAAACACTGCTTGAAGTAAATAAATTTTATAAAAATTTAATACTGTCTTCCCTAAATCAGGTTAAAAATTTATTGTTTATTTAAAAAAAACCTAATTTTTTGCACTTTTTTTTTAAATTAAAAAACGGCTACAGGAAATTTTTTCAAAGCTTCACAGAATCACATAAATGTCAATACGCGTCGATTGACACCTTGATCAAGGAAATCGTATGTTTCGTTCGCGAGATATAACACATGACAGAAATGACCTTCAAATGGGCAAAACAAAAAACCCCCCCGACCGAAGTATCCCAAAAACTAATCAGCTCTTAAGACTGCAAAGACGCTTCGTTTGACACCTTAACGGAGTCGATCGGACTTTGTTGACGTGAGTTATGCTCGTAGAAAAAAGTGTCCACGAACGTACGTACGTACACACACACACACACACATCTCCCTTTCTAAAAACACTTTATATATACTCTATAGACCTCAAAACGTAAAGAAATGTTGAAAATTTCAATTTCGATTTTCGAGGCGATAAATAATAATAAATAATAAATAAAAAAATAAAAGTTGCATAATTAGAAAATCTACAAGATATGATTGGTTAAATTTTTTTAAAAAACTACACCCTTGCCGCGAAATAGCAATAAATATAAGAAAGGAAAAAAAACCTTTTTGTATTTCTTTTTTTTTTTAACACAAAATGAATTAAAGAAGAAAGTGAAAGGTAAGTTGTATGTTTCAGATTATTTAAATTTATACGTGATCACTATTGAGATTGTCTGGACTTTAAAATGTAATTTATTTTAAGTGAAACTTTTCCAAACGCAAATATTTTATATTATAATAACATATATATATTTCAAGGGTGAGAGTTCCCTCTTCTTCTTCAGTGCTATTTTACTACTGAAGAAGAAGAGGGAACTCTCACCCTTGAAATATATATATGTTATTATAATATAAAATATTTGCGTTTGGAAAGTTTCACTTAAAATAAATTACTGAAATGGCGTAAAAACACCGAGAAAACGAAGAATTTAAAATGTAGCTTGAAACGTCCATCCATTTTGGAAGATAAAACTTAAAAAGTTTTCTTGTGAACAACACAATTTACTACTTTTTTTATAATTTTGTATTGGCATTCCATTGAAAGTCGGTCACGAATGATCTATTCATCATCAAGCCATGACTAGATTTCAAATGCACCTAGAACCTTCATAATTCGCCGCCTAAAAAATCTTTATAACATAATAAAACAGCACACAAATTTCATCAAAATCGATTCAAGAGATTTCGCATAATAATTTTGCAATCTAAATTTTTTTAAAAAAGGTTTCTTTTCTTCTTTTTTATATTTATTCCTATTTTGTCGCAAGGATAAAATTTTTTTTAACCAATCATATCTCATAGAAAATTCAATTACGCAACTTTTATTTTTAAAATTATGAATCGTTTTAAAGTTAGAAGTGTGAAAAGTAGGAAAAAATTGAGTTTTTTCTATAAGGGCCGTATCGGAAAAAAATGACCTTTAGTTTTTCCTGCATAGCTCCTGTTTCGGATAAGTTTTAATCTTTATCCGGTATGCGAAATTAGCTATAAAATGCGACAAAAAAGAACGTCTAGTCCATTCGTATTTTAAGATCACTCTTGAAAAGTTGTAATCAAATCAAGAAAAAATGCATAGTGTAATTGTGTTGCAAATACCTTAGAAAATCCCCTTCGTAAATATTCCATACTAGCAAAGGAAAAAAAAATCATCGATTGCAACAGTGAAACGAAGGATTATAAAGTACAAAAAGGAACTTCCTGTTGCTAGAAAGTGTGAATCAGGTAGAAAAAAATATCCATCCGATACAAATTTGAGCCGAAAGGTAAAGAGAATTTTTTTTGCAGAGTCCTAACATATCCATTGGAGATATGGCTCAAAAAGTGCAAACATCAAAGGATTACGAAACATAATCAGATCATATAAAGTCCAAAAAGTACCCGATCGAACCGAGAAAAAGAGAAAAAAGCGAAAAATCGGGCTTTAAAGCTATACAAGGATTACCCGACCAAATTCGATTGTTTTGTGTTGAACGTGAAGGTCGATTTCGCACAGTTGCCTGGTCAGGACTTCTATACAGCAGGATCAAAGGGTGGTGTTAACCCAAAACATAAAACCAAAAAAGGACCAAATTTCCCAAGCGGTATATGATTTGGCAGGCAATATGTCGATGTGGTCTCAGATCACAGGAATTTGTAGCGAAGGGTACCATCAACTCTGCAGTATACATCGAAGAGTGTTTAGAGAAGCGACTAAAAACAACCACCAGTTCTAGTGACAAGTCATTATGCTCGATCAACAATGTAGTGGTACAAGGACAACAACATCTCCATCTCCGCTAACCCTCCAAACTGTCCAGAACTTCGACCAATCGAAAGAAATTGGCCTGAAATGATGAAAATATTAAAGAAAACCAACAAAATTGCTAAAACCGAAAAGGATTTTCCAAATAAGTGAAGAAACGCATATAAGGTGGTCGATGATACCATTGTACGGAACCTAATGCGTGGAGATAACGCAAAGGTCCGAAATTGTTCTTCCTTGAAATGAAAATTCATTGGATTTTTATGTAAATAATAGTTAATATAATATAATAATAAAAGATAAACAAATTAGTTCGATGAAGCAATTAATACCACTTTTAAAGACATAATTATAAAAGTCAATGGTTTCCGATACACTCCTTAATTTTCAAACATTTATTTATCTATTATCCTTTTTTTGAATGGAAATAATTAATTGTGTTCTTCTTCTCTTTCCAGGTAAGTCATATGATGCCCATCATAAATGGTTGGTGAGTTTAAAACAAGCTTTTTTTGATGAATTTTGAAGCTATAATTCTGATTTTGTGTCAAACAAATACAGTTAATGAAGATGCGTTTCTTCGTCGTTTTGTTAAAAGTAACTTTGCAGGTTTTGTTAAATGAAAAGTTGAGTAAACACACAAAAATTTAATTGTGCTGAGGGCATATTTTATGCATGCGATGAATTCATACTGCAACACCTTTGTATGCCCTCTTATAAATAGCCATAAAAGTTAAATGTTACCTCAGTTCCTTTTCAATATTTTCTTATCATATAGGAATGGCATTTTAAAAAAATACGTTAATTGACTTATCATAGATGTACAAAATGTTACTCAGATCACATCTCGGTCAATAATAGTTATTTTGCATTTCGGATCTCTTAGAAAACAGATCTAAAATTTATTATTCTGTCATCCGTGCAAAGTTTCGTACCTCCTATTTGTTTTATTAGATTTATTGGAATATTTATTTGTAGATTATTATGTGTTTTTAATCGCTTATTTATGTTAATTAATGGATTAAGGGGTCTACCCTCTTTTAGCAGTGTAAAAACGGATTATTTTTAATAGTTTTTTTTAGATAGGTATAAATTACAAATATTGATAACGGAAGGGAGTACACTCAATAAACACACTCCCGAAATACACAAAAAAACTTTTTTAATAAATTTATGTGAGTTTTTTATCAATGAAAATGCTAGTTGAAAAAATATCGACAAAACGAGAGGAGTGTGCACCGTTGATGAAATTTTCGAGATGATCGATCTGAAACAAAAAAATCAAATAGTTTTAGGTTTAGTATGTTACTAGCTATAGCACAAATAGGGTGATTTTTGCAAAATTGACAAAATGGCGGATATTTTTCGAAAAAAATACGAAAAAACATGTTTTTTTCACTGTTTCTGACAAAATTTTTTTAAATCGAAACCTCCTATTCGCGCTGCAGTTGTATTTATAAAGAATTTTTTTGGAAATTTGGTGAGAATCGGTTCAGTAGTTCCCGAGATTTCATCAACGCGACGTCGAAAAACGTTGTTTCGAGAAAAACGCGGTTAAAGTTTTTTTCTAATGAAAAATCGCGCTCGGATGACAAAGTGAAAGTTGTTCAAAAATACAGTTAGACTGCTTCGATCTTAAGAAAATTTTAATATGATATTTCTGTATATATATATACTTTCCAAATATGCAATAAAAAAATCGATTTTTGAAAATTATAAAGAGGGTAGACTCCTTAAGCCTACAAGACGACTTAATCCCGATTTATGGTACATAGTTTTACTACCTACAGAAATTTTATTTGACATCCATGATTATGACTATAAGACAGGAATTGACTGAAACTAAAAAAGTCTTCAATCGATAAAATTTAAAAATCTAGCTAGGTAATGTACTAAAGCGATCAACAAAACTCAAAACTGGTTAATCTGGACCGACTGATTGTTTAATGACCATCGTCGATTGCTACAAATTCTTAAAACTTTAAAATAAATAAATTAGATCTATTGCAACTATTGTGTCATGATATAATTCCCATGTCTCGCACCTTTGGTGACTTTCTAAGCAAATTATTTTACCGATATCGGCATAAAAACTAAAGATATTTATTGTTCTTTACATTTTAATTCCCTTACCTCGTAAGAACTTGCGGTGCATATTTTTGTATATAATAAAAATCATCAGCCAAGCCACAAACTATAAACCAGACTTCGTAGTACCAACTGCATGCATTGGCAAATTTTCCCATTTCAGGGGCATACCCTCTTTTGCAAAAGGTAACATGACATTGTCCAATATGTCTACGTAAATTTTAGCGCCCAACGTGGGTTTCATCCAAAATATGGAACCAGGGCCGTAAAATGAAAACGAGCCCCAAACATTGATTTTTCTCCCTCCATGCTTAACTGTCTTCGTGGTATACCGTGGATCATGAGAAGCATTTGGCGGTCTTCTTATGTATTGTCTCCTTCCCGGACAGCCAAATAATACAACTTTTGATTCATCAGTCCAAAGGATATTCTTCCATTTGGAAGCAGGCCAGTACTTATGGTCTCGTGCACATTTTAACCTGTCTCGAATGTGCCCTTCTTTAAGTAATCGTGTTTTCCTCGGACTTCTACCTTTTAATTTGGCGTTAAAAAATCGATTTTTTGAAAATTATAAAGAGAGTAGACCCCTTAAGACTGAACTGCTACATCCAGTCATATTTTTTAGTCCAACATTGAGGTCGCAATTCATTTAAATCCAATATGTCTGAGTAATTAGCATGCATTCAACTATATTGGAGCA
Source organism: Oxycera nigricornis (assembly GCA_963942545.1). Lineage (NCBI taxonomy): Eukaryota > Metazoa > Arthropoda > Insecta > Diptera > Stratiomyidae > Oxycera > Oxycera nigricornis. Next base: position 93,899,904 of record OZ012663.1, on the reverse strand, counting down.
TTTATTTTAAAGTTTATTTAAAAGAGAAAAATCGAAAAATCAAAATAAAACCCCCTGTTCAACAATCACAATTAAATTATTGCAAAATCACCGAAAATCTATTCAACATTCAATTTGAAAAGTCATGAGAAAGTTTTATATATATTTCCGTCGTTGAACATTATGAATATTCCAAGCGATAGTCAAAAAACAAAATGTTTATGCATTTTAAAATAACAATGGAAATAATATCTTGCACTTTTGCACGAAAATATAATAGTTGTGCAGTGAATGAGGAAAAACACAGACGTATTGTTCCTACTATCTTTTTATCTAATTTTGCACAGTGGTATTTCGTTGCTTGACTAATTTGTTTCAATATGCATTTGTACCATCATATATATGTATATATATTGAAAACGTATGTTTTAAAGCGACAATTGTACAACAAGTTCCTGAAAGTTAAAATAATCATTTGGTTATCTAAACCAAAATGCATATGTAATGTTTTTAATATTGTTTTTGCACCCAGAAGTGCTATTGTAAAAGTTATTGTAATTACAATGGAAATTACCACCAGCTCTTTGGAGGTATTGAAAAAAATTTAAGCGATGTAGTAAAGGCAAAATGTCTGAAAAACAATAAAATCAGTCTAACTACAAGTGCTATTGTGTTACAGGATCACATTTGGTCGATAAGGAGTTTAATAGTGACTCGTTAGCAAATCAACACTCCTAGATTAATTTGATTAATATTGCCGAAAGGTATTTAAGTGCGGGCTTTTTTGCATTTTCAATTTATTTAATCCGTTTGCAATCTAATTTGCTATTTTAAAGCTCCTTTTATTGCTCTGATTATTTCCTATTTGGTTTTGAAACAATGGTCATTGTAGTAACTCATTAGACTAACTTTCAATTCAGGCCACGTATTTAAATTTTTAGCTCACTTGTCGGTGTCTTTTCTTCAAACAATTTAATCATTCATATCCAGAATTTAATTTCGTTTATTTGCTCGAATTTTCTATAAAATTGTACGAGAAGTTTCTGTAAGATGAACTTCATTGTGTCTGAAAGCATTTGAATAAGTTTGACAATGGTTAACAATTCTGGACATTAAAAGTGTTCCAATTATTGCTTAGTTTTTTTTTATCTGATTTGTTTTCATATTTTTAATTGAGATCATTATCTACATGCATCCTTTTTTTGTAGAAACAATTTTTAAGGGACCTTCCAATCGGGCTCATAATTTTCATGTAGAAATCTGTAAATCGTTTCTATTTGTACATTCCTGCTCAATGTATAAAAAATTGTAGCCGTGATTGTTTCAGATGTCTTTTCTACTATACACAAACACCAAGCCAAAAAAGTATTTTGCCTGCTATTCAAAACATCTACAAAATTCCCTTTTCATGATTTTGAAAAAATCACCCAGGGCATTTTTTCAGAGAGCCTCCCACACGCAAGGCCGTCTTTTCTATGTGCACGTTATCTTTACTTAAACTAGTTTTTGATAAGTTAAAAAACTGGTTAAGTTTTCCAGTTAAGTTTTTCGTTGTCGTCAGATCCCCTAAAAACACTTTATTCATAGTGTTCTGATGGCAATCGTCGCCACACTAAATTCGCTGAGTGAGGTTTTGTGATTTTTGAATTTTTAATGAAGTGTCGGTCAGTTTTGTGAGTATCCTTTTGGAATTCATGGACTAATGTGTGCAGGCATCATAGATATTGCGATTTTCTTGTAATTAAAGGTTTGTGTTTAACTGTCGCTGTGCTGCTTGCGCCTAGAATAGTCGTTATACGTTTCTTGATGTTTTTACTACCATTACATGGATCGTCCTTAAAAGACAATTTAGAAATTGAATGGAACTATAATGCAGTCTCATTTGCATTAAATCTATTTTTTTAGTGAATAGCCTTCAGTTGTTTTATGAAGACTCTCTTCCAAATACCTGCAAACACTTCAATCGATACTAAGGTTTTCATCACGCACTTTTCTAAAAACTATATCACGCGTATGGCATTATCTTGGAAGCATGGAATTCTTGATGACCTAATTGATCTGCAAATGCAGCACCTTTTTCTTGTAGTGTTGATCCTCCAATCTTCGTGTTCTCATTACACTATAGATCATTTAACCATTTTAAGACGTATCGATGTCCTCAAAGTAACTTGTCATTAAGTCACATATTCTTTTTCTTACGCTGACATCCTTTTCTTACCTCCTGGAGACATCTTTTATCACAAATTGATTCTGTAAGTGATTATGAAGCAAGCGAGAGGAAAAATCTCGATAATATATCCTAAACTGCTTTACCTGAGGAATTGAGTAAAACCCACGACTGATAAGAAGCAATTTCCACGACTTTCTCGTTGTATTTTCCCGTCTCCGTTAATCATGTATCCTTACTATATTTTTCTTATCTTTTCGTCGCTCTATGGTTTGTCGCAGCACAATAATTATCATCATCCAAATAAGCGCCTTCTCGATTTTGTGCTTTCAAACTTATCACCCAATTTTCTATAAGTTGTTCCGTTTTTGATTTTACATATTGATTATATTGATACATTGTTTATATTGATACATTGTATCATTTCTTTTGAGATCCTTTTTGGAAAGATCTGTTCGCCAGTTATCCAGAAAAATTCACTTTTCCCGGGGGAGTTCTGTTTTCATTATTTTTCGAACGATTTTTCGCTAAGAATTCGATTTTTGCGGCAACTAATTTAACTGTAAACATTTAGCGAACATTGTATTCTTTCTTTTGAGATCCTTTTTGGAAGGATCTCATCGCTAGTTGTCCAGAAAAATGCACTTTTCTCGGGGGACCTCTCTTCTCAGTATTTTTCGAATGATTTTTCGCAAAGAATCCGATTTTTTTTTGCTGCAACTGATTCACCTGTAAAGGTTTAGCGAACATTGTATCCTTTCTTTTGAGATCCTTTTTGAAAGATCTGTTGCCGTTGCCTAGAAAAACAATTATGGGCAAGTGGTATATTCACTTTTTCCCGGGGAAGTCTTGGATTTCTGCCGGGGGAGTTTTGTTTTCAGTATTTTTCGAATGATTATTCGCAAAGAATTCGCTTTTTGCTGGAACTGATTTATTTGTAAACTGTTTCCCTATCGGTCCTAGATTTTCTTTTTACAGGTTAAAATTTTTTCCAAGTTTAAAAGTCTGAGTGAACAAAAAATCTACATTGTCTAGCAACTAGCCAGTGGTTACTTTCGTCTTGGATCTTAGAAACCTTTATCTACTTCTAAGTGCAAAGTGTACAACTATTCATTTCCATTAACGGGGGTAGGTCTAATTTTCAATATTTTCAACACATTTTTAAGGGTTATTTTTGAAAATATGGTAACCATACATTTATTTATAAGTTAAAGACATAATAGTGCAACATTTCAAGAGTCTTCTGTTAAGGGGGGAAATAGCGTTAGGACAGCGTTTTCTCAATGATTTTCATGAGTTTTTTTATAATATAAAAAATTAATATAATTTATTGAAACTTTGAAAATATTTTATACTATAAAATTTTTGAAGAATTTCCTTGAAAAACACCAAAGATATTAGCGACCCTATATTGCAGGTCACAATCAGAAAACAGCATTTTGCGTACATTCTGGAAGCCACAATTTTCATCTGAAATCAACCGAGGTTGGAATTTACTTTTATTATAGGCCTCTCTTCTATATTAACCTAAATGCTATCAAAAAAGTAGAAAATTGAATTTTTAACAGGGGTCAAAACAAAATAAGCATGATTTTATGCCGTTTTTTACAACTTTTTTGTAAAAAAAAATTATTTTAAATAATGATAATATTCCGATATTGGGTTCATATAAAGCGCAATACTATGAAGAAAGTAACTGCCAATTTACAAAACGATTGGTTGAAAACTTTTCAAACTAGCGTGTACGCAAGTCCAAAAAAAGGCGTTTTGAGAAAAATGCATTTGAAATAATAGTAGCGCCCGGATCCTGAAGAAGTGCTTCTCACTTTAATGTCTTATAACAATAGAACGAGTCAGAATTTATATTTAAAATTTTTGGAACATATTTTCAATAGTTTTACTAACAATTTATGAAACAAAAAAACTAGATTTTTTGAACCGTCTAACCCTATTTCCCCCCTTAAGGATGAGGGTTAATTTTCAATATTTTAAACATTTTTTCTCCGATTTTTCAATTTCTAAAAGTAAAAAAAGACGAATTTTTTGAATTCATGAAAATTTACTGATAAATATCCGCGAATCTGTTGTTTTAAAGTAAATTATAACGATAGAAAATACAAAATCTCGATGTTGTTACCTCGTAATTTATGTATAAAGTAAATGTGCAAAATTTGCGAAAGTTCGGATAAGTATTTTTTGAGTTACAGTGATCATCGACTTTAAAAAAACTAAATCTGTGAAAAACGCGTTAAAAAATAAATAATAAAAGCTAAATTGGTCGGAGAGCATATATTTAAAATGGCTGTATTTCCGTCAATTTTATGCTAATAAAATCAAAATACCCCCCTTCCCCTCCGCTTAAAGTAAAAATCGCAAGAGTATTAAACTTTATTAAAAATTTAATGTAGTCGACATTTTTCTGTAATTATTTGAATCGATATATCTTGTGAATTTATAAATATCATAACATGTTGAAGCGCCCTTTAAAATTGAAAGGTTGTGACAAATCCAGGATAAGAAACGAAAACTGTTTCAAACACAAATTTACATGATAAAAATATATATTTTGAACCCATCTTCTTTTTTATGTTTTCAAGCTTTAAATTTGTCGATCAAATTCACAAATTTGCCAACAATATCTTTCACAACCAATTCGCAACCATAGAAGGATCATACAATTTTTTATAAAATAAAATAAAAGTAGGTTTGATATGTGTTTCATCAATTTTACTACGCCCACTGTCTTCTCTTGAAATTCTAGTTCAACATGTCGATGTTGTCGATAATCGATAAAATATTTATTTGAAATGATCCGAAAAGAATTTTTCGTGTCGTCAAAGAAATCACAACACATCCAACTTAAGTATATCTATATCCACCTCATCTGCATACCTTTCCCATCGACCTATCCATGTAGAATTTATGAAATATATGCAATATGCAAATAAATTGTATGCTTAAACGTTTATTCTGTGCTGTGTATTGTTGTTGCTTCTTTCAACTTCGTATTTATGTTCTTATGTCTTTCTGTTACTTTCGTTAGAAAGAAGTAACATTTTATAGGTTTACACGCAAGAATGTATGTACGTTACTGTATGTCAATAGTGCCATTAAAATTCTATAACAAATTGTCCACATACGAACGAAATGCCTTGTGGAATGCAAATAAATAATTGGTAGTATGCTAGATAGCTTATAGAAAGCGTTTTGCATGCTTGATCGATTATATTCTAGTATGGATTGGGGTGCATATGATAAAGTAAGGCATACATGTTGGGTTTAGTGTATGAGGATTTATCTTTATTTAATTTTTAGACTTAAAGACTTGAATTGAAATTGTGTCCCAATTATGATTATGGTTTAATCCCAGCAGCTTTTGATTAACCATCCACCATTAAGTGTCTTCCAATTTTTGTAAGGTTTTTTTCCTCAAAAAGAAGCTCATTTGCTAAGTAAAGTCCATCCATACAGAAATGGATTGGTGCCATGATGCCAACATTTTTCCACCTGCTGCTCGGGTCCGAAATTTATGATGGCATGTTTATTTCTAAGAGCTCATAAACCACACCAAAAATGAAGGACGCTCGTGCACTTTGAAATGTGTAAAGAGACCGCTAATACACAGAAATAGAGAATGTTCCTCCTCAATTGTAGCAATACATTCGTCGCTTGTCGGCCTCACAAACAATTAACCGAATGCCTCACCCAATGCACATTTGGAAGCTCCTCAACTAGCCGCCGGCGAGATAATCGTCCGACCATCCTCGTCCTTACGCCTCACCATTTTGAGCGCACCGAGGAAAAACATGATCGATATGTCGACGACTGATGAGAGATTAGGACCGAAGCGAAAAATTATAAAGTCGATCATATAGTGGCGTTTCCGTTTAAGGATTTACAACTGTAAACTAGCTCACAGTCCCGTGGGTGCTTAGAACAAAAAAAATCATAACCCATTCACTTCATTTCTTACTTTTCAGTTGGGTTATGATGTGTGTAAAAAAATTTCAACAATGGCTCTGAAATCGCCTTCAATTTTAAATAATTTTTGGGCACATTTTTTCGAAATTGGCGATTCAAAATAAACATTTTATTATGCATACTATGCACACTCTAAAACCGAATAATTCAAGCATTGAACGGAATCGGTGATAGAAAGCCTACAAAATTGTATAGTATGTCAAAGATAGACGAGTGCAAATCAATACTAACAAAATAGTTACTTGAAAACTATGTAAAAACTTCTTACTACGAATATTCACTAGAGATTGTATTCCCAGTACTATTTTATCTCTCTTTTAGTGAGAATATCTGATATGCTTCTGTTCAGTCAGTTCTAAGTCTTTTTTCATTCATTTTTTTTTAGCAAATAGTGTCAATTTTTTTCTGTTATTCTCGTCAGAGCTTTGAATTAAATACGATCAAAACCCCCAAATATTTTTATTGTTGTTAAATTAAATCTTCACTGTTTTTTTCATATGTATGTTACTTGCACGCCTATCGTTAAGTGTTTTTTTCTTCAATTCATACCTTCGGATTCGGTGAAAGAGGTTTTGGCAGTATTTGACCACCTTTTTATAGAAAATCCTGGTAACAACCTTTATTTAGTATTTGCTCTTCAATTTAGGTTTTTTTTTTCTGAATCAAGTTGGTGCTTTTTTATGTTAATTTGGACGTGTTCCGAATCAGTTGATGCTTTTCCAAATCAACTTGAACGTATGTGGAATCAAATAAAGTACTTTCCGAATGAAATCAATGTGCTTCCAAATTAAATAAGTAAATTTCGGATTGGAAAAATTGTAGCTTTTTATAAAAACCATTAAAGAAATTAGAAAATTTAAAAAGTATTCAATGTAACTCGCCCAAGTGCGGGAACAAGAAGCATAAACATTTAAGGTAACAAAACGTAATTAAGCCAGCACAGCTATCAATCGTAGGATGCTTGCCGTCCAGTATAATGAATTGCATTCATTTTCTTAATTTGTTTATTAACTTTTCAGGATATGGGAAGTTCTTGTAAACGCCTCGAAACTTGAAATTGAAATGTTCAACATATCTTCGGGTTCAGAGGTCTTTAGAGTATATTTAAAGTGTTTTTAGAAAGAAGTATGTATGCATGTGTGTGTGTGTGTACGTGCAGATTAATTTTTGAAACACTTCGGTCGGGGGGTTTGCTGTTTTAACCCCTCATTTCTGTCATGCGCTATATCTGACGAACCAAACATAGGATTTGCCCCGTTAAGGTGCCAATCGACGCGTATTAACATTGGTGTGATTTGATCAAATTTTTAAAAAATTGTCGCAGCCGTTTTTTTATTTATTAAAAAAAAGTGCAAAAAAATGGTTTTTTTTCACGAGCAATAAATTTTTAGTCTGATTTGCAAAAGACAGTGATCAATGTTTCTAAAATTTATATACTCCAAACAGTTTTTGTAAAAAAAATACAAAACTTTTTCTCATGATTATGAAAAAAAATTATAAATAAAAAATCATTAAAAGTCATCATGACCTTCAAGGGCATTTAAGTCATTCACTATACCTCACAAACCAAACATAATATTTGCATCATTTTTGTGATGTTTTTGAATTTATACAAAAATCGTTTAAGCCGTTTCTTTAATTTAATAATAATGATGTGAAAAATTAGGGTTTTTCACCAAAAAAATAAATTTTTAATGAGATTTGCATATTGCAATAATAACTGTCTATAAAATTTACAAACTTTCATCGATTTTTGTAAAGAAACCAGCAAAGCTTTTTTTCATGATCGTAAAAAATTAAATAAAAAATAAAAAATCATTCTGTCACCATGTAAAAAGGGTTCATACGAATGACTTTACCTTATACTTCTTATTCTAAAGACAATGTTGTAAAGTCAATCAAAGTTTATCAATTGAACCTATTTTTGACTGCATATAATCGTGAAAAAGTACAAATTCAATAATTATGTCGAAGTGATGGCAATTTTGAACGCCACAATTCAAAATCGCCATCACGCGGCAAAATCTCCTCAGTGGGCGTAATAACAAACTCTGCATTCATTTTTGCTAGCGCTCTTTTGTCCTTGAAGCATCGATATCAAAATAACAAATAACGTAGAAAAGGCATTGTAACCTACTCTCCCCCCTCCGATTGATCCGCGTAAATATTCAATCAACACCTTATCCACCAAAATCCTTACGTACTCAATTGACGCTTTCGTAGATGATACGATTAATATTAAGTCACTCCAAGAACTTTTATGAGAGGTTCGTTATTGTTATTTGAGGTAGTATTATTTTCAAAATTATTATAATTTTTAATATTTTTAATATCTACATAAAAAATTACTGGGAAGTTGACCGTGCGGACCTCAAGAACCGCACCTCACAGCTTGTTATGTTTGGCTTAGTATATTTTTTTTACAAGAAGTGAATTAGTTGGATGGTAAAGCACCAACTTGATTCGGAAGGCATCCAAATTGGTTTGAAAAAACATCAACTTTCGTCGCAAATACTTCAATTTGAATTGGAAGAGAGACGAAAACGCCTAAATTGAGATATACCGAAAACTTTATTAGGTTTTTATTGTATTCGGGTCGCTTTTTTCTCTTTGGCATAAAGGTTTATCATGGAAGCTTTCTTCGAATTTAAGGCTTTCAGAATGATTGTTATCGACGGTGTCACATATCCAAAACCTCAAAACACACAAAATCCTAAAAAAAATTATAAAATATGGATCATTTTTGATAAGAAAATATTACTGCCTTTAAAAAAAATATATTTCAATGCAGCTCAATTTTAGCTTCTGTAAATAGTTCACAGTACCAGAAACGTCTAAGTTCGCACAATAAAATAGCAAAGTAAAACTGCATTTGGTTTAGATTGTCCGCCTTTTTAAATAATTGAAAATTAAATAAGTAATTGATATGTTATTTCGATTCATTGATTGATTGCTAATTTAATAATGTTAAAAATTCAATTAGAGTTGACTCTGTCCTGTATTTAATGTAGCACAATGATCTACCTTACTTCATAATTCATAATGAAATTATCACTTTCGATTAAGCCTCTTAGGCCGGCCTACACCATCAATTGTTAGTTTCTTTATCAAAACATATCAGAAATATAACTTGAGTTTATTGAAAAGAGTTTTCATTTCTATTGTTTTTTTTTTGTTTAACATACAAGTAGTTAAATTTGAAGCAGCTAAGGCATCAAATAGGACCGCAAAGATGGCCTAGACTTAGGCTAAGCCTGTAAGTCTTTGTGTATTTAGCCGCCGCGGTGAAATTAACCGAAATAATAAAAATCGTCTAGAAAATCTTAGCGTAAGATTACTGAATTCAATTGTCGCCGTACTAAAGTGTTATAGGTGCGAGATACTCTAGATATTTCCCCTTTTATTGATTTAGAAAGTGTTTTGTTTAAAAAAAATCATTTATTAAAACGGTAGTGTAATTCTTAAGGTAAACTTGTTACATTCTAAACCTTTGAAAGTATAACTTTTTAGTAAAAAATGTACTGCCTTTATTTCTGTAATTCACACTTTATAATGCTTGGATTGTGAAATCCAAAAAAAAAACTAATTTAAAAACATGCTTGGGTACTCATAATGCCCACCATGAGAAATGCATCCTGATGTTATGCATATTATGCATATATAATTCAATTCGATTGATATCAACCGAAAGACCTTTCTATGTTGCGATTAGCATGAAAACAGCATACCTAGATTCCAGAAAGTGAGAGGTCTTATAATCTATAATGGAAGTCTCTACGAAATGGTTACAATATGCATTTAAAACTCCACATCGAGACGATGGATTGGATGATGACCATTGTGGCTGGTTCTTGCTTCTGTTACCACCGCCTCTTTTGCTGGTATGCGATCGAACGATCCAAAAGTTGATACCATCTTTAGGTATGAACCTACTCGATACTATATATGTGTATGCATATATAACCTCTACGATTGAATGCCGGCTGTATTCATATATGTAGTTGTTTAACTATATATGTATATGTTTACCGGTTGAGTGCGATCGATCTTAAGAATTCTTCTTCATAACGGTACACACAGTACAAAAGAGATTTAAGATTCCAGCCCAGGTGAAGGGAAAGCATGTAGTGCTGAATTAATAATAATTTTCGTATATATATATATATATATATATATATATATATATACTCTTGTAGTTAACCATACAGATAGACAGATATACGACATGCATACTTGTCGTATATTCGAGATCGTTTTTAAATATGTACGTTAGTAACGTAATGTCTTTCACAACATGATAAAGTGGTCGTGGCCTTTACTTGAATTGAACTCTACATATATGTACATATAAGACCTGGTAAGAAAGCCGGTTGTAAATGCAGACACACGATTGTAGCAAGGTAAAGGCAATTTGAGATTGCCGCCGAAGAAGTTGGTAATAAGTATGAAAGAAGATAGTCGAAAAGATGTTTAACAACTTTCGCATGTCGTTCGAGAGGAAAGTGCCAACTAAGAATTTTTAAAATGGTATCGTTGTGGAAGCTGTCCTTAAAACAATCTTCGAATAGAAATAAAACCTTTTCAAAAATTCATGTCAATTTTATTTGATCGTCAAATTGACAAAAATTGGCATTTGAATGCCGTCGATTCAGACCAGAAGACTTCCCGCAATTTCATATTTCTAAGGCTTTGAACTCTTAAAGTAAGCAACTATCGTTTAGCATAGTTATGTGTTTGCCAAAAATTGATTACACATTTTTCCACGTGCTGTCCAGGTATCTGAAATTTATGATCGCATGTTTATTTCTAAGAGCTCATAAAACTCAAAAATGAAGCATGCCCGTGCACTTTGAGATGTGTAAATAAACCGCTACTACACAGAAATAGAGAATTTTCCTGCTCAACTAAGCCACTGGACTCTATGGTCACTTGTAGCAATACATTCGTCGCTTGTCGTTCTCACAAACAACTAACCGAATGCCTCACCCATTTGGAAGCTCCTCAACTAGCCGCCAGGGAGACAACCCTCCGACCATGTTCATCCTTACGCCTCACCACTTTGAGCGCACCGAGGAAAAACATGATCGGCCTGTGGACGGCTGATGAGAGTTCAGGACCGAAGCGAAAATTTATAAAGTCGATCAATATAGTGGCATTCCCGTTTAAGGATTAACAACTCTGACTAGCTCACTGTCCCGTGGGTGCTTAGAACAAAAAAAATCATAACCCATTCTAATTTCATTTCTGATTTTTCAGTTGGAGGTTCTGTGTTAAATGATTTCAGTTTCACGTAGTTTGATTTTGTCCATTTTGTTTTGTGGTTGTCTTCTAAATTATTTCGTGAACAATCTCGATGATTGAGTCAACTTTAACATTACCTTAAAGTCTTAACCCAATTTTGGTTGTTTTGTCATCGATCATTAATATCTCGATTTCTTCAAGAATTCCAGAAATTCTTAGAACGACCTCAGCTCAGCGGGGAAAAAATGCTCCAAAGTACTTCTCCTTACAGATAGAGTTGAAAATCACAGAAGGATATCTACTGACCTTGTCTTGTCTTCGTTAGCGCCTGTTTTTCCTTGTGTGTTCATTGAAAGCTGTAAGACCCGTCAGTAATCCCATAAGATTCCTTGTTGAAGTTCTGTCCAAAGCATACAGCGTATCTTTGGTGTCATATTTAGGTCAACGGCTTAATGCTAACACGTTGGCAGATCCCTATCTCGGCTTATTGTTTTTGACTGATTAAAGCAACTCTGCAAACGTATTCAGACCAAATTCCAGTAATTCATCAGCCATTGGGTAGGAACAACCCATCAATTCATTGTTTCAACGATCCCTAAATCCTCATGACGACAAAGAGTGCGGTTAAAAATGAAAATTTCAGATATGAAAATTTACACACATAAAAGTTTAGCATTTTAAGCAGTTGAAAAAAAATTGAGCTAAAAATATTGGAAATTGTCAATTTTCCTGCAGTTTTCCTCGTCCAACCTCTTTTTTTGCGGTAGGCAGAATATTTCGGTACAGCTTCATCTCAAACCAAAAATTCAAAAATTATCTTATAGTTTATGCCCTTGGCTCGTGTTTGAACGAGGGAATTGAAAAAAAAAATGAAATATAAAGTTTTGAAATGGGTTTGAATGAATTTTCGTCTCATATTTTTTTAACATTTTTCCGATTCTCATCGTTTTTAAAATATTTTTATCGTATAAAACAAAAACGAGTCGACGGAAGGAAAATCCCTTCGTTCAAGCACGAGTCAATACTTTAAAGAGGATCTGTGCAAAGTTTCAGCAAAATCGGTATATTCGTTCTCGAGAAATCGTGCCTACCGCACGGAAAAACAAAGTTTCGAGAAAAACGTGTTAAAAGTTTTTTTAACCGCGATTTAATGAATTAAAGTTATTTTTTAGTGACTTACATTAAGTCCATAAAGTAATTCGTTCGCCTCATTCGCGATGTCCAGAGCATCCTTTTGATGTTGTGATGTTTGATGAAAAAGAAAGGAGCTGATTTTACTCGTAAGGAACCGCGTTGCATGCGTATAATACGCTAGGTAAGGCAGAACGCACGTACGGACCACGCGATATTCAAATCTCTATAGCCCCGGGAATATTGCCCAAATTTACTTGAAATTTGGTGTGAATACTCTTGAAGTACTATACATTCATATGTAATAAAGAAAATTCGATCGATTTTTTTCAAAATACAAGACCTACATATATAACCACTTAACTCCTTATGTTGAGCCGGCTTCCCACGGCGCGAAATTTGAAGTTTACGAGCCCCGGTTTTACACGTAGTGTAAAGACTCTGGCTTGAAGTGGCACCAGCCGGTGTTTGCATCCGAGGTCCAGGCAAAAAAAATCAACAAGAAACTGCTAAAGGTACCAAACTTTTGTTTTATAGTCTAACTTTTTTGAAACGCCGCTTTCCAACGCTGTGGTCGGGGAGAGGCTGGGGTAGGCACAACCGGCCTCAAGTATGCCTGAGAAAAGTCGCATAGCCGAACGAGTACCTTGCAGAAAGAGTGTCCGGAGGTGTCTGTCGACCAGAACATGTCTAGTACTCGGCTTAAGCAGGCAGGAGAACTGTTCCAAGTCAGTGTAAACGAGGAGGGAATGTGACCGATTTTTAGAGTTACATCCCTTCAAAAGGATGGAACAAAAAAATTTCGATAGATTTTTTGAAAATACAAGACCTATGTAACCCTTAAATAAAGCACAACATATTTTTATTTTAACAGCATGAATGAATCTTAAGATAAACTTGAAGCAATTATACCCAACAATACTCAATCATATAGTATCCTGATTAAAATCAACGTCCATTAACCAATATAAAAATGGTAAAAATCATTCAAACACCTATGCGTCTAACATTAAAAATTGTTGCTTGAAATTTGACAAAAAGAAAAAAACCGTTTCCACTTAAGACTCGATCAAAAGATAGATGTGCAAAGATTTCATCCACTTTGAGCAATGATCAATAGTTCTTGACCACATGTCGGTATGTACTACACATCCATTACATGTTCATATCATCAAAATTCACTCGGCAATGATTAATAATTTCGACGCAAAAAAAAAACAACAACTTTACCATCCAACATTTTTCGCGTTGGCTTAACAATCGAGGTGAAGCATTTCTTCTTTCATTTGAATTTCAGTAGAAAAAAAACAACAACGAAGAAAGAACTACTATCCAAAACGAAATGCGATTTCATTGCTACGCATTTTGAAGAGGGCATCTTAAGAATGGCACACAGACAGACCGACAGACAGTCAGTCAGTTAGTTAGTTAGTTAGTTAGTTAGTAAGTTCCGCAGGCACCAACCACCATATCCCAGTTAGAATGGTAGAGCAATGAACCTGATTCTATCTTCTGGTTTGGCCTGAAAAAGAGCAGCAATCTAGCGTACGATGACGTCTTGAAGAAAATAATAATTAGCGAAAGGTATTTTGTTTGGCGAAGATACACACACACTTACATACATACACAAATATGTTGCGCGACACTAAATAAATAATTTTGAATAAACGCACCAAGTGTTAATATTCTATAGGCGAGAGTGCTTAATATCTTAAATTTTGGCGCATTTTATCATTAGCGCTATTGTGCTAAAATATAAAGAACTTGAGTCTGATAAAGATGGTGGATTTTGCTGTTGAACTGTTTGGCTAAAATACTTAATGGTTCACGCATGAATCAGATATGTTTTGATTGTGAAATTGTTTGTTGATGAATATTCAAACGAAACACAACAACATAGATTCAACCCAATTAGAAATGTTTAATTACGCTTCAAATAAATAATTTAATATATTTTCGTAGTCTCAATTTCTCATAATTCTCAATACAGCTAAACAAATAGAAGCTTAGTCTGGAATTTTTTTTATATCTTCAACGAAATTAATTATTGTACACGATTTTTGGATTTCCCGAAAATTAAAAAAAAATATAGATCATCTTATATTTGCATTGATTTTGACACTACTCTAATAGCATAGATACATGCCATTATTTACAAGAGCTCACCAATGGGCTCAAAATACTGTCAAGCACTTCTTGAATGGGAGATTTCTTGGTAACAATTTTTTTTTCTAATCAAATCTGTAAAGCGATTAGATTGTTAGAGTTTCCACTATCTGTCTAATGGCTAGTGTTATTTTAAATTAGACGAGTTTGATTCGAACGATCTTGTTAGTCAAATAAGGGCTTTGTTGCTTAATGGAGTGCAAGAATATGTGATGTGTTTGCAAAAAAATCCTGGAACACAAATTTTCACAAGTCATATTATTTCACATACCTACTTTTTAGATGAATTTCGACGGTTTTGGATTGTCAAAATAATTAGCGAATATTTAGTGAGCGTTTTTTCATATCTTAATTTAATTCATCGCAATTAACTCTAGTTAAAAATCAGTCATTCGTCCTATCTGTCTTATTCCCTGAATAGTCTCTGGTAACTATTTGTAAGTCATCGAGTGAAATGGCAAATGGCAGTTTACTTATAATTTCTAGATGTCCACTTATTTAGGGGACGTCCATATATGTACTGCGTAACGCAATTTTTAGAGTATTTTAACCCCCCCCCCCTTTCCTCCATATAACAGTTATAACATTATTTTAATAACATTTTCAAAGACACACCCCTCTTTTGTTATCTAACAAATTCATCGCACCCCCTTCAGACTTTTAAATATTTTAATTAAATTAATTTTTAACCAAAAATCCTTTTTTTCTATTTTCTATTTATTATAAATAAAATTATTTTAAATAATTAAATTATTCGAACTAATTTCAAATTTTGCTGCATAACAATTTGCTAGACCACCCTCCCTTCGTGTAACACTTAGTAACATTTTCAAATCTTCCCCATGGAATGTTACATAATATATGGATAGCCCCTTAAAGTAATTTAAATGTTTCGCATAAGAGAAAGATACGCAAATTAAGTGGTGATCGTTTTGTTTGCGATAAATTTAATTACATTCCAAACAAACAATGAAAGATGCCCAAGTAAATGCATTACATTACTCTCACCGATCGTCAAATTCTAACTCCTTGTTTCTTAATTCGAAAGAAGGATGCTTTAATTGGCAATGTGTCAAGCGTTAATGATTAACTACCTCAGAATTTGGAAGAATTTTATTTGCGATTACATTATACGAATGCAATTCACTTAACTACTTTACAAGGCCAAAAAAAGATCAAGTTTACAAATTTATTGTGAAGCCGCTGTGATATATACTGGTATAAATCCTTTTGCATTCAATAAATAAAGACTTGATGTTATAAAAAAAATTATTTAAATATATGTTTACATATTACCACAATAATGACGTCATCAAAACACAAAAAAATGATTACCGTGCCATTGATTCCAACTGGAAGACTTTCCTGAAACACGAAAATCAGAAATATTTTTTTTATGTTCCTGGCTATCGTGTGAACTAATAAAAAAATTTTTTTGGGGCAAAAAAATGGCGTCGGTTCAAAAAAAGTGGTCCAAAAATCGTCATTTTTTGTTAAATTGTGGTTTAAAAACATAAAGAAAATAAAAATTATAAAGATATTTGATATTCACACGATACCTTTACATATTAGGAATATGCTGTAAAAACTTCAAAAGGATCGGTTAAGGTGTATGGCCACTGTAGCAGGTGCAAACCAAGTGTTTTCTAAATAATTTTTTTATATGGAAATTTTATTTATTTATAAAAATAATTATAAGTAACTAAAACTACAATATCGGATAATCGGAAAAAAATTGTATAAACGCATTTTTCAAACAAAATGGCAGACTTTTTGTAGCTCCCATCCGAGGTGTTTTTTTGCAAGCGCTCCGCGGCCGTACAGCTAGCAGCCTCAATTTTGAACCTATTTCAAAACAAACAAAATCCGTTAAACTACATCACAATACCTAGAAAAGTACCTGAGGAAATTTAGAAATATTGATTTCCCGGAAAATGGAAAGCATTTGAAGTGAAAACTCTGTTTTTGGAAAAAAAAATCGTTAAAAAATAGTCATAAAATAGTAAGTTTTTGATCTATAAAAAAAATCTCAGGTTCTTCTTTGCGAAATGCAATTATAAATTAGTGATTAAAATTTTAAGTCGATCGGATGAAAATTGTTCGAGTTATTTGTCCGGCCGATTTGAAAAACACCTCGAAATGGAGCTACGAAAAGTCGGCCATTTTGTTTAAAAAATGCGTTTATACAATTTTTTTCCGATATTGTAATTTTATGTACTTATAATTATTTTTATAAATAAATAAAATTTCCATATTTAAAATTATTTAAAAAACACATGATCTTACATTTGCTACAGTGGCCATACCCCTTAAATAGATATTGAGAAATCACTGGCACCGTATCAAAAAATGTAGTTTCGAGAAAAACACGTTTAAAGCGCGCCAGGTGTATCCGAAGCGATCTCGAAAATATCGAAATAAATATTGATGTAATGCTCAGATCATTGTGAAATTTTACCTGAGTATTACTGAAGTATGTACTTTTCTTTCGAATTGTAAAGTAGGTTTACCCCTTAAAGAATCTTTTAGGTTGCAATTTTTCAAAAAATCAGAACAGCTCGCAGAGATACACAATTAGCTAGCCAGGAGCTGTATAAAACAAGAATGGAATTTATGTATGGGTCAGGCATAGCATAGTATAGCGTTTTAAAAACAATCGTTAAAAAATATAAGCGTGATTTTCTCGAATTCATGTTTTTTAAGCTGGCGAAAACGATTCAAAAAAAAAATACTCAACCGATCACTGTGATTTTTCAATATGTTATTATACACATAAATGGCTATAGCCGGTAGCGGAATCATTATGATCGGTACCAAATTTTCCGATTTTCACTCAATTTTCCACTCTCAAAAATAGGTTGTTTTTAAAAACTACCGCCATTTTGTCATTTTTTAATGGACAGAAATCATTCTGGTACCTGACATAGGCATTTAAACAAGGATTAATTTTGCGTTTTGTTTTCTCAGATGATCCAGTCATCTGAAATCACGTCCGCCGTAATTTTTTGATGTTTTTTTAAAATTGTTAAGGGTGAAAAAAAAAATCTAAAAAAAAACCTCAGAGTACCAATTAGCATATGTACAACATATCAAAATAATCAAAATTTTCTTTCTATTGAAAAAAATGGTTAAAAAATTTTTGTTTTTGAAAATGGTAACCTAAAAGACCCCTTAGTAGTAGTTACTAGTTTTAATGAGCCATCTTTGGATAAAGGGGGTTGCCACTACAACCACCCAACTTACAAGTAAACATTTTATCATCGTACGGAATAAATTCAAAGGAGTTTTTCCCGTGTAGAATTAAAAACTGCTTTCCATTTTTAACTTGGCATCCAGTCCACCTGTAGGTGATAGATATTCAAAAATCCTCGACCATAAGTTTATTATTATTTTCGCATTCTAACTACACTAGACAGGAAGTCAATAAGTTACTTCATTTCTTCTCGCAACGATATCTATTCGGAATCCGTAAAATTTTTTGATTTGTGTCACATGTTACAGAAATTTCCTCGTCAATTTAATTTCAATAATATGATAAATCTAAAATTCGTTATTCTGCTTATGTAATTAATGTGTTACTGCCTTAAAACTGTTTTAGAACTTTTTAAAAAATAGCAAAATCATATAATCACTATCCGTCCATTACTCGAAGCGTATCTCTTCGCCCGATCTGTGGATGCCATGATAAATTATCGTATATGCAAAAATAATAACCATGACCAATAAATACAAGATGAAAACATGGAAATCCATTTTTTTTGCCCCCTATTTCAAAATGATACCGTTTAAAATTTCCAGGCTATTATTCTATGTAAAAGGTAACATTAAGGTGGGCTCAATTCTACAACACGTTCTGCTTCTGATATTTTTCAGCTGTTAGTTACTATGAAAAATTCACGCGGTTGCAGAAAAAAAAAATACAGATAGCTATTGCGTGACCAACACAACAATTTTCAGTTCCAATCTCTTGTCGTTGGTTCTGTTTTCTGTTGTCTGTTTTTTTTCATCTCTAAACTTCTAGCAGCACACAATAACATTATTTTGGCTGTGGAATTTCGGTTACAAGGTGAGCCATCAACCGATAACTGGGGTAATTATTTTTTTTTTCTATTAAAAATAGAAAAAGAAAAGCCACACAGCTAGCTTATACAGAATGTACATATACTGTTTGATTACGTACTGGACATAGTAACGCTAAATGACAAATATTTCGGAACTATGTATCTTTTTTGTTGGCTCCTGTTGTTTAACGAGATAAGTTGCGGTAGTTGCGTTTTGAACTATAGCGCAAATTGTTTTATTTTAAATGGTATGTACTTTCGTCACCAGCATTTGGGTAGTTTTTTTTGAAGGGGAAGTGAAGTTAGAATGTTATAACTTTTGTTGGAAAGTTTGTAGAGGTCATTAGCGCTTGAATTTGCAGAAGACAAAAACTTTATGGTTATTTTCCAGGCCAGACAGACGGTTAAGTTGCTTTGTGTATGGTTGAATAAGTATTATGAATGGACGCAATTCTTGGTTTTTATTTTGCAAATTCAATGGATATTTGAAACCTACATCCATATATTAATTTGATGTATTCGTATTCCGTGTGAATTCAGTCGATTATTGAATTTCAAAGAGTGCTTAATGTGCGGAAATTGCTCGTTGTGGTCATGGAGTTTTTTAAAGGGTCGAAATATGATGTCTGTTCATTTGAAATTTGAAATTATGAATGAAAGAACGCTTACTAAATAATAATGCAAACTATGCTATATAGATATGAACTTTTGCAATTCTGCAAATTAAAGATATTTTATAGAGTTCAAGTTGGATTTTTGTCCTTCAAAATAACTGCTGCTTGGTATATGTGAATAGGAATTCAAATAATTTAAAATGAATCAACAAAGACATGGTAAATCAAATGCTGTTTAAATCTTGAGAAAAGATGTCAAGGTGTACGGAAAATAGATACAAAACTCCCCTGAATCAATATTTAATCTGAAATTATTGTGCCAAACTGTTGAGCGTCTATTCAAAAGTAGCTATTCATACTGTCAACTATTTTTCGAAATTGACTAAAAACCTAGAAATACGGAAGTTTCGTATTTATCGGTTTACTGTTTGTGAAGCCAGTAAAAACAAGAGTCACTATGGCAAGTTACTTTGATTATTACTTGGTTGTATTTTACGTAATACATTGAAATCGTAAATACAGTAAAATTCCTCTAAGTGGAAATTTCTTTAATTGGGAATTGCCCTTAACTCGATTTTTTTCAACTGCTTCGTGTGTTCCCTAGAATTTTCCATACGAAAAATTTCTCTAATTCGAAATTTCTTGACCTCCAAAATCATTTTATTTCGAACCTATTTTGAAGATTTAAGGGCCTGTTTATATATGTGTAAGTCGCATTGGCATAATTAATTGTAAAAAAAACTTTTTGAATGGCAACATCCAGACTTTGTTTAAATACATCCTTAGCATGCTTTGAAATTCTCCTGATGGTTACACAAATATTCCGGTCAACTTTCCAAGGAACATTGCATTAGTTTACATTGTCTATGCGCCTTAAGGGGGTAGTCTAGTGTTGAGCCCGAAAAAAATGGATGCTTTTTAAATTGATGTACAAAAAAACGGCACAAGGTTTTGACTTGTTTATTAAAAATATATATTTGTTTAGAAAAAATCATATTTAAGATTTTTTTTGTCCTTTGAAGAGCACTTTTTTTCAAAAAGAAAACATCCAAAATTCAACCATTGTAATTCAAGTGCGTGCCAAATCGTCTAAAAAACTGTTTCGCCCTAAATTTCCGTCGTTTATGATCTAAATAACAAGAAAATATTTGGATATTTGCTTTCAAATCAATATTTTACCCACAATTTTACGAGGGACAATTGAATTTTATTTTATTTTTTCATTGCGGTGGCCGCCATTTTGTTTTTTCTTCAATAAATATGATTATTTTTCTTTAAATGTTAATAAACAAATGAATGGTTAACGTTGGTTGTTTGTTGTCAAAGTGATTGGAAAGATGATCGGTTACCCAATTACTGGTAAGAAAAGGCACAGTTTTATTTTTTAGCTTTATATTAGAATGTGCTTTAAAGGATTTTCACGTTATGACTTCGAGGAAACTAAGGACTTTAGATCTAGAAATAAAATTGATGAAGGAAACATGAAAAAGGGATATTGCACGTGAATTTGACATACCAGCAAATACATTGTCGTCAATATGAAGTAAAAGGGATGATTTGAAATGTCGGTATTCAAATCCCGGCATGAGTAGGAAAATTAAGCGAAATAGGATATGCACATACAAGACAGTTAATAATGCCATGCTTGAATGGTTGAAAAATATGCGTGGCAGTAATTTGCCAGTTTTAAAGCAAAAGGCACTTGAAATAGCCAAAAGCTTAAATAACTTTGATTTTAAAAATGTTTTTTTCTTAGAATCGATAAAATTGAGTAGATAGTATTTTATTTCACATCAACATATACACAAAAAATCTAGCAGCATGTGGCAATATTTTATAACATTTGTTTGAATTTTAGAAATGTTTGAATCAACAATTTAGATTTCGCGCCCAACGTGGGCTAACGTCGATTATGTGCGCTCGTGTTAAGTTTAGATTAGTATCTGTTCCTGTGAATGATTTTGAAATCTTTATTAGAATAAGATGACAATTCACAATCATTGACTAAATTGCTTAATCATTGGTTAAATTGCTTCAAATTCAGATGTGGAATTTCTGAAAAAGTAATATCGGACGAAAGTGCATCTATTGACCATGCAAAAACTCATCCGTGGAAAACAAATTTACCGAAATTGCTTAAATATTTCAAACCCGAAAATGTTTTGAATGTTGACGAAATTGGTGTTTTTTCTTCAAGTGTCTGCCAACAAGAACCCTTGCTTTTAAGGAGGAAAAGTGCTTTGGAGGCAAGCATAGCAAAGATAGAGTGACTTATTTCGTGGGATCCAATATGACTGGAATAGAAAAACTCTAACTTTTGATCATCGGTAAAAGTAGAAATCCAAGATGTTTCCGTCTTCTTAAATCCTAACCTTTGGACTATTTAGCCAACAAACGGTCGTGGATGAACGGCGATATTTTTTCCCAGTGGCTTTTGAAGGTTTATGCTAAGTTTGTCAAAACGAAGCGAAAGGTTTTGCTATTAGTTGATACGAGCAAATGAAAATTTTTTGTGATTAAAATAAATAGGTATGTACATATGTACTTAATATTCTCCATAAAGGCTACACATTCTGTGAGTGGAACTTATCCTTAAATCCTTTTACGTCGAAGTAACTTGCCTGGCAGATAGCAATTCGACTTAAAGGACTTTGACTGTATATACATTTGGTACAGACCTGAATCAATCTTTAACTTCGTAGTCTTCAACAAACTGAAAATACATAGTAGTCTCACATACATATTATGAACTTGTGGAAGAGTCTACATTTACATCATGAACAAATTAATTGGCTATCATGAACTTCTTGTTCATAAACCACCAAAAGCAATTTGTCACCATCGTCGACAATCTTGACGAAGTTGTGTAGCAAAGCAATGAGTATTTCGTTTCTATAATTATTCAAACACTTCCTAGAAAACATTGACCACATATCATTTTGTGAAGTATAATGCGCTATGTGCTTTACATATTGCTAATCACAAAACGCTTTACCGTCGTTTTAATGATGGATCAAACAATGAAAAACTCCTACTGTGAAGAGAAGTTGATTAATGTTAGTCACTCGGCCAGTCTACACAATATATACTATGCGAGCTGTTATCACGAAAATATTTTGAAATGTTTCTTTGGAAGGAGAATGTTTCAATGTTAATGAATCTACTATCTTTTGCACTATTAGCATTACGTGGTTGAAACCGGCACAGAAATTTAAATGATTGTTTTTTTTTCAGACTGAAAAAGAGGGTTTTAATCGTTATTTTTTCCGTTTTCTTTGAAATAGCTTTAGGGAAAGATTAAACAAAAATGAGCATGAGTAGATCCATTAGTAAATAATTAAATAAAGTCCAGCCAAATTATGCGTACCACATTTGAGCTAGAAGAGTTAATAACCGAACAATACTACCCACTTTCCTTGAAATGAATTCATTTTTGAAGAGAAAAACCCCAGATGAATTCTTTCAGAAACCAAAATATTGAAAACAAGACTGATATTCGGAAAGCAGAATAATTTTTATAATTATTTGACGAACTATTGTGTTCTCGGAAAAATCGGTGTGTATCAAACATTTTTAATTTATTTTTGCCGACCGCTTTTTCCATAATTTCAAAAGGCTACGTCTTATCACAATTAACGTGTCTCTTTTTTAACAATTAAGAAGAAGGGCAGAAGTCATGACTCACCCGAGTAAAAAACATTTTTTACTGGACAATTAGCGATGAGATCCTTCCAAAACATATCTCAAACGAAAAAATCGAATTCTCTGCGGAAAATCATTCGAAAGCTAATGGAACACAAGATCCCCGGCAAGAAGTCAAGAATCACCCGGGAAAAATGAATGTTCAACGTGCGCAAAACGGTTTTTCCGGACAAGTAGCGATGAGATCCTTCCGAAACATATCACAAAAGAAAGGATACAGTGTTTGCTTACCGATTACAATTAAATCAGTGGCAGCACAAATCGAATTCTCTGCGAAAAATCATTCGAAAGGTACTAAAACAGCTCTCCATCGGCAAGAAGTCAAAAATCACCCGGGAAAAATGAATGTTCGACGTGCGCAAAATGGTTTTTCCGGACAAGTAGCGAGGAGATCCTTTCAAAACATTTCTTCAAAGTAAGGATACAGTGTTTGCTTACTGTTTACAATTAAATCAGTGGCAGCATAAATCGAATTCTCTGCAAAAAATCATTCGAAAGATACTGAAACTCATAACCCCCGGCAAGAAGAAATCATGACTCCCCCGGGTAAAAAACATTTTTTTCTGGACAACTAGCTATGATATCCTTCCAAAACACATCTCAAAAGAAAGGATACAGTGTTTGCTTACTGATTACAATTAAATCAGTGGCAGCACAAATCGAATTCTCTGCGAAAAATCATCCGAAAGATACTGAAACTCAAAATCCCCCGGAAAGAAGGAGCCGCAAGACCTACAATATCCACTAAGGTGGAAATCTTTGGACTGCCAATAAAAATCTTCAAATCTGCTTTCTGCAAAGAAAAATGGGAAGGAATGATGTCCACTCTAGTGTTTACTAAATCTGAATTAGCTAACTGCAAACTCTAAGTCATCTATGAAGATTAACGTCAGATATTTTCATAGACATGCTCAAAAATATGTCTTCCATTTAGATAACCGATAACTTTAAGTTAGCATAAAAAATAAAAAACCATCATGATCATAGATAAATCGTAAAAAACCAATTCTTGAATGGTATTACAGCTGGTTGATTAACTTTTTTAATGGACCGTAAAAATACATGGAGTCAATTGATTACCAATTAAAAAAAAACAAATTTTCCTCAAACCCATTAAGACACATTGAAAATATCATACTTTTTTGTTGATTGACATAGTTTTCATGTGGATGTGAAGAATGTTTTTTATGACGAAACTGAAAAAATTACCATAATATCTGATTGGAAAGTATGTATGCGGATTACTGCACGCGTTGTCGCCCACCTTCATCTTACAAATTAGAAAATGTTGTCCGACAACAACAACAAAAAATATAATCACAATCACAATGGTATCTAAAGTGCGTCACAGCTAACAAATTGAATATAAAATCGCGATAAAACCGTTAATCAGATGATAGTAAGAAATTAGAATAATCAACTATAAATAAATTTGAATTGATTTTAATGCCTTGAAATGTTTAGTGTAGATAGATTATTTGTAGATAGATAGATATTTTTGAAGTAAGTTGTTTTGGAGTTAAGACCTGTATTTATTGAAATTCATCAAAAACATCTGCATAAAATATTGAATATTACCATACATATTAGGGTATCTAATGTTAGATTATAATATATAAAGAATAATAATTTGTTTTGTATCTTCCTTGTGAAAATCTTTTCAGTGTACTCGGAAAACACTCCATGTTTTGCCTTTCCGTACAATGTTCGTTTGCTTGAGCGATCTTACGACCTTTTTAAATATCCTTGTTGTTACGATCTTTTTCAAATCAAAGAGATACGAAAAATTTTCCAAATTTTCCCATCGGTCTTCAACTCTTCAGATGCTACAACAGAGTTTGGTCCAGTAAGAGTTAGAACAATCAAAAATAAAGATATATTTAATTTTTCGATATTTAGATAATTGAATCTTAAAATTATCCCTCTAAGCTTGAATATATAATTTGCATATATCTTAGAGTAATATAGAAAAAATATTTTAGCAACACGACAAAAATAGATAAAAATCAAAATTGTTGTGTTTCCTTTGGCAGGATATTTATTATTTTATTTTTGTATATACGTATACCTATCTATCTCGTGGAAAACATCGACGACAAAAATAGTTACGAAAAAAAATCAAATACCGTGTCTAAGCGATGATACCATCACCAATTTGTAGTAAATAGGGGCTCTATTTTTTTCTTTTGATAAGATAATTGATCGACCCGCTGAAAAGAAACTCGATTCATAACAGTATTCTCTGTCTCTATTTCACACTATCTCTTAATGCACTTCCTACTTTCTGAAAATTAATCGTACCAATCATTTTATCTTGTTCACCGGCTCTTTAAAATAGATTCCAGGATAATATCTTAACTTGTAAGAACGAACTACCCAAAGTTTTAAGCAAGTCCTCGTTTCCTTTCCATCCTTTTTCGGTGTTCTGTAAGATCATGCTCTCAATCCTTTTTGTTTTCCAAATTTTAATTATAAATCTTTCATGTAAATTCTACCCTCAGTGTATCCTTTGCCTCGTATCTCATGTATAGAAACATTATCATATGATAGACAGGACTCTGTTAAATATTATCATCAAAATTTACTGAACAATGATGAGTTTCCCTCATTATTTCCTTTTTTCTCGCGTTAGACGTTTTTTTTTATTTCTTTTTCGATATTTTTCTGATGCTCCACAAGGCCCCATTTTGGAACCATTCTTATGAACTTTAAGATTCTTTCTTATATCAGTCTATTGCAAGGATTTGTTATTATTCTCATTCTATTTATGTTTTTAACTAACATTCCTTCGCCCTTTTTTTTAAATCGTGTATTATATATTGTTGTTATAGGTTTATTGTTATTTTTTTTTATCTTGTGTTCTTAAGTCTCTACTGTTGGTCCTTTTTGTTCCGAAATCGTTATTATCAACTTTCCAGCCAAGGTCTTTTCTGTCATGCGCTATATCTCGCGAACCAAACATAGGATTTGCATCGTTAAGGTGCCAATCAACGCTTATTAACATTGGTGTGATTCTATTAAATTAAAAAAAAAATGTTGAAGCTATTTTTTAATTTATTAAAAAAAAGTGCAAAAAATTAAAAAAATTTCATAAACAATAAATCATATATGTTTATAAAATTTATAAATTCTTATCAGTTTTTGGAGCGAAACCAGCAAAACCTTTTTCCATGGTTACAAAAAAAAAATAGATAAAAAGTAAAAAATCATTCTAAGTCATATTCAATCATTCCCTTTACCTACGTAATCAATGGACGCTCCTGTAGATGAAACGATTAATTCGAATTACTGTTATGAGCACCTCTAATTATTATTAGTTAAAGTATTATTATTTTCATAATTATTATTGTGTTTAGTATTTTTAATATTTATGTAGATATTAATTTCGAGAAAAGCGCCCTTGGGTGACTAAGTAAAAGTTGCCCAAAAATACAGTTGCACTGCTCTGAGCTTCATAAAATTTTGATATGGTATTTCTGTATATATATACTTTCCAAAAATGCAATAATAAAAAAATCGATTTTTTGAAAATTATAAAGAGGCTTTTTTTATTTTTTTTTCACTCCAAATTAATATCACATCTTTAAAACAACATTCTGCCTAAAAATGCGTAGCCGATTATCGATAAGTTACATATTTCAATTTTTTAGGTACAAATAAGTGCCCGTTTTTCTTAGTAAAATGATTTTTTTTCAAATGCTCGCCAATTTAACAAAAATGATTATTTTATACTAACATAGTGTAGGAGAAAAAATTATTTTGTTCCAGATTAATTTTTGGGGCTCCTCCAAAAACCGTTCCGCAGAAACGGCTGTTCGGCAGCCATTTTGTATTATTTTTTAATAAACAATTTTTTTTAAAAACCTTCAAAACATGCTTAATAACATCTTTAAAAAGAATTATCCTTTTACTTTTCTTTCCACTTGAAAAACTCGCAAAAAAACGTTAAATTTTCGCTCTCTACTGTGGTATCACCCCTTAAATGGAAATTAATTTGTAAATTTCTTCTCTCTTTAGTTTAACCTGCAGCTTTACATTTTTCGAAGGAAGTTATTTCCGTGAAAAAAGATGTGTGATAAGTAAATCAAAAGCAACTTTTCTACTAACTTTTCCACTTTTGAAGTTTTTTGCAGCTTCTTTTCTTATATCAGCTATCACAGTTGAAACAAACGCAAAAAATATCATCTAGTCTTGAAGAAAGTTGTCTTTAATCACGCATCTGTAATTTTTATAAAAGTTTGCTTGATTCCAAATAAGATACATTTATTTTTCCCGCAGCATTTTATAAATTTTAAGGAAACCCACATTAAGATTGACTGGAGGCAGATATATGTTGCTAAATATATTTAAGGGATCATAGTTTCGGAAACAAATTTATTTTCGACAAGAAGTTCTTTGCTTTGTTTTCAGGTGGCCGTCGAAGCGCCGAACATTATACTAAGAGCCCCTATTTAAATATGTATATTTTTCATTCAAATCTATTATGAGCAACTTGCTAGTTACCATTGTGTTGACCTACAAGAAATTACGTAGATCAAAATATTTTACTAATCGAACAAATTCATCGTTACTTAATAACAACACCAGTTTCAAGCTAATCCCAAGGCTTTTCGTACCACAAAAAGTAAATCATATCTTTAATTGAAAATTGCCAATTGTTCGTTGAAATCTAAAATCAAGATAAACAAATCAAAATGTTTGTTTGTTTGTTTCGCGATTTAATTCTACATATTTCAAAGATACCGCAACGAAAAGGCTGGCCCAACAAACAAACGTACGCTAGTATTAATTTTAATATTCATTGATCCTCGTCGTTTTTAATTGATTTCTTATCAAAAAAGAAAAGTATTCCTGAATTGTGTTGCCTTGAAAATATCTTTTTTTTGCTCGTACATCTCTTACCTGTATTGAGTGTTTTTAATCACAGCAGCTATGTATGTTTTTAAATACACCTGGATGATAAGATATATATGTATACACTTTTTTAAATGAATACATGAAAAAAAATTGTTAGCATATATGAACTCTGATAAGTGTGTTTCAGATTTATTTGATTTTTCTTTCCTGGAAAAGATAATTGAAAAAGTGAAAATGATTACTAAACAAACATTAGCATTAAATAACCTACTCAACTTATTTATTTATAAATTTATTAATGTTTTATTGTTTATTTTACAATTACAGCTTCATGCGGACGCGTTAAAATTATCCTCAGATGCCGACATGCCTGATTGGTTTCTTGAACGTGATGTTAAAATACCACATGTCATCTTACACGATAAACTAATATCAGATGCATTAATTGGTACATTACCAATTAAAACAGAACATTCATACAGTTTGAATTCAGATGGCGATTCAATGCCAGATTCACCGCGAAGTCTACATACAAAAATTGAAGGTGAGTTCAAGTTTTATTTGAATTTGGAAATACGTTTTAAAAGATTTATATTTATCGTATTTAAATTATAAACGTTAAATCGTGAGACCTATTAGTTTTTTAAGAGCGATATAACATTCTATTGCTGGATTTTTTCGCTGCTAAGACTATGCAATAGCAGAAAAGGATATCCACTTCGCTTTTGCAACATCATAAAGCAACTATTTCAGTAATGTTTACAAGCAGTTTGAAAACATTGAAGAATTTTTAAAGTGTATTTTTTTTTGTAATAATATATCCAAAACCTTTTCATCATTGTAGGCTTATTAACATATAGTAATTTTTTCCCCATGTTTATGTGTACGTTGGATTCAAAAAAGTTAGAAAACGTTCCTTTATATTTAACGTAGTTATCTGACCCGATAGATCTTAACACCACGAACTTCTTAGGCAACGGCTTACGATGAGATCGCACCAAAACCCCCCTAAACGTACTACCCAGTTGCCCATAACGAATATGAGTATTGTTTTCCGAGTATGAGTACCAGTCTTATTCAGACTTTGCATGGACTCTTTCATTATCCCTGGTGTTCAGCGGACCTATCAGCATCCTTACCGCTCTTTGAGAGGCGGTACCCCTGTTGATAATGTAACAGCACGCCAATGCATCACAATACAGAAGGATTGCCGAATAGCTATCGGTTTCAAATTGTATTAGAAATGATTGTACCCACTTTGGTCACTAAGTTGCAACCAATAGGTTCCTCCTCGACACCGGCAGGGCCCAAGTCCCTGAGGCCCCGGCTCGCTTCGCACCAGTAAACCCCTGATAAGGTTTCGAGGAAGTGCGAGCACAACGTCCTCGATTTATCCCCATAGTAAAACTCCGGATCAATCGCAATTTAGGGTTATCATCGTTTAAAACCAGTGGAATATATGATAGACCCTGTTAATCGTCATCATTTTGAAATCAGCATCCTGTTAAAGGGATGTAACCCTAAAAATTGGTCAGAATCTCTCCTTCTTTTCACTGGCTTGGGGCAGTTCTCCTGGCTGCTTAAGCCGAGTACTAGACTAGTACTAGAGTCGACACCCCCGGACACTCTTTCTGCAAGGTACTCGTATGACTATGCGACTTTTCGCAGGCCCTCCCTCAGTCTCTCCCCGACCATAGCGCTGGAAAGCGCAAACGCCGGCTGATGCCACTTCAAACCAGAGTCTTCCCACGGCGCGTAAAAACGCGAGTCGTAAACTTCAAATTACGCGCCGTGGGAAGCCGGCTTAAGGGGTTACATCGGTCTAATATTTTTAAAATCGATCGAAATTTCTGTATAGTACTTCAAGAGTATTCACACCAAATTTCAAGTAAATTCGAGCAATATTACCGGAGTTATAGAGATTTACCGTGGCCTTACCTAGCGTATTATACGTATGCCGCGCGGT
Organism: Oxycera nigricornis; assembly: GCA_963942545.1. Classification (NCBI taxonomy): domain Eukaryota; kingdom Metazoa; phylum Arthropoda; class Insecta; order Diptera; family Stratiomyidae; genus Oxycera; species Oxycera nigricornis. The sequence continues at coordinate 93,870,039 of OZ012663.1, read as the reverse complement.
ACTACCGCGTAAAATCAGCTCCTTTCTTTTCCATCAAACATCACAACATCAAAAGGATGCTCTGGACATCGCGAATGAGACGAACGAATTACTGCATGGACCTGGAATCGACGACTCGATGCAAGTCGCTAAAAAATAACTTTAATTCATTAAATCGCAGGAAAAATATATTTAAACGCGTTTTTCTCGAAAAATTTTTCTCCTTTTCTTTTCTTTCTTTCTCTTTTTTCCGTGCGGTATGCACGATTTCTCGAGAACGAATCGACCGATTTTGCTGAAACTTTGCACAGGTCCCTTTTATAGTATTGACTCGTGCTTCAACGAAGGGATTTTCGTTCGATCGACTCGTTTTTGTTTGTTACAAAAAAAAATATTTTAAAAACGATGAGAATCGGAAAAATGCTATAAAAAAATATCAGACGAAAATTCATTCAAATCCATTTCAAAAATTTTAAATTTCTTTTTTTTCAATTCCTTCGTTCAAGCATGAGCCAAGGGCATAAACTATAGGAATTTTTTTGAATTTTTGATTTGAGATGTACCTGAACCGAAATATTCTGCCTATCACAAAAAAAGGTTGGACGAGGAAAACTGCAGGAAAATTGACAATTTTCAATGTTTTTAGCTGAGAATTTTTTTACAACTTCTTGAAATGCTAAACTTTTATGTGTGTTTATTTTAAATAAAACAGATTTTTGGTTTTTAAAATACAATCTTTTGAAAAAGTTTTTTTTTTCAAGACCTATGTAATCCCTTAATGCATTTCAAATGAAAAGTTATACGAATACATAAAATCTGTATCAATGCAATGTTATCTTGTTATGTTGCATGTTAAGCATTTACATTTTATTCACTTCCTCAAATCATTGGCGCTGCAATCAAGTGTTCAGATAAAATCCAGATACAAAACGCGTGAATATAAGCGGATATTAGAGATAACCGAAACACATGCAATATACTAACACCTCAACTGACTTGTGCTTGTTCCACACGAAACAAAAATTACCAACCCTTACCATCCTTTCTTACTGATATTGAAATCGTGTTGCCCGATAACGATCTTCTATGATATAACCAACCACATCCGTAATCAATGATAAATATGTATAGTCACAAGCAAAAAGTATCTATTCGTTATGTTTCCGCGAAATCGATAACCATTATAACATTTGCTCTTGAACACAACACAAAGTGACATCGTTTAAATTAAAAAAAAAATTGGCGACGGCGACGTTCAAGGTTTTCCTTACCACTCACCAACTAACCATACGGATGCAACATAACATTCTTTAGATTTTTTTTTGTCCCTCAGATTTCTTTGATTTTTTTTCATTTGAAAATTTCTGAACAAGTTGAACGAATTGTTTCGCTGGAAAGGTGGTTGTGGTTGTCTTATCAGACTAATTTAAAAATTGTGTCTCCATACATTACCGATTGGCAATTGAAAATAGATGGGGAAAATATGGTTCTGGGAACTGTGTCTTCGAATTGTTACTGTGTACACATATATGCATTGGATGGTAATTAATTCTTATACGAAATTATTCTCAAAAATGTAGGTTTGTTGAAAACAAATTGTATGATCGATTGGACATATGTAAAATGTTATTCATAGGTGGACCAACTGTATCAATATACATTTGTAGGTGGAACATTTTTTTTGTGTTTTGTTTTCTTAACATATGAAGCAGAAGGTTTGTTTTGAAAAGTTAAGGAGGCGGTCAAAGTTATCTAAACGATTTCTTCGTAAAATTATGGTTCCTAGCTTAAGAGGTTACATAGGTCTTGAAGGATAGAAAACAATTTTTTCAAGAAATTGTTTTAAAAAAACCAAAAACCTATTTTATTTATTATTTACACACATAAAAGTTTAGCATTTCAAGAAGTTGCAAAAAAACATCTGAACTAAAAACATTGAAAATTGTCAGTTTTCCTGAAGTTTTTCTCGACCAACCTTTTTTGCGGTAGGCAGAATATTTCGGTGCAGGTTCATCTCACATTATTAATTCAAAAAATTTCTTTTAGTTTATGCCCTTGGCTCGTGCTTGAACGAAGGATTTGAAAAAAAGAAATATAAGGTAAAAGGAATAAGGAATGAATTTTCGTCTCATATTTTTTAACATTTTTCCGATTCTCATCGTTTTTAAAATATGTTTTTCGTATAAAACAAAAAGAGTCGACCGAATGAGAATCCTTTGGTTCAAGCACGAGACAAGACTTTAAAGAGGAACTGTGCAAAGTTTCAGCAAAATCGGTCAATTCGTTCTCGTGAAATCGTGCCTACCGCACGGAAAAACAAAGTTTTAAAGTTTCTTCTGAAATTTTATACAATTCTGACTGTAGAAGATGCCACAAATGTTCGTTAGACGCTGGACAAACATTTCGGACGTTTCTATTGAGTTCATCGCATAGGAGCTCAATTGGGTTAAGATCAGGAGACTGCGTGGGCCAAACCATTACATTAAGCAGTCCTTCTGCTGATAGCTTCTGCAAATAGTCCTTAGAAAGCTTGGACGTATGTTACGGGTCATTGTTGTGCTGAGATGTGATTTTTTTCTCTCGAAAAATGCGCAGTCCAGGTGGCAACATTTCAGTTTCAAGTAACTCCCGATAGTGCTCCTTTCTCATTACGTCTTGGATTCGACAAATATTACCAATCCTACCTCCACCAAAACAACACCATACCATAACAGAGTCACCTCCATGTTTGATAGTAGGCACTAAACATTGGTCTAATGTCCGACTTCTTCTGCTGACCTCCGCAGAAAGACTCTGCTGGCGCAGAATCTTACAATACAATGCTTCATGTATATAAGCATTTTCTTTAAAAAAAAAATATTCAGATTTTCATTGACACAAAATTTAAGGTAAAAGTTCAGATTATGACCCCTCCAGGAAGGGGTGCAAAACGTATCTCCAAAATTTTACCCCTATTTATATTACATTTACGGCAAAAAATATATTTATCAATTTTTTATGATTTTTTAGTTATTGTTTAAATTTTTTATTTTATTTTTATAATTTTACAAAAAAAAATTCTTCTAATTTTTAAATTTTTTCAACTTCCAAAAAAGTCTAAAAATCACTTACCAGATCAATTTTTTATATGACCCCTGGAAATAGGCAAAATAATCATTTTTTAGTGATGGGAACCCCCAAAACTTTTCATGGGGCCGTGACCGCCGCGAACTTTTTATGCCATAGTAAAAGGGGCACCCCCTCTTTCTATCCCCTCTACTCCCACCCTTTCGGAGGTGACGGCCATAATCTTAACCTATACCAAAATAAAATTTCAATACAAAACTGTAATAACTAATTTTATTAAAATTTTGTTGCATATCCCTTTGGCTGCTATAACTGCTTCTAAACGTCCGGGTATCGATTCCACTATTTTCCATTTTTGATTTGAATTTTCTGATGTAATCTTTTCCCACTCTACCTTGAGTATTTGTTTTAAGTGATTTTTATTTGTAGCATTACAGCTTTTCAACCGAAACTTGAGCAGTTGATGCCACAAATTCTCAATTGGGTTGTGGCCAGGAGACCGAGGAGGAGTTTTTATGAGTTCGAGAGCGTTGTTCAACAACCACTCTTTTAACTACATGTACTGCATGTTTCGGGTTAATATATCTTCACAGAATATCTAAATACGATTATTTCATTTTATCCGTGACTGTTTCGATAAACTCCAGTTTTTCAACACCATTAGTTTGCCATAGAGCCCCATACCACGTTCGAACCTCTGCCATACTTCACAGTTGGGCATATGTTTTTCTTATTTAGCTCCGTATTTGGCTACCTCCAAACGATTTCCTTACCATCAGAACCGAATAAGTTGATTTTTGAAAATATGCCATTGTTCTAGAAACTGTCCGGAATATTTACATGACTTTTTGACGAATTCCAATCGTTTCAGTCTATTTTGTTTCGAAATAAATGGTTTATTTTTTCTAGTAATTTTTCGGTTGTCCTGTCATCCTGCAAAACGCGACGAACTGTTTCTGCTGATATCGACTCCTTAATTTTTGAGAACATTGTACACGACAAGTTGGGCACACATGTCTTAGAATTTTCCTTAATTCCGTGTATGATAAACCATTTGTCTCATAGGGCTAATTTTTTCTTATATCTCTCTCTGCTTCGTTCCTTAGAATACCTGTACATTTATATTCATTTATATTTTTTTTGGACTGTGGAATGGGTTCTGCCCATTACTCCTTCCTATTCTGCGTAATAATTCCCGTCAGAATGGAATTTAATAATAACTAATTACCGTGTAAACACGTCAGTCTCTTTTCTAGCTCCAAGCATTTTCGTAACAAACTTGCACAACTCTTAAACCAGAAGACGAATGACACATTTTATAACTGTAACTGTAAACAAAAGGACACCCAATAGGCCAGAAAATGATGCAATGGTGCCAATTATGATATTTGGCGGAACTAAGTAATATCAAACATTTTATCAAGTGTGCGCTCAATTTGGTGAGGGTAAAATTGTGTCATATTTGTGGTTTTTTGCGTTAAAACGATATTCAAATGTAAAGGATGAACCAAAAATATGAATGTCCTAGCAATAGCAGGACAGTGATTACACGTGCCTAAGATGTCAAGCTATCGCTAGTTTCTTGGCCGGTATAGATGCCAAATTCTACTTACAAATAAAAGACAATTTGCACATTGAAAAGGCTGAAAAAAATTTGGCCAACAAAATTATTTGATAAATTTACTAAACTAAATGTTTTTGTTATACTGAAAGCGTTACTACTTGGGCAGATATGTATATCAATTGGTAAAGATTTATGTATCAAAAAATTCATACAAATTAAGATTGTTTTTTATTAGAAGCAACCTTTGTTTCAAAGAAAACCTTTCAATAACTGCAGACACTTAACATTCAAATATCTTTTACACCCCCTTAATTAAAACAAAGATAGGTACATCGTTCCAATAATATTGCTTATATGTTTGATTATCATACAAAACAGTTGTATCGCTTCGTAGATATCAAATATCTATTATCGGATGCGTGTAAAATTATCAATTTTTCAGGACTTGTTCGTGTCTTTCTTTGTTCGTTTTCCTCGAAAAAAAAATGTCTAGTATTTAATCAGTTTGTCGTTCCAACAAGAATCGGAATGCTTTATTGCCGTGAGCACATATTGTGAAGGCAAATTGTTTCATGTGTGGTTTTTTTGTATGCTCAAATGTTTCAATTTGAAAATGAAACAAAACAAAAAACACCATTTCAATCGAAACTTTTCAATCTATTTTATTCATTCGATGAACAGAATAATAAGTGTGTCGGTTTATTGGCTGTCCTTGTATCTTTAACGCCCGTATATCGAAACCATCACCTAATTTTTAATTAATCGCACCGAAGATATGTATAGGTATTTGAATTTTAAATTATTTACGAAATTCATATCCACTGTGCGTTTGAATTTATGGTAACGATCGGTAGATAAATGTCTGATATGATATTGGTTTAGAAAAAAAATATTAATTGGTAAAATAAGATCATTTATTTTATCAGAAATTTTTTTTTAATTGGAATGAAATTGAGTTTTGAAAAGGTCAATCATGTTAACATGTTTATATGCTAATATTTTTTCAGAGCAGAGATTTTAGAGAATTTTATTTTTTATTTTTTTATACGTTTCCGGTCACACTCTGGATTTACTTTCATGTATCTTTAAGGTTGAGATTAATTTGTTTTTCCAAAAAAATTGATTGAAGTTTGGAAATTTTCTATGTACCTTGCTCGAAAAAAAATTATCAGGTAAAGTAAACCAATACGGCATCGAAATTTCATTTAGAAAACTGAAATTTGTCTCGATTTTAATGCAGGACTGTTGTTCAAAATACAAACAAAAAGACAGGAGACTTTTTTTTGGATTATAAAAATGGTTCGAATTTAAAAATTGACTAAACATGTCCACGATTACTCACAGTCAAAGAAATATGTCTTTTACTGTGGTGAGCTTTGCACTTTTTTTATAGTCTTGACTGCTATCCATCCACGCACGAGCTATGTATACTTCATACTATATGTACTTCGTTTTAGTCCGTTTGCCCGCTGAACATCGCCACAGCCATCAGGATCAGTTGCCGGTAACGGTGCTTGTCGCGCATCGTCGTCTCGTTAAGCAACTGCCCTTACCGCGAACGAGATGACTGGTGGCACATTGTTCAAGCTCGTCCAATGGGTTAAGTATAGATATTAACTATACTAGAATACTAGTAGCCATTTTACACTAGTATTGCTTTTAACCTTTTCTTTCAGGAGAAAATTAAAATATAGAGCTATTTGTCTGATTTCACTGTTAGTTCTAATTTTTCCAGAGGTCAATAAGAATCAAGCCGTTCTTGTAACATTGAAAAACAGATTTCAAAACTAATAATATATCCAACAGGAAGGATCTTTCCTTTTTTGGATCATAAAAATGGGTCGAACTAAAAAGTTTACGAAACATGTCCACGATTACTTACTGTCAAAGTAGTTAATATGTCTTTTACTGTGGTGCGCTTTGCACTTACCTTTTTTTTGCAATCATGACTGCGATTCTTCCTTTTTTTCTCTGCGTCGCAAGAGTTATGTATCAAGACTTCGTTTTAGTGCGCTTTCTTGCTGAACATCGCTACAGCCACTAGAATCAGTTGCCGGTAACGGTGCGCATCGTAGTCTTATTAAGCAACTGTCCTTACCGCGAACGAAATAACTGGTAGAAAAAATAAGTGGCCATTGGTCCAAAGCACGACCAACGGGTTAATTATAGAAATTAACTATACTAGGATACTAGCCATTTTACACTAGTATTGTTGTCAATCATTTCTTTCAGGAGACAAGTAAAATAGAGAGCTATTTGTCTGACTTCACTATTAGTTCTAATTTTTCCAGAGGTCAATAAGAATTATTATAGTAAAACAGTTCTTACAGCATTGAAAGAATACACACCACTTTCTATAACTGATATTAAGTCTGCTAGTTTGGCTAAAAAGTGTGCAAACGTTTCCTGGTAAAACTTAAGATAGTTAATAATCATATTTGGTTCAATAGCAAATGCCAAAAACTTAAGCTAATACCAAACTATATTCATTTGGAAACAAGATCGAAAATTTATTCGGAAAGTGCACGTAAAGCAATTGAGATGGTTAAAAGGATTCGGCTAAAAAGTGAAATTCATCGTTGGTGGTATGCAGCAAGAGGATCAATTGTGGAGAAACTAAAAGTACTCCATTCAGAGCTTACGTTCAATCTACATCCAGTTGAATTTGATGTTTTGAATAGCGAATATAGGAGAGCAAGCGAAAACTTGCAGCTCTGAAGAAAAAGAAATTCGTTATAAATTCAGCACCCAGCACTACAATGGAACAATAGTTTTACTCACGAATGGTGAATTTGTCCGCAAAAAATCTTGATGCAGCTGAAAATCACTTTTAGAGAAAGGATTTAAATTTGCACCGACAACAATAACATTAAAGAAGGATCTTGAATTTCTTGCCGTTGAGGTGGAAGCTGCAATATATAATGGTCCAACTGAAGTGAAAGCATTATGTGCCGATATACTAAAAAGCAACCACCAGAGAACTCCGCCACGAAATAATGTCGACAATGGTAAGGTTTTAAATAAATTTAAGAAAAGAGCCTTAGAGGATAATATTATCATATGTAAAGCTGATCAAGGTAATTCAATAGTTTTAATTGATAAAAACGATTATGAAAGTAAAATTGTAGACTTTATAGATGAAACTAAACCTATTGCATTGAAAAAAGACCCCACAAGTAAATTTCAAATAGGGGTAAGAAATTTTGTTACAAATTGTAAATTCATGTTGGACCCTAAGTCAACTTTTAAATATATTACAATGAACGCATCTGCCCCAATTCTCTATGTCCTACCGAAAATTCACAAGGCAAATATGCATATTAGACCTGTAGTTTCCTTTTGTAACGCACCCACTTATAAAATTTGTCAACTATTCAACAAAACCTTTGTAGATGAAACAGGACTTGTGACTTGTGCTTTTGGTTTAGCTACTTGCTAACACTCTTATTGCACAATTAATGGAGGTTCTTGTTTCCAGGCTTTTGGCCAGTACCATTATTAAATGGGAAGTGTGATTTCGGAACCAAAAGCACACTAGAAGACGAAGTTGTTGACTAGACTAGGAGGTTCTAACCCATGATAAAAAAACTGAATATAGAATAGCGACGTAGGCATATATACGAACCAATTGACAGTCGTTATACTTCGCAGATACAAATATTAAAAAATAGTTGAAATATAACGAGCTTAACCCATCAACAAGCCTAACCGTGGTCGTGCTGTCTGGTGGCGGATGGTGAATGACAGCACCTGAAGAGGACGCCATCCGTCATCCCGAAACCACACTTCCTATTTAAAAAATTATTTTTTAACAACAACAGCAAAAATGATCCTCATTCCCATACAGGAGTGTATCGTGCATCCTGTGATAATTGCCATGCAGCTTATATAGGACAAACACACATCAAAGCAACAAGAGAGGCAAACCCAAATTCTGGGATAGCCCAACACATTTTAGATACAGGTCATAATTTTAGTATTAAGAATTTTAATATCCTCCATAAAATAAGCATGGGGAAAAAGTTGGACTGCCTGGAATTCCTTGAGATTAGGCGGGCCATAGAGAGGAAGGAAAACCTGCTGATTGAAATTACCCTTCCCTTCCGATCACCATTCCTTCAACCAGTATTTATTTAAGAATACAACCAGGAAATATTTGTAAACTGTATGTAACGTGAAAATGATCTAAGGATCGAAATGCGTCGTATTAATAAAAATTTGTAAATCAAAAAAACCAAGTGTTTAATTTTATAAAGGTTTTATTCCATTATGGCTCATCAAGAATAAACATAATTTTCTAAACCTGAAATTAAAATTTAATATTATATCAGAATAAGCGTGGTAGAATATACTAAAACTAAATTTTTCTGAAGTCAAACCATTGTTATCTTCGAGTAGACTTTGACGACAAACCAGTAGTATTTTGAATTAGTTATCTATTCGAGCTTTTTGGTAAATTGATTTAATAATAATAAAAGTCGAGATTTTTTTCTTTTACCAAATTTTATTTTTGATATTTCAAACATATCATTGAAGTAGTAGCCGAAATATATATTTGAAAAATCAATCACTTTTATTATTATCAATAGTATTTGCCAGTTATTTCTATGAGCAGAAGCTGTAAAGCATTGTCTCCTTTAAATTATTTTCAGCTCCTTATGAAACCACGTCATCTTCTATTGAATGATTTTTTTTTTCAAGTTGAACGACAAGGTCTGTAATTTTATTCAACGCCATTGAATAAGACAATCAGTCTGTTGCTGAAATACCATATCAGCAAATCCTATCACACGCTTGGCACAAAACGCTAAACCAAACTATCAAATAATAAAACAACCCCATAAAAATATCCCCTGTTGCTGAATGTTATCGTCAAATTACTACTGCAACTGAATTAGAAATTTAGTGAATGTGTGACAATTTCTTGGAAATTACATTAGATATCTTACATACATACGTTCAATTCACGTCCTGAACGTTTGCACTAAATTCAAAAAGAAACAATTTATGTGTGACTTGATGATGACAAAATACATTACACTTGTATTTCGTGAATATATTTCGAGTGAACTAAGAAAACGAGGAAAACTACCTTACGTCGTTGTTTTTTGTTTGTTTGTTTTTTGGAGAAAAACATAAAACAGTTCATTTGAATGTACTTCATTCTATTATATGGATGATATCACTCATGAAATTGTATGAAAAAGTGTTGGTTGTACGTTGGCTGAAACTGAAGATCCAATGAAGAATGTCGTAAAAATCGTGATCAGAATATTTAATTTCCATTTATTCAAAGCTAAGTCCCCCCCCCCTCCATTCTTCTCTGTTCTTCTATTGTCCTTAGCAACATTTTCAATGCACTGTTATTTGTGTACATTGCAAGAAATGTAGTTTATTTATTTCTGGTATTTTCCCAGACCACTAAAATGAATTGATATCAAAAGTCCGTTAAGTGGCATTCTTCACATTTCTTGTTGCCGAGTGTGGTCTTTCGGAAAATATGGTGTGATGGGTGATTTGCATATCAAGGTGTTGCGTTAATGGATAAAATGGAATGGTATTACGAAACGAAGATCTGAAAAGCATTGAAAACGGTTTTGATAATGGAAACTATTAACTTCTACGTGGAAAATTCCATAGTGCTACTCAAATTTGAGGGCTAAATTTATTTTTACATAATTCTTTCGTTTATAAACTTATCATAAATTGTCTGTTTCTCATCACTTAGATATGGATGAAGACTGCTATCCTGCAATATCGATGAGCACAGTGACGAGCAACTCACGAAGAACCTTAGATTCGATGTCATCACTAAGTCAGAGCAACAGCAGTCATTCCCTGTCGTCGTCGTCTCACAATTCGTCCTTAACAAATAGTTCAAGCTCAAATCAAACAGTCAACAATCATCATCGACATAGCCAGAAAATGCATGTGGACACACATCTCTTGCATAGTTCCTCGATGTCCGATAACGTTTCGACCACATCCAGTTGCGATGAGATCGACATTGACGATACCTGCATAAAAGACGAACCACTTTCACCGTCGTCCAGTTGTCCTTCGAGTCCTGTTTCGCCAGCCTACGGCATCAATTTGAATATGGCCAATGTGGCAGCGTTTACAAATGCCGACCTAGTTTTTGAGCACAAGGTAATTTATTGAATTGTGGATGGATTAATTCAAATAGGAATGCTTCATTTCAGAATGGTTCCTTACAATTATCACCGGCCTCGCAGAGTCTCCTCAAGAACCAGCAAATCATTTTAAGCGGATCGACAAGTCTGCAGCCACAACGAATAGTCATGCCAAAGCTTAACATTAAAATGGAACAACAATCTGTTCCGACAGCGAGCGTATTTAGTTTACCACCCACACCGCCATCGTCGTTACCCAGTGATGAATCCGAGGGCAATCAAAGTCCCGATCGGCATCTTGCTTCACCAATGTCTCCGCCAAATGTTTCCACCACGCAACAACAGTCATCGCCTGTAACCTCAACGACAACATCAACAACAACAACGTCCCATCGACGAGGCGGAGGACATCATCATTCAGGATCAAATGCATCCTCAATATCTACATCGACAGCAGCCACCTCCGGCCAGCATATAAGTTCAAGTGGTGGACGTGTTGGATATACAGGCTCGTCGACTAGACAACCTATTCACACGCCATTAATAAGCAGTCAACCGGTAATTGAATATATACATATATGCCCTAAAAATATCCTAATTTGTTTTATATTGATTGACAAACAGAAAGGATCGACAGGAACTTTAGTACTTACCGAAGAGGAGAAACGCACACTTCTAGCCGAAGGTTATCCAATTCCTACAAGATTACCTCTTACCAAAGCTGAGGAGAAATCCTTGAAGAAAATTAGGCGAAAAATCAAGAATAAGGTAAATAGTTTCTTTTGATCCTCATTGATTTGAATAATTTGTTCGTTACTTATCTCCCTTGAAATAAACTCTTCATTGGTGTGGACACCATTCTCTGCAAATTCGTCTGGGTCAGAAATAATATATGAAAGTTCTCCTGGTTCTTGGTTAACCGAGAAACCTTTTTAAAAAAATGGTTTTTATCATCAAAAAGTTTTCAAATTTGTCGCAAATAAAGGAGTGTATAGTGATCTTTATAGAAAGAATTTGAAACTAGGCTGGTTACTTTTCAATCAACTGACAACAAAGCTAAGAAAATCAAAAGAATTCCTCATCTCTGAGAGCAGTTTCGATGGATAGTCCTTCTGAGATTTCAACACCATAAATGCAGTTGAATCTCGATGACTCAAATTACAAGGCGAATAGAATCTACTTCGAGTTATCAAGTTTCAACTTGAAGATGTTTCTAACTAAGGAGGAGGAGGATCGAAAAAATTGACCTTTATAATTATGTCTCTAAAAGTGGTATTAATTGCTTCATCGAACTATTTTCTTTTTATTTTAGTATTATATTATATTAACTAACATTTACATAAAAATTCAATGAATTTTCAATTCAAGGAAAAAATGTCGGACCTTTCCGTTAACTCCAATCATTAAAATCTGTACAACGGTCTCATCGATCACCTTATGTACGTTTCTCCACTTATTTTGAAAATCCTTTTCGGTTTTAGCACTTTTGTTTGTTTTCTTTAGTGTTTTCTTCATTTCATCCCAATATTTTTCGAATGGTCGAAGTTATGGACAGTTTGGAGCGTTAGCTGCTTTCGGTACCACGGAGATGTTGTTGTCCTTATACCACTTCATTGTTGTTCGAGCATAATGAGTTGTCGCTAAATCTGGTGGTTGTTTTTAGTCGCTTCTCTAAACACTCTTCGATGTATATTGCTGAGTTGATGGTACCCTTCGCTACAAATTCCTGTGATCTGAGACAACATCGATATATTGCCTGCCAAATCATATACCGCTTGGAAAGTTTGGTCCTTTTTTGGTTTAATGTTTTGGGCAGACACCATCCTGCTGTATAGAAGTCCTGACCAGGCAACTGTGCGAAATATGCCTTCACGTATGTTTCATCATCCAACACAGCACAATCAAATTTGGTCAGGTAATCCTTGTATAGCTTTCGAGCCCGATTTTTCGCTTCTATCTCCTTTTCCTCGGATTGATCGGGTTCTTTTTTAACTATGATCTAAGATTATAATGCTTTTTAATCTTCTGAATCGTTTCGTTCGATGTTTGCACTTTTTGAGCCATATCTCGAATGGATCTGTTAGGACTCCTCCTCCTCTTTACCTTCCGGCTAAAATTTGTATCGGATGGACATTTTTTTCTACCTGATCCAGACTATCTAGCAACAGGTAGGATTTTTCAGGTATTTGCAACACAATTAAACTACGCACTTTTTCTTGATTTGATGACATCTTTTCAAGAGCGATCTTACAATACGAGTATATTAGACGTTCTTTTTTGTCGCATTTTATATATAATTTTGCATACGTGGTGAAGACTTAAACTTATCCCAAACAGGACCTATGCAGGAAAAACTAAAGAACAATTTTTTTTCAATACAGTCCTTCTAAAGATGGAATAAAAGTGTCACCACTTGGTCTGTGTCTGCATCAAAAGGATGGATTTGAAAAACCTCGAAAAGTCCTTGTACTAAAGATTTTGTTTTTGGTTGTTGCAAACAAAAACCAAATGGTCCATTAGAAAATTTACGTTTTCACGTAAAATTTTACGCTTGAATTGTAGGCCAGGGCGGATCTGTAAAAGAACGACTACATTTAGCCATTGAGGGGTGGGGGGAGGGGCACACTGATTTTTGCAGGAAAAGCTGTGTAATAACTCGTATAACAATAATTAACTTATCCCCCATTTCAAAAAGTCGGGAACATTAAAAAAACCGAAATGTTTGAAATTTTCCTACTTTTCTCACTCCTAACTTTAAAACGGTTCATTTTAGAGCAAAATTCGTTGGTAATAAAAGTTGCGCAATAAAATTTTCTACAAAATAGGAATGGTTGAAAAATTTAAAACATTTAACCATTGCCGCAAAATACCAATAAATATTTACAAAAAAAATGGAAAAAAACCCTTATTTTTATATAATTTTTTTACCATTTAGAATGCTTTCAGGACCTTCATAGTTCGTCTAAAACTAAATATCGATTCAGTAGATTGCGCATATTTTTTCTTCAACGTTGGGAGGGACTGTAGATTAAAGAATAAAATTAGAGTAAAATCTGAAGTATAATTGCCATAGTCGGCAATTGTTTCGCTCCCAGATACTCTCCTAACATATTCGACAAAACTAGCCACAGTCTCCTATTCCCTCAATTTCCCATTCCTCCGATCCCCCCATCGCCAATCCCGCGATCCCCCGATTCTCGATCCTCGATCCTCGATCCCCCGATTCTCGATCCTCGATCCCCCGATTCTCGATCCTCGATCCCCAGATCCCCCGATCCTCGATCCCCCATTCCTCGATCCCCCGATCCTCAATCCCCCGGTCCTCAATCCCCCGATTCTCAATCCCCCGATTCTCGATCCCCAGATCCTCCAATCCCCAGATCCTCCAATCCTCGATCCCCGATCCTCCAATCCCCAGATCCTCCAATCCCAGATCCTCCAATCCCCAGATCCTCCGATCCCAGATCCTTCGATCCCCAATCCCAGATCCCCCGATCCTCCAATCCCCAGATCCCCGATCCTCGATCCCCCACTCCCAAGATCCCAATCATCAACTGAATCCGCAGCCACCCAGCACTGTTTTAAAGTTTATTACCAAGTATAGCAAAAGTTACGGAGGCTGCCCTAATAATCCGATTTTAATTTTGTAAAATGCATCTAATAGATGAAGTCCTGTTTTATATGTGAAAAAAATTTGGGACTCCTATCAGCTTAAGTTTCTGACTTGCAAGCTTTCAAAAAATTTGAATATTTTTAAACTAAATTTAGATTGCACAGTTAATATGAATCGATTTTTATGAAAATTGTTATGAATTGTTTGATTACACTATTTGAAAAAAACTTAAGCGAACTATGAAGGTCCTAAATGCATTCTAAGTGGTAAGAAAATGAAAAAAGGCTTTTTTTCCCATTTGTTAAATATGTATTGCTATTTTGCGACAAGGGTTTATTGTTTTATATATTTTTTAATCATCTCCTATCTTATAAAAAAATTTATTATCCAACTTTTATTTACGCACAACTTTGCTCGAAAATGAACCGTTTTAAAGTTAGGAGTGAGACAATTTTTTTTTTAATGTTCCCGACTTGTTTGAGAGGGAGCATTGATCAATTATTGTTGTACGAGGTATTCCACAACCTTTTCTGCAAAAATCTGTGTGCCGCTCCCATCAACGGTCAACTGAAAACAAATCCGCCCTGGTCTAAAAGTCGGAATAAAAATGTCGCCACCTGGTCTGCATCAAATGGATGGATTTGAAAAATACCGAAAAATCCTTGAACGAAAGATTTTTTTTTGGGTTGTTGCAAACAAAAACCAAATGGTCCATGAGAAAGTATTCATTTTTCACGTAAAATTTTACACTTGAATTGATGATAAAAGTTTAGACATACATCATATCAAACAATGGCTCGACCGACTATGGCAAAAACGATTATAAATATTTGAAAAATATCCTACTTTGTGAGTTAGCGTTAGCTGACCGTGTCGAGAAAATAACATAAGAATAATTTTGAGATTTCTCTCAACGCGCGGTCAGAATCTTTATTACACCCTAAATTTTTAATAATCTAGAAAATCAGAAATTACAGGTTGGACCCTACAACAAATAAATTAAATTTAAATTCGAAAATATACTCATTTCAAATAGTTTGTTTCAACTACCACACCTGTAACTTCTTTTAATTTTACAGATTTCCGCCCAAGAAAGTCGACGAAAGAAAAAAGAATACATGGATCAACTTGAGCGCAAAGTTGAATTGCTTGTCTCCGAGAATACAGATTATCGGAAACGTGTTGAAACCCTGGAAGATTCCAATGCCAATTTAATGAATCAATTGTCGAAACTACAAGCACTTCTCAGTCGTCAAACATCAAAGAAAATGTAAAGTACTAAGTTTTTTTTTGTTTTGTTTTTATTAAACACACAAACAAGCGCTGCTAATTTGTAAACTTATTTTTTTTAAATAAATTTTAATATTATTTTTCGTCAAGTCATTCCTTAGCCTAAATATATATAAATAAATGGAAAAAGGAAGACGGCAAAAACATTCTTAAGCGATGCAATTTTTAAACATATTGCAAATTGTGGCATGCTCAAAGTGAAAAAAGAATATAATCTTTGCAAAGTGCATTTGAAAAATATAATTAAGATGATTTAGCGATTAGGAAAGAAAGTCAGAAAACTTCCAAAAAAGTGAAACTTCAACAAACAACCATCATAACGATCCATTCCAGGATATTTGCAGCAAATCAAAAAAAAAAAATATTTAACACATTTTTAAAGTGAATGAAATTATTTTTCTTTCAATATTTTGGTTGTATCATACAACCAGAAGTGTTCAATAGTTGAACAAGAATAAAGACATCTGCAAAATTATCAACTTGAAATAAATAAATAAAAAGACAACACAATCAAATGAAATGTAACAAATAAATTATTTAATTTAAATTAGAAACGAAATTCAAGATTTCGACATTGCTGTTTTGTTTTTTTGTTTTTTGCTAAGGAAAAAAATAATAATTTAAAAAAAATTAATTGAAGAAGAGTTACGCTACCTTAATTTTGTTTTACACAATGATAATTTTCTCTCTGTCTCGCTGAGTGTAAGTCTTTAAAACAATTTCACATAGCATAAATATTGTGTAAAAGTGAATAAGAAAAACAAAAACGTTGAGAATAAATGAAATGAAATGCCTTATTTTTCTGGGCTGAATTTTTTTTTTTTTGAATAGTATAAATAAACTATTGTGCAAATATTTTCTTTTAGATAGAATTACGATTGCTTAAGGTAACGACGTATCTTATGAAAATTGTTAAATTTGTATACATAAATGCTAGCAAAAAAATGTACCGGGAAACTAGAATTGAATAGATTGTTTGATAGCTGGTTTAAGAGAAAGACCGATAAAAAGCATATTTTTTTGTCATATTTATTAAAATTGAAAGAAGATAATTGTACAAATTTGAGAACTTGTATATTTTATATACTTTGAAAATATATATCTATATATACACATATGATGCCTACCTATACACAAATAATACATATTTTATAAAATGTCTTATAGTATATGTTGTAAGTTAGATAAATTTATTTTTAGATGATAAGATTGTTAAGTTTTTTTTTCGCAAAACAATACCATATTATGCATAATAATATATTTATCGAAACGATTAATACATATGGTTGTAAACGGAACTGATAAATGCATATTGGACCTGAATTCCTGAACACCTCAAATAGTGCTTCGATTTGATAGCTGGGTAAGTTTTAAAGATAATTAATTAATTTAGAGAGTTTCAAACCCTTTTATGCAAACATTTAAACGTGAAATTGAGCTTATTATCTTTAGTTCAATATAATTAATTGCAGTCAAAAGTAATACAGATTTTTTGGGATGGATTTCTCCCCTAAAATTCTTGATCAGTTCTGAGAAAATTACTCAGAAAAATAAAGCGTTTTTATTTATTTAACAACTTTATCGACATATAATATTGTTTTGATTTATAGCAAGCTTTCAATTACAACCTGTATGATATTGCATCGCATTTACTCTCTTAAAACATAAAATTTCGTACGACTTCTAGAATTGATTGTCAGCTTATGCAAAGTATTTGATATGTTGAAATTGTTTCAAGTAAAAATTTGCGCCTATTCGATGCATCTAAAAGGCATTTATTACAATGTCAGCTAGTTTGTGTACCTGTAAAAAATATTTAATATTTTATATTCGCAGCGGAATATTTATTAACAATATATTTATTAACTTCTGCTGCTCTTGAGAATAGTTTGATATTCAATTTTCCAAATAAATTACCCTAACTAATTGTCTTATGATATTTTCTGGAAAGATGCTGCATTCAAAATGTCCCGAAAAAGCATTCAGTATGCCTTTGACTTTCATACATCTTTTAATTTATCGTTTTAGGGGTTAGTCGACTTTTAAACTGATCAAAATGAAAGTTTTTTTTGTAAACAGCTACCAAACGAAACTATTCAAGATATCGATTTGAATATTAGTAATTAATTTCATCTTCACAAAATACTACGTGTGTTTGTTTTTTTATAACGAAAACTTCCTTTTAATTTTGTATATATTTATTTTAATTCAGAATCGATTTTCGACCGTAATCCGATCTGAATCAAAATAAATATACACAAAATTAAAAGGAAGTTTTCGTTTTAAAACATCAAACACATCGATTTGAAGTTTTATACGCATCTTTATTTAGGTTAAAAGTTAACATTTTCATTGAAAAAATTTATTAAAAAACAAAATAGCGAAAACCCCAAATGGATCGCCGCAGCACCGCCGAAAAAAAGCAAGTTGTGCCCCGTAAATTCCTGGACAAAATAAGCATCTATGAACAAATAACCAAAAATATTTCATTAGTTTTGAGTATAAAGGACTACACGGACCTAAATTTAGAACAAAAATTTTTTTTTACGATTTGGGAAACATTTTTTCGATTGAAAAGCTAAATAACCAATGTTCAAATTGTACCAAATTTTTTTTAAATTAATTTCACGAGAGTATCAGCAATATTTTCTTTGATTAATTTGAGGTCATCAACGGAGATACCATCAGGATCTGCTGCAGTATGGTTTCGTAGAGAATCAATAGTTTCAGTAGCGTATGCAGGATCTTGATAAGGGGGGTTCATATTTTTGAAGTCTTCGGTGTAGATATGAAGATATAATTATGTAATCATACTTAATCATACTTTTTCACCGGTCAAAGTTGGAGTCCTCCAAAAATAATTCTGGCAGACTTTAGCCCGATTGCATGTCTGGTTTCATTTACGTGGCTAAACTTGTTTACCCTTGTTTGAACCCGTAACCCCTCCCCCTTGGGTACGCCACTGAATAGTTTTGATTAATTCTTCGTTATTGGTTGTTCTTAAATGAAACGAAGGGAGTGGGGATGTGTTTCGGGACGATGATGTTCGTATCGGCGGTAATTTCGTTACTATTTCATGATCTATTTTTGAGAAATGGTGATTAAGACAGTTGGCGATTTCCTTATTAATTGCGCAATCTAAATTTATTTTAAAAAAACTCAAATTTTTTGAAAGTTTGCAAGTCAGAAACTTAAGCTTATAGAAGTTGGAATTTTTTTCACATATAAAACAACTCTTCACCTTTCACATGCACTTTACTCAACCAAATCGGGTTATCAAGACAGTCTCCGGATTTTTTCCTAAATTCAGTAATAAACTCTAAAACAGTTCTAGGCGGGTGCGGATTCAGTCGTAGGAGTCATGCTTCCATCAACAGAATCCTCAGCCGCCCAGCACTGTTTTAGAGTTTATTACCAAGTTAAGCAAAAATTCCGGAGGCTGCCTTAATAACCCGATTTTGATTTTGTAATAGATGAAGTGCTGTTTTATATGTGAAAAAAACTTCAAACTTCTATAAGCTTAAGAGGGGAAGTACCGTTAAGAGGCCGAAAAAAGGTCTTTTTGCAACTGATTTGTGGGAAAATGAAGACAGTTCTTATTAAATCAGTATAATATTTATTTTAAGCGATGTTTGAGGTTGAAAAAAACATATTCTACAAAAGTGAAAGTTGAAAATTAACAAATTTTTTAAGGATCTTGAAAGCCATGTCGTCGCTGACGTCGTAAATTGCGTAAGCGATGCTGGCTGCAATTTTAATCTGAAATCAACAAACCAAACATTTTCTTACTCGAGAGGGTTTTTTTAGTAGATAGACTAAAATATTTGCGAAATTCGAAAATTAACCCTTCAAAACAGGCTCAAAAAAAAACAAATTACGATTTTGACGAAAAATTTCGTTGCACTTCCAGTCAAAAATAGTCCCAAAATAATTTGTTTTTTTAATCTTTAGTCTATATAGAACAGTTTTTTATGCTCTTTAAAATGAATGCTAGATGATGAAAATCGATTCACTAGTTTTTTTATTATCACTTACGCAATTTTAAAAAACATGGCTTCGAGAAAAGGCCGCTTAAAGTTTGTGGTCAAGAGAAAAAGAACTCGGCGCCAGGCACTTCCGGGATGCATCTCTTCCACAATTTTGAGAATTAGCTTTTGAAACTCTGACATAATATTCTTAGGCGATATATCTATCGTTTAAAACAATTACAAAAAATCGATTTCTTGAAGTGTCTAAAGGTACTTCCCCCCTTAAGTTTCTGACTTGCAAGCTTTCAAAAATTTTGATTTTTTTTAAATGAATTGAAATTGCAGAATTAATATGCGCAATCTACTGAATCGAATTTGATAAAAATTCATGTGCTGTTTGATTACATGCAATCAAAATGGTAAAAATAAATAAAAGAAAGCCTTTTTCCCCCTGTTTTTAAATATTTATTGCTATTTTGTGGCAAAGATTAAATGTTTTAAATTTTTTAACCAATCCTATCTCGTAGAAAATTTTATTGCGCAACTTATTGCCTCGCAACTTTGCTCGAAAATAAACCATTTTAAAGTTATGAGTGAGAAAATTAGGGAAAAAACGATTTTTTTTCATAAAACTAAAACATTTCCATTTTTTTTAATGTACCCAACATTTTTTTGAATGGGAGGATAAGTCAATTATTGTTATACGAGTTATTCCACAACTTTTCCTGCAAAAATTAGTGTGCTCCCCTCAACGGCCAACGGAAAACAGATCCGCCCTAAATTTAGAACAAAAACATTTTTTTGACGATTTGAGAACCATTTTTATGATTGAAAAAACTTGAAAAACTGAATAACCAATGTTCAGAAGTATACGAATTTTTTTTTAAATCGCTTTAGGACCGTGCAGTCCTTTATACTCAAAACTAATGAAATATTTTTTGATAATTTGTTCACATATGCTTATTTTGTCCAGGAATTTACGAGGAGCAATTCGCTTTTTTTTGGGGCGGGCACCATTTTATTTTCTTATAATTATCTCCAATGAAAATGTTAACTTTTAACCTCAATAAAGTATATGAAATTTCAAATCGATATATTCAATAGTTTTTTTGGTTGGTTTAAAAAAATTCATTTTGAGCAGTTTAACAGTGGACTAACCCCTTAAGGAGGACGGACTCCTAATTTTATATATTATTTTAATAATTCCAACTTGCATTTATGCATACAGCTCAAGGGTGGATACAAGGGGGGGTCATGGTGGTCATGAACCCCCCCCCCCCCGAGCCTAAGTAAACTAGTGATTTTTTCGATTGTCTTCTTTTATTGTGATCTTCGAGGCAGTGACCCCCCCCCCCTGAGTCAAATGCTAGATCCGCCCTTGATACAGCTGGTTTTGAAAGTGTCTTAAATAACAATTCTGGACAATTTCTACATTTCAAACGTTTGGATGCTTCTTTCTTTGTATCTGAAATTCTGCAAAAGGTCCTTACGATCATCAATACTGATGCCTAAACCGATATTCAATGGGAAGTATGGTTTCGGGATGATGGATGGCGTCCTCTTCAGGTGCTGTCATTTACCATCCGCCACCAGACAGCACGACCACGGTTAGGCTTGAAATGTAATGTGCAATAAGAGTGTTAGCAAGTAGCGAAACCAAAAGCACACTAGAAGACGAAGTTGTTGACTAGACAAGGAGGTTGTCACCCATGATAAAAAACTGAATACGATATACAATGTTTTTCAAGAGTTTTCAAGTCAAATTCTAAACGAAACATATATTTATGGTATTTGATTCTATTTTAATACTATTGATATTTTCTATCATTAGCGGCGAATCACTTTGTGCAATAGTATGATTAAAAACGCGTAAATTAGCTAAATATTTATTTAAAAAAATTAAAACTATGATATTCAATGACTGGAAAAAATTGTCCGTAAAATCGATGGCTTATCAATCAATCGTGTGCAATATCATGCAGAGTTCTTTTATTATTTTCTCATTAAAAAAATAATTGTTGCGATATCAATATATTTAATATCTATTCTAATTTATTTGTTTAATGCTGGTTTGATTTTTTTTCAATGAAATATCTTTAAGCTTAGCTTCAATTGAGGTGTGATATGGGCGTGTGTAGATTTTGTGTTGCTATGGATTCAACAAATTTTATTTTTAGTAAGGGATATTGTCAAGATTTATTTTAGAACTTGCGAAGATGCTTTTAAACGAATCGTGAGTTGTTTGCAAAAGTATTTTTAGTAGCGTTTTGAATATGTTATCACAAAAGATGTGTACACTTAATTTTTGCAATCACATCGTTATGGCAATGCTTCCGTTTCTTCGAAGATGCTGCTGAAATTGAAACCAACTAAATTGGTAAGTCTATTTTATGTTTTCTCGATATCTTGCTAACAATAAGAGTTAGTTAAGTTTAAGACAACTTCTGACCATATTTTAACTCTTAAGTGCCTACATCTGTTCTTACATAGAATTCGAATTTAATAATCCAGAAATTAAAAGTCTGATAGATGCTTCAATAAAATTACTTTCAAGATCCATCCAATAAAATCACTGATCGGATCCATTCTCTAAATTAAATAGTCGAAAAGCTGATTAGTACTAGTACTCTACACTCGTTAAAAATGGTACTGTTTGGACTGTATAATTTTTATTTATGTTAGAGTCAAGCAAATTTCAAGCCACTGTTTTTTTAGACTACATTTTGAATAATACGCTTTATTTTGAAAAGGATATTTTCAAGCTAACCCCTTTAAATGCTTTCAATAATACAACTCTAAAATATGTGTCTAATAAATATATTGGTGGATTTAAGATAATTTCATCATGATTGCTGGTCAATGAAATGATTATAAGTAATACAAAATGCCATTTAAAAAATAAATGCATTTCAAAAAATTGATAAAGAAGTGCTGGCGCCTCTTAAAAATTAAAAACAACTTGATAATAAAATTTAATTGAATATTAAATAAAGTAAGACACATTTTTTGAATATTTTGACAATATTATCGAAAACATTCAAATAAAATTTATACTAGTTTTGAATTGACTCTAGAACTCTTCATTTCGATGCTAAATTTCTGCTTTTTCTGTTGCAATTTTGAGTATTTAAATATTTTTAAAAACTAATAGTTTGCTTAAAATTCGACTAAATAAACTAAAATTAAAAGAAAGGGGGCCCTTAATTGAAGACGTTCTGTGGGAATGTTGTGTTCTATCTCTGAAAAACGCTTACGCCCGTATCATGACTCTTTAGAATGTGCAGTCCCTTTTCATGCGTTTGAAAAGCACTTTCGACCGAATTTTGTTTGAATAAGTCCAGGTCCTTTGAAAATATGGATCTGTAAGTCCAGGTTCTTTGAAAATATAGATCTATGTCCAATGAACCCAGCTATTTTTGGACTTAAATGTTGCCCCGCAGATGCTTTTCAATTATCTAAAATTCTATTAACTTCGAAGGTATGAGTAATTTATATATTTATTTAATTTAATTTATTTTCGTAAAATATTTTAGTCTATTATAAAAGAAATTTCTGATCGTGTTTGTTTCGAAAAGATTTAAATTTTTTGCACCCCGACTATAGAAACATTTTTTGTGTCTGATGGTTTTAGTGCGAATTTTCTCATTAAAAAAAAATTTGGTAAGAATAGGATCAATAAATATCAAAATTTATAAGCTTGAATAGGAAATTTATTTGAAACTATTATTAAATAGATTTTTCTTTAGCGCGAAAATTAAAGCAATTAAATATTTAACTAGAATCAATCGTTGAGAAATGTAGGTAACTAAAACATTTAATAATTTCACACGATTTGATTTAGCAATTATCATCAATTTAATTTTTGGGTTAGCTTTTCAAAATATTCAATTCGAATTCTATGTACAGAAACCTTAGAAGGGATAATTTAATTTTAAAATTTAGATATGCTTTCCAACTCAAAAATAACCCAGAGAGTAATAACTCTCCTATAAAGCTATGTAAAAAATTTATCGTTTATTTGGTATACCAGAAGGATTAGGGGGTTTATTTCACTGTTTATTAGCCTGGACTTTTTTTTGGATCCACAGCTAAGTCAATTGACAGAGGGGCAGACATTCAGATTTGACTCCTGTTGAAATTCCAACATTTAAATAGTTTGCAATACTATTGAAGCTAGATAATCTGAAATCTTTCAAAAATTGTTAATCATATCAATATTTTCATTAATTCATTTCATGCATTATTTCCTTCCACATTTCTTCTATAAAATGAATCTATTGAAGATTTCTTCAGTTCACTGAAAGCATTGCATTTAATGCTCAATTTGCAGAGTGTTATATGAAGCAAATTGTACTCAGACACATTTAAAGGATAATACAAAATGTCTTTAATCTTTAATTTGTCGAATTTTCGACCAAAATGAGAAAAATCGTTCGATCAACTTGTGTTTTTTTAAGTAGACACTTTGAAGATTTTCCTCTTTGATATCACTTTTCAAATCTGAAGCCTTTTCATTTATGTTGGGGGGTCCAAAAAAACTTCCACTAAATTCTATAGTCTCTGAAACAATAACCAGCATAATTTAAATAATTTAAAGATCCTTTACCATCACATCTTTCTTGCTGATTGCGACTGAATTGCTCCAATTTTCAGTTCGAAGAATCACAACCTGTTTTTTTCAATTTACTCTTTTTTCTATGATGATGATCCATATTTCTTTATGGATGTATAAAACCTTAAAACTGTTTGCATTTGAAACAATCTCCAAATATACTCCATTCCAGCTCATTTCCACGTTTTTGTTGACCAAGATTCATATTTTTCTTGGAATTTAGGGAGTCCAAAAATTTTCTTTATTTCGGTAAACTTCTTACTCGTCTTCCCAACTCAATCAATTTTCATGTTGATGAAGGTAATTGTTTCTTTAAGAATGAGAAGAGTCCTTTCTCTATCTCAGACGAACAAGTGCGATTTTCAATTTACTCCAGCGTTGTTACTGATGAAAACCCAAATAGTTTATAGCATTTAAGGAGTCTAAAAAACGGTCTAAATTTTGAAGAGATCTCGTGTTATTCTTCGTAACTGAATGCAATCTAAATGTTGATGCATATTGTATTTTTAATGGGAAGAGCCTGGAAATCTCCCACTCGGAAATCTTACTGTCTTTTCCAATTTAATTGAACTTTGATATTAATCAAAAGAAGGAATGGGAGGAGTTCAAAATCTAACAATTTCTTCTCAAATTAGTAGAACGTTTGTTGATTTCAGTATGAATGCTATATATCCATTTCTTGCTCAGATTTCTGCGTCTCCGGATCCATTTTATTATTTTATTTTACAACAGTAATATTTTAAGGATCTCATGTTATGTCTTGGGGTTGATTCAGACAGTGTCTTTCAACAATGTAGAGCAGAATTATTAAGGTTTTTTTCAGTGTCATTAAGTTTCATTTTAAAACAAATTAGGTTCATCACATCATTTGATCTGATCAAACATTATTGTGAGCAACAGTCTTCCATTTCCATCTGATGCGAGAGTAAGGACTAAAACTTCCTAAACCCTTTTTGATATCTGGTAAAATGATTTGAAGTTTTTCATGTTGGCTGAGTCCTACGCGAAGATATTTATGTACAGCTAAGCTTCTTAGTTCCTATTTCCATTTCCTTCTAATATTATTGATGTGTCCTTGAGCTCTCGGTATTTTGTTGTAAACTTCTAAATGATTTTGGGAACCAATTACTACATTATTAAACTTCCCAATCTAAATTGTAGTTCGTGGGGCACTTTTGCATGATATTTAAAAAAAAAGGTTCGATTTTTTTTCAGGGCGAGGGGGGGGGGGGTTATTCCATATATTCAGCAGATTGAATTCTATTTTTTTTAAACGTTGGAAGGTGAAAATCTTCAAAAGACACAGATCAGCTCCTGCCTCTCGGAATGGCTTATTTAAACAGTCTTCGATTCTCAAGTATGATGTGGACTAAATGGGAAGATTTTCCGATGGATAGCTTCCAGATTTCGTGACAAAGTATTTTGTAGCTTTCCATTTTGGGGTTTTTGTATGCTTTTTTCTTCTTAACTTTATTTGCATTCATTAAACATGAAGTTCTTGACATTCAGTCATAGATTTTGACTTGAACAAAAATATATTTTTATTCCTTTAGTAAAGATTTGAACCGCCTAGTCTAGCCGATAACTTTCGCTTACCACCAGACAGCACGACCATGGTTAGGCTAAAAAAGGCTATTAAAATAAATGAAGTATAATGAGCCTAATCCACCAATAAGCCTAATCGTGGTCGTGCTGTCTGGTGGCGGATGGTAAATGACAGCACCTGAAGAGGATGCCATCCGTCACCCCGAAACGACACTTCCCCACTTCATTATATTTTTATTATTTTTGTGTCAGAGCTTATCCAATGAACTTCAAGACCATTTGCAATTCTTTTCAATTTTCAAGTCCGATTTTATAAATATAGCTCCGAATTTTTAAAGTTTTCGCTTGAGGAGGAAGATGATTTTTATGATTGTGCCACCTGTATACCTGATTAGAGTCTATTTTATAGTGCCTTCCATTTCTATCTTTGGATTGGACTCAATAAGAAGAGATTTCGTTGGATCATTTTCTATTTTATTTGATGAAATGTTTTGTAGCTATTCATCTTGACAACGTCTTGCGTCAGGAATTTTAACTTTGTATTTATATTCAATTTTTTTTCAACAAGCTTTCAACATTTGATCATACATTTTCACTTGACAAAAAAATCATTTTTTTGGCTTTTCTTCGGCTAATCGTCATCGAAGTTGATTGTAAACAATCTTCTACTTCAATCTTTATCGTAGACTTTTCCGATTTTTTAATGAACTAATTTTTGGGTATTTTCGCCGTGAGGATTTTCATTTGCTCGGTTCTGTCTTCCTATTTTCAAATCCTTTTTGATATCAAGCTCTGAACATTTGATCGATGATTTGGATATTTTTGTGGTATAGTTTAAACGAAATTTGAATTACAGTCCTCGTGGCTCTTATTCATGATTTTTTTAATATAGATCTGAGTTCTTAGAAGTTTTTTGAGGAGGGGAATAATTTGTATGTTTGTATCATCTTTTTGACTAATCTAAGTTCATTTTAAACAGCCCTCGATTTTTATATTTAGCATAGCCATAAAGTGAATGGAAATTGGATCATTTTCCAAGTTTGCTACGCTCTTTGCAAGGGTTTCCATCTCATATTCTTGTAGCTTTTGGATCGGAGCATAAGCGGTGGATATTTGAAGGATTTTAGAGAGAGAGAGAGAAATTTTGCTGATTTGCTTCTTTCTTTACACTTTGCATGAAGATGCTGGCCCCAATGACTTCTATACCAACTGAAAGTAGATCTGGATGGTTTTTCCTGGAATAATCCAATTAAATTGTCGAAAAACCCAAAATGAATTCCTACTTTTCAAAGTAAACAAATCAAAAATTCACCGTATATTAATTGAAAAACGATTAAAAGGTTTGCACAATCGATCTCAAAACATTTCAATAATAACAATTTGAAAGTCGTACAAAATTTCAACTATCTTTTTAACCATAACAATTTCATCCCTTCAACAAACAAACAATTGACAATTATAAACAAAACGTCGTATCCATAGCAATCCCTATTTAAAAGTACATCAAACCAATATAATTTTGCGTCCAATAAAATGAAACTTGCAGGTTTCTTATTAATTAATTAATTTAATTTAAATTTTATTTTAAAATAATATTCTATTGAAAATATTTTGATTTTTCAAGATAAATACATAATATTTGAAATTAAATAAAAAAAATCCAATTATATCGGAAATCGGTCTTTTTCCAAATAGAACCATAATTTTAATTCTAATTTTTAAACGAAACATTCTCTTATATTTTTAAAAATTAAGCTTGGAATAGTTTAAAGTTTAGTTTTAAATAATTTTTATAAGTTTAACTATATTCAAGATCTTCCATATAATTGCAAATAAGCATTTAAGTTGATAGGCGCTTTTTTTGGATTTCAAACTCATTTTGGATATCAAATTCATTTTGGAATTCAGTCTTTATATTTTATTTTTTGTTAGTTTGTAGTGAATTTATTTTTTTAATTGGACACGGACACATTTTTTTCTGCCACCCAAAGTCTCCTAAAAACAGTCGATTTAAATCGTCTGGCTTCGATTTCATGTTGAATGGTAGATTTGTGTTGGGAGATTTTCTGTCTTAATTTTGAAGACTAAACTTATGGGAAGTTAATTTTGTTTTTTTTAATATATAGTTTCAAATAGCAACTATTAAAATTAGTCTGAATGTGCTTAGAGGCTGTTTGGCAGTGAGTATAGTTTTCAAAAATAGAATTTGGTTCCAGACTATCAGTTCACACAGCAGGAGGTGAGTCAAATCAGTTTAATTTTCAAAGACAAACCTCTTAGCTTATTAACGGATACAAGCAATGAGGAATCTTCAAAATTATCTCAAGATTCTGGTCTTGCACTTTTGATTTTGAACCATGAAAACCGAACCGTTTTGTTCAGACAAAATTATCCATAAAAAGTTTAACCGGTTTTTGATTTAAAAGCAACTTGAAAACAAAACAACAATATCCTCGAAGCACGATTCGGGCTATACTAGCGCTCAAACGCCATGTCCAAAGTCCGTATTAATTTAAATATAAATTTTAAGGCTGCTTTTCAAATTTAACAGCTTGAAAAGTTTGGTTTTGTTTGAATGGATTGCTTGCTTTCTTCAAAACAAATGATTGATTGGATGATTTTAAAGTTATCTTTAAAAAAACAATTAATTTTCATCACTTCAATATTTAAATTTATGCTGCTGGGTTTTTTTATTCAAAAAAAAAATTGAAAAAACTTAGGAAACAATTTGTTTTTGATATACAAACATTTATGCATCGATTAGTATCCCCGGCATCGTGTCGGCCATAAGATATTCTCCATTCCACTTAATTAGTTGTAATTTTAATTTTTTAAGGGTTTTATTAATATACATTTAAAAAATATATATATAATATATATATGTTATATAATCGGCACATAACTACACACAAAAACACACTCATATACATACCGTGTATATGATGCATACATAATTCTGAAATTGCATGTTTAGAATGTGTTTAATTTTTTAAAGCCTTTTTTATGTGTTTTTTTAAAGAAGAAGCTTATAAAGACTAGAACCAAAATTGAAATACAATTTATGTATTTTTTTAAAATGTAAAACAAATTTTTATCAATAAATTTGTTTTATTACAAACAAACAAATGAAAAATTTAAACGTAAATAACCGACAACAAAGTAACTAAAGATAGTTCGTACATCGTTTGATTTCCAATTGAAAATTTTACTTAATTTATGAATGAAATATAAAATACATATTAAGAATAATAATTATAATACTAAAAAATATATATTTGTCTTGAAATGTTTATTTTTATGTCAATCAAACGTATCAATATTCTCCCCTTCCTTATCCCTCAGCCCGCCCTCCTCCGCCCTTTGTTTGTTATGCAAATGTAAAAATTTTATTTGATTGTTAAATCATTTTTATTATTATTATTATAAATTTATATATATATATATATTATATTAGTTAAGTAAATTTTTTTTTGTTAATTTGATCATAGCTTCAATTGATTTATTGTCGAAATCAATTCAATTTTAAATGTTTGTGTTAAAAACTACGAATTCCACCCCTCCCCCTTCCCCCAGAAAAATGTAGATATATTTTCAATAGGAACAAGAATGGTTTAAAAATCAATTCGTCAACGAATGATATATATTTTTTGTTCTAAGAAAGAAATCAGATCAAGCAAATCTTGGAAAAAATATATGATTAATTGAATTTTGTCTATTTTTTTTTTTGAAAAAACGAAAAAAAGAAGTAAACAATCCATAAATATTAGATAAAGATGATTTTAGATAATTTATTATTTCTAATAACATTTCCACGTGTAATTGTTATTCAATTGTATCTACATGTATATTATATTAAGTTTGCTGAAAGCTTTGCAAGATGAAATTCTATTAAAAATCCACACAACACACATAAATAGACATAGAAGAAAAATACACATCAATCGACATACATACATATATGCTATATGACTTAATAAGACCCTTTTTACATTATTTTTTAAAGCATAAACTACAACATAAATTAAAAACTTGCAAAATAAATTCAATTGAAGTTTTGCGCTCAACGTGTTAAATTTATTAAACAAATGTTTTAGTCGTTTAAATATATCTATATATTTCAATAATAGTTAATTGCTGGAAAAAAATCTTTCCTTAATATCATTTCTCGCAACAATAACAATAGCAACAACAACAGCAACAAAATGAATATATATATACATAGAAAATGAAAAAATTTTTAAACATACATATATGACAGAAACAATGAAATAAGAAACATAACATTTATAATAAATATTTGTAGTTAGACAACAATAAAATATGTAGTAAGAAATATTGTGAAAAAAAATATTTACTGGAACGTTATGTAATTATAAAACACTATAAAATACAATGAAAATATCGATATTTTTATCAAACTGATGAAAAGAAAATTTGAAATACATTATTATCAACTACAAAACAAAAATGGAGTGTTTTGACTTTTTTCGGTAGTTCCGAAATTGTTTTTTTTTCTTGTTTTTCAGCTGGCAAACTTAAAGCGAAATAGGTTTGTATCACGAATGGTGGCTTTTTTCAAGCAGCTTTTCATTGCGAACCTCATAAATTCTCCAAGATTCATTTATTTTTGCTTATCGTACAGCGTTCTGCGTAAATTCACCTCGAAAACTTTTTCCCATTTAGATTCGAAGCTTTATTTCAACTTGATAAAGTTTTCTTGCATTGTTCCGAAGCGACGCGGATGTTACCTTGACGAAACTTTATCGTTTTCCATTGTTTATAGCTTTGAAAAGCTTGAGAAAATTTTCTAGTGTCAATTGAAGAAACATACCAAAAGTTATCAATAACTCCCATCAAATCAGCCTAAATATACTTCAAAATATGATATCAGCAATGTCACATTTATTGTGCATCTTTTCCGCATATTCCCAGGCGAAAAATGGCGTTTATTGCGGCCGCAAAACGTATTCTCGCTCAGTTCGCAAATTGTCATTCCATGCAAAAATACGACATGGCCGCCGCCGGCCGTGCAAATGTCAGGCGATGGTCACCGCCGCCACGCACACAGTGACGGTGACGGGTGTGTGTGGCGGCGGTGACCATCGCCTGACATTTGCACGGCCGGCGGCGGCCATGTCGTATTTTTGCATTAAATGACAATTTGCGAATTGAGCAAGAATACGTTTTGCGGCCGCAATAAACGCCATTTTTCGCCTGGGAATATGCGGAAAAGATGCACAATAAATGTGGCATTGCTGATATCATATTTTGAAGTATATTTAGGCTGATTTAATGAGAGTTATTGGGCAACTTCAATTGAAAATACTTACAATACTTCCGAGACCTAAATTAGAAAATGAAATCCACCATTTTTGGTGACGGGTGTCAATGGGCGACTACAATCATCAGTACAAACCGTATAAAAACAATCATGTTCATAGACAACATATCCTTTATTCTTAAAAATGTTCTTTATTATTATTTTTTTTTGCATTTTTCTTTTCAAATAATGAATTTTCTGAATGGGTTACATCGATTTTTGTTTTAATTTTAATTCTCTTTCTCTTATATTTACCTCATCAATATTTTCATCGTGCTAAATGTTTCTAAGTTGTTTTATCTACTACATAGAATAGTAATCATTATAATATGTTTGTTTTTTTCATCATATTTTTCAATTAAATTAATAGATCAATAATAATATAACGAGCTTATTCTCATTAAATAATAAATCATAATAATAATATTTGTGTGTTAAATCATCTTGCATTCCATAATTATTATTTTTTTGCTTAATTATGTGTCAATCAATGTTTCTCTAGATTCTTTCGCGTCCGTCCATTATTTCTATTTTACAATAATAATGTTTTCATTTCTGATTTATTATTACATACAATCCACTAATAAATTCAGTTATACATAAACAAAACATAATTTATCATCATATGTATTATTTTGTTTGTTTGTTTGTTTGTTTTTCCGTTTTTTTCTTCTTCTTTAAATTGAAAATAATTATAATAAATGAAATATATATTCTCTTTTTAAATAAATTTTCATGTAGGTTTTTTTTTATTTAAATTTCTTAATCATTATTTAATAGACATATATATATATATATATTTTATATGGATTTTTCATGTAATTCAACAAATTAAAATAATAAATTGGTTAAGAAAAAAATAAATAATATTGTAATAGGCATTAATAGAAATTTATAACAATTATGAGAATGTCTATTTACAAAAGGTTGTATGTGTTTGTGTGTATATTTTATATTTGGTTGCTATAATTGAGGTTTATTTTGAGAAAATATGTGAGGGGGCGAAATTGTTTGGATTCAATATTGTCTTGAGGATGTGTTTCTTTTTTTTTTGAACGAGGGGGGGGGGGTAGTTACGAACCAAAACAAATAATTATGTTGTCACAAATGTTTTTCTCGAGAAGTTTCAGATGTTTTCGATTTCACGAGATTGTCCTTGGTAATTTTAATATAAAATATAAGAGGACAAAAGTGATGCGTGTGGGTTTTGATGTAAAGTTATTGTTGTTGTTTTTTTAGCTAGTAATGAAGATAGTTCGAATAAATTAGATATAACTACTTTGGATGATGGTGAGAATTGAAGAAAAATATTATTATATGGACGAAGGAAGAGGAAACGTATCTGGAAACTATCTGATTCATCAAAGATGGTGTGCACATTTAGCAAAGTGGAAATCACGTTGATAGACGATAGTCGTCTGTATCTAGTGAGAAATAATTTAATTTTCACCAAAAACATGTTCAATTGCGGTTCGGTTTAGAAGGTACAACGAACTTATAAAGCGGCAAACTGGAAAATGTTTAATCATCATTTTTTTGAGGGAAAAATGCTATTTCCGTATTCAATTTGGCAAGAGAAATTGTTCTTGAATAAAAACAAACTTTTTCCCTTAAAGTCGATGATTGAAAATATGTCAAAAGAAGGAATTAAACAATGGATTAGATATGTAGATGACATCCTCGCAATAGTCAAAAAAGCACAAACCGAAACAATACTTAACCACATTAATCAGCTGCACCCTAACATAGAATTTACAATGGAGAAGGAAATTAACGGAGAGATCACATTTTTAGATCTAAAGCTCATTAGAAAGGGAGCAACAATCGAGTATGACATATACAGGAAACCAACGAATACACAGCAGACAATAGTGAAAACTTCGGCACATACATACCAGCACAAGATGGCAAAGTACCACGCTATGATCCACAAGCTACTAACAGTACCCCTCAATAAGGAAAGGTTTGAAAAAGAAAGGCGATATATTAAAGATACAGCAAAGAAAAACGGATACAAGGAAGCAATGATCGATGACCTAATCAAGAAGAAAGCAAAGACGATAGAGAGGAACCAAAAAACCACACTATTCCAACAAGATCTTAAACTTGAAATGAAGAAGCGAATAAGCGTAGTATACTCAGAAGAATATTATAAACCCATAAAGAAAATAATGGCGAAATACGACAGAGGTGGTAGGATCAAGCAGATCATCAACGATAAAGGCACTGCTAAAATCAGAAAAGGATCCAAAAAACCCTAAGGAAAAAAGCGGAATTTATAGACTTAAATGCGATAATTGCCCGAAAACATATATAGGACAGACAAAACGATTGGTGGACACAAGAGTGAAAAAACACATAAAGGAGGCCGAACTAGCGAAGAAACATAAAAGAACGCACATAAGATCAGCGGTAGCGAAACATATTGTGGAAGAAGGACACAGTATGGGGACATTACAACACATAAAGGAAGTGAAACCGCATAATTTAGATGTCTACGAGAGTTACTACATAGCCAAGGAGAACCCCGAGACGAGGGTGAACACGGACCTAGGTAATGGATACACGGATCTGTTAAAACTAATATCGACACCAGGTAGAAACAATTAACGGAAAAGCTAGGAATATAATTAGGATATAAGGATATAATTTATAACTTTTATACTTAAGAGCAATATAAATAGAAGTAAGATTGAGAAATTCAAACATAATCCACTGAAGATGGCAGCAAATAACTGCCGAAATACGTATTTGGAAAAAATAAAGAAATCATCGACTTTAAGGAAAAAAGTTTGTTTTTATTCAAGAATGAGTTTAGTCGATGCAAAAGAGCTGATAATTCACGAAAACGAAAAGAGAAGTTGGTGAAGGTGGTGTTAGTCATAATTTCGAAAGTATTTTGAAAGATAGCAGCCCAAATTTAACCCTTTTACTGTCAAGGATGAGTAACCTCATCTTTTGCGGGGTTGTTATGCATTGCCGTGACGAGTATACTCGTCCTGCTTTTCTGGAAAAAAACATATGCAACAATACGGAAAAGGATATGTTTTTTCCCATTGCCAGGGACACGTATTTGATTTTATGCATGTAAATGATTATATATGATAAATTTATGAGCTTTCACCAAGAAATAGCATAGCTTAGATAAGAAAAATAGGACTTAAAATGTAATTGGCAACGGGAATAACTTCATATGATTTGGGCTTGGCAGCGAATTGGTTAAAAGTCAAACGACATCGTGAATTTCTGTTGTAGACTAGAAGGTTCCAGCATTGAAAGGGAAACAAAAAGAAATCGATTGGTAAGTAGTATAAATTTGCTATCAAACATTGCGCAGTATTCGGCCAAAAATACGAATTTATATTTAAGAATATTTACAGAATTTTTTTTTGGGATATTTCCTGAATTCATTTTTATTTCAATTTTGGACTGAAGATATTTTTGTACGTAGCAAAATTATCAGCTTTTTGGAATTTTACGGGACCCTATGCAACAAACGAAAACCATGAAAATGATCCAAAGGGCATTGAAATTTTATTGGTAAATGGAAATTTGAAGAGATACTAAATTATAGTCAACAAGAAACGAAGCAATTTTCTTTGGAAGGCTACAAACAACAAAAACAAAACAAAAATCATTTTTAACCGCTTGGAAGAATTATTATGCAGTCTTAAAAATCATGTCAATGATCTTAAAGGCATTAAAAATGATTCAGCAAAAAAATAGAAGACACCTTAACACTAGGAAGGTCGCGTCGAATCAGAGAGATCCACGGTATGTGTTTAGATCTGTGCGTTGTAACCGCTTTAATTCTTTGGCTAATGATTCTCAGTATCCTTCTAAATCTGGTATCCATATTTTTCGATTGGGTCGTCGCTGTAAATGTTTGTGGATATTTTAAGGAAATGAACATTGGACGCAGATCCAGTATTGGCATTGAATCTCACAGGTCCTATACGACCTTCTACGTAACTTTGAGAGGCGCAACCTATCTAGTGTTAAACGAAATGCAATGTAAAGCGTGGCTGATCTAGCACAGCGTCCACAATGGAAAAATTGAGGGGATTTTAGGGATTAACATTGCATTTTATCAAGGATTAGGAAGATTTTCACCCAATTTGAGTGCAAAACATCGAGAAAGGCTACAACTCGTAGCCCAAATACGTAAAAGAGATTCGCGCAGCAATGGAAACTGATGAGAAATTAAAGGCTGTGATTGTAAAGCAGTTTTAAATTTCAGCCAGTGCAAGAAAGGAAAAGATATGTATGGAAAAAATAATTGAACATGACTCTACACTATGAAGCAATTATTTCAGGATTGCTTTTCGGAATTCCGGAGAAGACAAGCTGAATTTTCTCAGTGTTGAAAAATGCTACGGTTTTCTCATAATAGAATAAAATGTGGCTTTCAAGGGAAACGGATGTATCGCTTTTAAAAGAAAAGGCTGAATATTTTGCCATGCTGTTGCACATCGTTGATTTTAAAATACGCAATGAATCGATAGGCAGCTTTGAACATAACATGGAATATCCTTTCGAACAGCACTCGAAAAAGGCCTTACTAGTTTGCAACGATTGACAAAGCAAAATTACGTAATTTATTAAAGGATTTACTTCTGATGACATTTTCAATGCAGATGAAATGGCGACACCTTGGTCTAGAGGCAGCAATTTCAAAATTGCGTTAAGCCTCGAAAAATTGTAATGTATAATTAGTGACGATAATTTTGGAAAAATTATCTAATGTTTTTCTTCTTCGGCAGCAATAGTTCTGCATTTCAATCGAATAGTCAACAAATTAAAGTCTCAGATGCTAAGTGATTTGCCTTGTAGTGAACATATTATACCCTTGACAGACCAAGGTGTCTTTCAAATTAAACTGTAGCCATGCATACTATGCGGCACACTAATAGTGATTAACTATGCTGTAACCAATCAGTATATCTGGTGCAGAAAAATGCAAGCCTTTGATTATTGGAAAGTCCAAGACTCTAAGATTATTTAAGGGAAGAATATGATCACTACAAGCCAAACCATTTAACATTTGAGACGTTGACTTATGTACGATTCGATTGACATGCAGAACTATTGCTGCAGAAGAAGACAAGCATTGTTATTCATAGATAATTGCCACGCTCATAATATTATTCCAGAGATATCATTACGAAGAGTTCAATTTTCGCGACCTAACACATATTTGATGTTGCTGGGTCTAGAGCAAGAGCAAACAGATTGCGAAGCAAATAATGAAATGTGTAAGCATTTTAGGGGAGTTGGTTGTCTGTTCGAGCTTTTCGGTAAATTGGTTTAATAATAGTAAGGAGGAGCACTAACAGGAGTACCGCTGTCAGCCTTCATAAGTGAGATCTTCATGGCTTACATAGAAAAAGAACTAGCAAGACAGGCAGATCTACCTAGAGGCTGGACAAGATATGTAGATGACTGCTTTGCAATAATCAAAGAAAACGACCTGAAAAAAACACTCCAGAATTTGAATTCAGTCCACTGAAACATACAATTTACGTATGAAAAGGAAATAGAGGGGAAGCTACCATTCCTAGACGTTCTAGTAAGTAGGGAACATATCAACAAAGTAGAAATCTACAGAAAACCAACGGACACTATGAGAACGATTCCCAACTAATCAAATCACAGCAGACAGCACAAAATGGCAACATTTCACCACCTAGCACACAGAATGCTAACTTTGCCACTAGATCACCAGGCAAAAGAAAAGGAGCAGGAGCAAATAATGAGAATAGCGGAATTAAATGGCTTACGACAAACTGGAAATCAGCAGGTTCATCAGAAAGAAACAAAGAAAATTGGCGCAAGCACAATCCAATCTAGAAAAAGAGAAACCATAAAAAATTAAGAATACCAGCAGAGTACAACGACATCACCAACAAGCTAAAACGGAAAATCAAAACTACAGAATTGGTTTTCACCTTAGCAGATACAATCTGCTAAGCAACAAACTTGGTACCGCAAAGGACGAAACAAGAAAACTCGAAAAATGTGGGATATATAAGATGCAATGCAAGAACTGCAACAAAATATATATCGGGCAGACAAACAGATCATTAGCAATACAGCTTAAAGAGCATACCAATGAAGCCAACAGAGCAAAAAAGAACATGCAGGCCAGAAAATCAGCAGAAATAAGATCGAAAGTAGCAAGTAGGGATAAATTTAATAGATAGGGATATAATTTACAAATAAGGAAGGATGTAATTAACAAGTAAGGATATAAATAAGGACAAGATGCGAATGCCTGAATCAGTCGTGAACATATCACTGAAGAAGACTACAAGTAGTAGCCGAAATATATATTTGAAAATCAAA
Source organism: Oxycera nigricornis (assembly GCA_963942545.1). Taxonomy (NCBI): domain Eukaryota; kingdom Metazoa; phylum Arthropoda; class Insecta; order Diptera; family Stratiomyidae; genus Oxycera; species Oxycera nigricornis. The sequence goes on along the minus strand of OZ012663.1, from coordinate 93,832,603 downwards.
AATAAAATTTGGTAAAAGAAAAAGTCACGACTTTTATTATTCTGATTTTAGATGCTTTAAGATTTACGAAAATTGCTAGGAGAAATGTTCCACTTGAAATGTTTTTCAACATGTTGTGGGAGGGTTGGAAGGGTTTTTTTATAACCCTGAGGTTAAAATCAAAAGGAAATTGCATAAAACCCAATTGGTTTTTCGTTTGAGCACATATTTTCCTCATTATTACGTTTTTCTTTCAGTCGATGATGCTGGAAAAATTGGCAAATTATGCAGAAGTTGTTGCAAACATTTAATTGATTGAAATTTCTTTAGATGAAATTGAAGTGGGCAACATGAAGCTAGTAATGAAAGTGACCATGAACATCAGTAAATACTGACGAAGAAAGAGATATTGTCTATCTTCAACTCATTACGGGCTTATTAGAATGGTGCGAAAAGATCAATTCCAAAATGTTCGATTCTTCTAGTGAATTAACGCAAAAGCTACGGCAAACTACCATGTCGATTTTTGTTTTAATGCAATTATAGCAGTTGCTCTTTTTCAACTTCTTTTACATACGAAATTTGTTTATGTTTATAAAAATATTCGCCTCAAAATACTCAAATTGTTATTTAGTTTGAAACCTCCTGAAGTTGAAACTTGATAGCTCGAAGTAGATTCTATTCGCTTTGTAATTTGAGTCATCCAGATTCAACTGCATTGATAGATTTCAAAACTATAAATGCAGTTGAATCTCTATGACTCAAATTCAACAGGACTATCTATCGAACCTGATTGCAGACATGAGGAATTTCTTTTGACTTTCTGAGCTCCATTTCCATTTGATTTAAAAGTAATCAACCTAAGGACTGTATCGGAAAAAATTGACGTTTAGGTTTTCCTGCATAGCTCCTGTTTGGGATAAGTTTAAGTCTTCATCAGGGATGCAAAATTAGCTACAAAATGCGACAAAAAAGAACGTCTAATCCATTTGTATGGTAAGTTTGCTCTCTTGAAAAGATGTCATCCAATCAAGAAAAAGTGCGTAGTTTAATTGTGTGCAAATACCTGGAAAATCCCCTTCGTAAATATTCGGTACTAGCAAAAAAAACCAATTCGTCGATTGCAACAGTGAAACGAACGATTATAAAGTACAAAAAGTTCCTACCTGTCGCTAGAAAGTCTGGATCAGGTAGAAAAAAGGGTCCATCCGATACAAATTTGAGCCGAAAGGCAAAGAGGAATTTTTTTTGCAGAGTCCTAACACATCCATTCAAAATATGGCTCAAAAAGTGCAAACATCGAACGCAATGATTCAAAGGATTAGAAAGCATTATAATCTTCGATCATATAAAGTCCAAAAAGTACCCGATCGATCCGAGGATAAGGAAAAAGAAGCGAAAAATCGGGCTCGGAAGCTATACAAGGATTACCTGACCAAATTCGATTGTGTTGTGTTGGACGATGAAATATGCATGGAGGCCGATTTCGCACAGTTGCCTGGTCAGGATTTCTTTGCAGCAGGATCAAAGGGTGGTTTTTGCCCAAAACATTAAACCAAAAAAAGGAGCAAACTTTCCAAGCGGTATATGATTTGGCAGGCAATATGTAGATGTGGTCTCAAATCAGAGGAATTTGTATCGAAGGGTACAATCAACTCAGCAGTATACATCGAAGAGTGTTTAGAGAAGCGACTAAAACCATTCATCGAGAAACACGACGTATCTGTAGCATTTTGGCTAGATTTAGCCAGAAGGACTATCTATTGAACCTGATCCCAGAGATGAGGAATTCTTTTGATTTTCTGAGCTCCATTTTCAGTTGATTGAAGAATAATCAACCTAATTTCAAACTCTCTGTAGGTTTTCTTGGCAGTCTCATTCATTGGCTCTGCAAGGATATGACCAACTACTAGATTTCTTGTACGTTCGATGGATGGAAATACGAATTTAAACAAATCGAATGAGTTGCCGAACCAAATTTTGATACCAATTAATGACAGCCTCAAATATTGGCTATGCAAGGACTTGACATGCTTTACGATTTATGTGCGAGGAACTAACCAAGTACAGATTCAATAAGGTAGACTTTTAACTGATATGCAGCAGAGAAAAATGTTTTTTTTTGGATCAGAGTTGTAGAAAAATTGCATTGTAGTCATAAGCCAACGCAAGGAAAATTAGAAGAAATTCTGAGCAAAACACAACTAAAAAAATACCGATCTGACTCGAAAGTCATGGAGCAGAATTACGAGGATTTTCAATTGAATACGAGTGTGTGTGTTATAAGAAGATTCCAATCTTAAAATTTCAAATTTTAAAGCGCTAAAAGCACATATAAAATAGAACAGCTTTGGTTTTGCAAAGAGCTCTGTTTAGCATTTAAATTAAAATGGTATCACTTTTTTCGTATCAATGCTCGGGATTTTGTTTTTATAGCGAGTTTATGGCATATATTGTAAATATTGCCATAGAATAATAGGAATAAATTGAAGTTAATTTATCGCTGAAGAAGCTGTTTAAATATGCTTTTAAACAGCGATAAATTAATTTCAATTCATTGCTATTCCTTATATAATTTTCACGTTACTGATAGGTAACAGCGTTGAACTTCCTCACATATTTTCTCTTTCATAATCATACAATTATAGCATACGAACAAATTATTCTCTTATCGATATGAAGACAATTTAAATTTTCTACAAGAAAACAAATATTTTACAATTATTGTTTTACGTTGCAAAGATATTCCTAATTAGGTCTAATGCGAATGTTCCTTTTTGTGATCTTCATTTACACACACACATAACATGTGTGTGTTTTTCAAAAAAAACTAATTAATAATTATATATATATAGCATACATTGTGTGATTGTGTGACAAATCACATAAAACGATTGCGCATTCAATATGTCTACATTTAAATGGTATACACAGTATTTTTTTTATAAGGAGTGGTGGAGGGGCAGGGTTCATTTTTGTTAAGGAGAAAATTCTTAAATATTAACGGCCTAAAATCGGATTGGGTTTGTTGTAATTATTCCTTTTTTTCTTTTGTTTTCTTATTCCATTTATACTATTGGATTTTTTTTAGGATTTTCTCTCTCTTGTTTTGGATGATTTTTATGATTTTCAATCGATTTTCTAGTTACATAATATATAATATACATTTATAATTTAATTAAGTTAATTTACTTTCACAACAACGAAAAATATTATTTTATATACTACTACATTTTCTTTTAAATCCCACTATTTTTTTTTAAATGTTTGCTTGTTTTCTTTTGTTTGTGTTTTTTAAAACAGATTTACACAAATTTTAATTTAATTTAATTTAATTTGATTTAATAGTACGAGCATGTGACCCTCGATTCAGTTGGTTTTTTTTTTACAAATCTTGTAACAATTTATGAACATAAAATCATAAAAGTATTTTGTATAGTATAAAAAGAACCCTTAAGAGTTGTTTCTAGCTTCTTCTTCTTTTAAATAGGTAGCAGGCTTTCTTTCGAATCTTCACTACTTTACACATAAATGGTATCGGTTTTGTGTCGTCTTACATAATAAATGTGATTTAATTTAACAATTTTACAAATTGATTTATTCTTCAGCTAGTTTCTCCTTTTATTTTATTTTTGTTGTTGATATTCATGTTGATAGGACAACTCAAAATTGATGCTAGCAATCATTTTGTTGTTGTTGTTAATTTAGTAGAAATTTTGTTTTACAAACATTTTCAAAACCCCCCGCCAGCTTTTTAGTAGTATAAATTAGCCATTGATAAATTCACTTAGTCAATCTTACATTTTATTGTTATTTTCAAGAGATTATTGTTTAAATATAGTTTTTTCTGCTTTATGACATAATAATATTAATTGGTATATATATATGCATCAATCTTTATTCCATTTGCTAAATTTTAAATTTATATATATATATATATATATATATATATATAGAAAGTATGCAGTTTTGGTTGTTTGTTTTTAATTTACACTTAATGAATATATAAAAATTTACTTAATTTTTGATTTCTGATAGGTTTTCTGATTTGATTTGATTTCATTTCATTCAATTCAATTATTTATATCATTTGTGATAATATATATATTTACATTTAAATAAATTGTTGTATCTTATAGATGCATTTCGTTTCATTTGTCTTGTTTTATTTGTATTTTTATTTTTTTAGAAGAATTCAATAAAAACCTCATTTCAAATTCAGACTAGTACAGGATTCGTTTAACAAACATGTCTTTCAGTTCATGACAAATGGTCGAGAGATGATAATTATTCATTACATTTTTTTTTGTGGTTCATTACATATTTTTTTTGTGATGCTGTTGATAAATTCGAAAAATGTATGCCTTAAAACTATATTTTCACAATATAATTGCTCTCAAAATAAAACAAAATTGAACTACAATAAACATTCTGTTGAAATTTTTGAACAATTTTCCATTTGATTTCATCGTTTCTAAATTTTTTTACTGCAAAAACTATATCCTATGCCGATGATTTTGATTTCCTTTTCTTTTCTAAAAAAACATCAATTATTAATGTGTTCGAATTCCTTTAGAGATCCTTATTGCTGAAATTTAAGACATTACACGGCCAGGTAGAAATTTGTTAAGTTTCTTTCACACGTTCGACTTGGCACACTTTTAGTTTCGTGTTTTTTTTTCTTTATTCTTTTTTCATTCTTGGTTGTTTGAAAAATATATATATTTTTTGTGTGTGTCTTGTTTCGATTTATTGTATGGATTCCGCATTGAAAACAACATATTACATTTCATCCTAAAAATGAGAAAGAAAATTTATAGAGAAAAATGTAGAAAGTCTATTTTATTGCCAGAAATTTTGTTTATTTTATTCAAAAAATATATATTGAAATGCATAAAATATTAGTAAATGGTGTTAGCCAATTCGTAAAAGAAGCACAACATTTTTAATGGAAAATCTATAGTGTGTTTTTAAAATTAAATATGTATGTGTATTAAAATTAGTGACTTTGAAGCAATGTTTAAAAATGTATTAAATTTCTATGTTTGTTCATGCCAATCGGTGCTACTATTTTCTAATGATACATCAAAGCTAATTGGTTGTGTTGGTAATGTCAGATTAACTGATAAATGTTTTCGAAATTAAAAAATAATTTTGAGAATTTGTTATCGAATTTTTTTTTATGAGATAAATGTTTTCAAAATTAAAAAATAATTTTGAGAATTTGTTATCGAAATTTTTTTTATGAAAGAATTATTTTCAAAAAATTAGCTTCATCCAGATTAGCTTCAGAAAAACGCCTATAAAAATGAGCAAAGACAAAAGTACCTATTTTGAATGCTGGTCTACAGTAGATAATTGCCGTAAATTATTTATTAAAAATAAATGAACAATAACTTTGCGAAAAGTAAACTTCAAAACTTATGAAAGCCTTACAAAAATATATTTTAAAAACAGAGGATTGTAATTCGGTTTTGCTGCTTCTCTTTGTAGCAACTTTTTATGATATTATTGAAGGTGATAAACGTTATGATATTTTAAGGGGGTAAGATACTAAAAGGCTTTTTTTATTTTTAACTGAATGCATAATATCTCAAGAATATTGTGTCAAAATTTCAAGTCGATTGGAGCAAAATCGACAAAGTTATGTGTTACGATAAAATTCGCTTATGAATGTTTTATACCAGATTTTTTAATGTTGAAAACTTTAAAGCGTTTTCCCCACAATTCACGTTTTCAAAGTCGGTGCCCCTCATAACTTCAAAACTACTGTACCGATCCTTTTGAAATTTTGAACACTATCTCTGTACATAGTTTACAAGGTAACGCTTTTTTTCAAATTTGTTAATAATTTTTATTTTTCACTAACAAATTAGCCGATTTTTTTCGCAAAAAATCGGGATTTACCCTTCAAAGTGTTCCAAAATATTGAGAAATTGAGATTTCAAAAAACCGTCCCAGCGTTGCCTGGGTGAAACTATTATCTAACGAATGAACTTTTATATTTTGATTTCAGATGATACAGCACCAAGTTATGACGGGCAACGCAATTCTACTTTTTTCCGAGACACGTCCGAATAATTGCTGCCATTGCTGTATTTTTTAATATTTCTTCGCGAAATTTTTAAACAATATTCTTCGAATGTCATACTTTAATGTACCATTGGTTTTAATACAGAGATTTTAACTGTGTCGTCACAAAAAAAACCACAAAAACATGCCTTTTTTGTACGAATTAAATTTCCTCCTTGAATGATGGTTTTTTTACTATCTGGCATGCTGAAAACACTGACTAAATGAAGAATTAATGCTGAATCTTTAATAAATCCGATAGAAGTTATTGCTCAGGGTTCAAGCGACGCTTCCACTAACAGGGTCTCAATCCGCCGTTCACGGGTGACATACAAACACTCCACCAGCAATGCAGTGACCGGTACCGGTACTTGCCAACGAGAGGCATAGCCGACGATCTGCGATACCGACTGGGGTGATAGCGATTTTTGCTGATGGTGACAGAAGAGCGAGTCATAGATTCGCGAAGTCGGCTGTTGGTTGTATTTTGGATCGGTTGAGCGCATGCTGGCACGAGATTCGGAATTTGACCCAGCATAATGTGTGTATAGACTGCCAACAATTTAAAACACTGATTATGTTAAACCAAGCTGAATAATAAGGAATCATTTAAATTGGAAACGCATGAAACCAGACATAAGGGCTCGTGATTAAAAATGCCGATTTAAATACATTTTTGCACCAAAATCATTTTGAATTCGTCTTTTTTTACACTTAGTTATTAATGTGGCAGGCAAAGTTCTCTTAATTTTTTGTTCGAGAAAAGCATTTCATGAAATCAATTTTAGTTTGAAAACTCTGAAAATAGTGAAAGTGAATATTCTTAGACTATTAGCATACAAGAATCATTCGCATAGAAATTATCATCAAAGAAGATAGGTCTAAAGCTGGCATTCTGCAGAGTTCTTGATTGGGAATAAATCGGAGTAGGCAATTATTAAAAACTTCACCGCACAAGATACGAAAGAAAACAAGAAATCTAATATAGGAAAAAATCTAAGACTCCAGGGCCTACCTCTCTGACTAATAATACTTTTGCTGTTTAGAAAGATTACTGTGATGGTATTCTGACTGTCACTATGCCATAATTAATTAATTAGTTGCTCCTTCTTTCTCTTCCTCTCCCAGTCCATTCTCTTCTATCATCGATTGAATGATGGATTTAGATAAGCATGCAACATTGTCTTCTATTTATTGTTGGTATCTATATTTTTTGCTGATACCCTGGAACGTGTCTTGACAAATGGCAAAATTACTTTTTTGCTTTGATTTTTCATGTACTTCTTTTCATTTTGTTAGTCTTTTAGGCTTCAATCTCCTTTCAATTAGCTCTCACCCCGCTTTCATCAACATCTTTCATAAACATATTGAAATTTAGCACCAATCAAATCCAAACTGCTTCAATGGAAAATTCTTTTTTGACTTAGTTTTTTTTAGCCCAATCCTAGAAGTGAAGTGAAAGATGAATTACCTAATTTTTGGGTGCCTACATACATCTCATTCTAGACTTGAAAAACAAGAGTTTATTGCTAGTAGCGGATGGTTAGACAAATTCAAGAAAGGACATGGTATACGCCAACTTGAACTTAGTGTTAGTGTGTCGAATAATAATGAAGAAGCTGTAAAGCCATTCCAGCCGAAATTCATGAACATAATTACGAAGATAGACTTGATTGCAGAATAAATTTATAACGCCTATGAATACCGAATAAGACTTTGGCTTCTGGGTCAGAGAGCAGTGCACCAGGTTTAAAGGTATCAAAGGTAAGGATTACATCTATGCCATATGTGAACGCTAGTGGAACACAAAAACTGCCTCTGCTGGTTGTAGGTAAACTAAAAAGGCCACTTGGTAACTATTTACTAATGGAAATCAGTTAAAAAGTTACCAGTTCAATACGCAGATCAAAAAAGTGCTTGCGTTCCCAAAGCAATATTTTTAGAGTGGTTGAAGGGGCATTTTAGTCACGAAGCCAAGAAATATTTATCAAAAAAAGATCTACCGCTAAAAAAACTTATAGTTCTTGATAATGCACCAGCACCTCTACAAAATCTCCAGTAGATTGACGAAAATTATACTGTTCTGTACATACCACCTAATTGTACGTCCCTAATTCAACCCATGGACCAAAACGTAATCCAGAATATTAAAGTGACATACAATTCTTGTTACACGTTTTTGCTCAGCAAGAAGTTGATCCAGAATGCACAATATCTGAAATCCTTAAAAGTACAGGTTAACAAAAACACCATGAATGATGCCGTGTTTTCTTTGGCTCAAAGATGGCAACAGTTGTCTTCGAATCTAATTAAACAGTCTTGGAAACGTTTGTAACCCTTGTTATTCGAAGCAGATGCCACATCTGGCCAAGATTTGGATCACTTTAATCGTGACGGTGATCTTCCGTTGAACATTTTTCGTAGCAGAAGTGCTTCAGAAGAGGAGATTAACAAATTCTTATTCACGGATGATAGTATTTGATTATCAGTATTGCATTTAACTGATGAAGACATATTAACACAAATACTAAATGATAATGACAGCGAAAACGAGGAAGTATTAGAGGAATCAGAACCAATGGCAAGGATTCCACATACTCCAGTTGTGTCTGAAATTAAATGATTGCTTGGAATGGGCGAATAAAGTAGATATTTCAATTACAGAAAAAATACTATTACGTAAATTGAGAGAAAGAATTTTCTATGTCGCTTCATATTACTCGCCAAATGACCATACTTGATTATTTTTTAAAAAAGTGTAATAATACATATGTGACTAAAATACTTAATAATTAAATTTATTTGTACCTTCAATTACAAAATACCTTTCAAAATATTTACATGCTATAATTCGAACGCTCCTTAGACCCGAAGAGGGTATAAATTTTGGGTGTTCCGATTGTGGAGACCCTACGATATATGTATAGCGATATATATATACATATATACACTTCCGCTCGTATGCATTTGCCTAACCCAGATATTTTGAGATTTTTCGTATTAATTTTTTCCATGTAAAACGATTTAATTATATCTTTCGTTAATGCTGACATCTTGTTTGTATAAAAAATTTGTAGATGTAATTATAAAATCTACTTAATGCTTTTGAAAAACGATAAATGGATTCTCAGTGAAAATGGAGGTGATTTACCCCATCAGGTAACCGATTTTTTAAGGTTCTCTTTTATTATCGGATGAAGGTGCTAGGATGTATTTAGGAATGCGTCGATTTTTAAGTTAACCTTTTTAACTGCGAAGAAAATATAATTGAAAATTTATGCTCCCGGCGGACTTTTATTATTTTTTTATTTATTTTTCCAAACTTCTATTGAGCGATTTTTTCAATATGCCGAAGATAGAATAACTTTTGACTGAAATACGTGCTACGATATTTGCGCATCATAAATATGGCAAAAGCAATCGTCCAATTTCTCGGGAACTGAAAATCTCGAAGAGGTACTGTTCTCAACAACGTGAACACATTTAGGGCCTCTGGAAGTGTAAGAAATAAGTGGAACACCCAGGACCACCATTGCAGCTGAAGATAGTGGTTGCCAGCAAACGTAAAGGATGTCTTACTGCTCCAGAAATAGCCGCTTAAATGAATTTAGGGCGATCTGAACACCTATGTGTGTCAACCGTCAAAAGAAAGGCTTCAGGAAGTAGGCCTTTATGGCCGTGTTGTGGTTAAAAAACCATTATTACATGCCAGAAATAAGGAGAAAAGATTGAAATGTGTGAAACAACACAAAAATTGGACACCTGAAGACTGGACAAAAGTGTTGTAGAGTGACGAATCGAAATTCGAAGTTTTTGTCTGCAGACGCAGAGTCTTTGTGCGGAGATCAACAGAAGAACGGGCATCAGACCAATGTTTAGCGCCTACCATCAAACATGGGGGTGGCTCTGCTATGGTGTTGTTTTGGTGGAGGTAGGATTGGTAATATCTGCCGAATCCAAGACGGAATGAGGAAGAAGCACTATCGACAGTTACTTGAAATTGAAATGTTGCCATTTGGACTGCGCATTTTTCGAGATAAATTCACATTTCAGCACGACAATGACCCAAAATATACATCCAAGCTTTGTAAGGACTATTTGGAGAAGCTATCAGGAGAAGGACTGCATAATGTAATGATTTGGCCCACGCAGTCTTCTGGTTTCAACCCAATTAAGCTCTTATGGGATGAACTCGATAGAAACGTCCGAAATGTTTGTCTAGCGACTATCGAACATTTGTGGCATCTTCAACAGTCATAATGGAATTAGAATCCCGAAACTATGTAAAGCTGTAATTAAGAGTAAGGGTGGGCACATTGATGAGTCTAAAATTTAATGTAAATGACATTATTTTGTATCTTCTTTCCAAATTTGTGCTTAAAATTGAATAAAGAATAAATTCTATTCAATAAAAGTTTCAATTTTATTTTCTGATCCCGAATACACCACTTTTTCAGGATGGGCAAAATCATATGAGCGGTAGTATATATATATATATATATATATATATATATATCACTGGGGGAACACTTATCAATTAATAAAAACAGTATCGCAAATAATAATGATTGTTAGATTAACAAAACTTTCTAGGAACATTTTTGAATTAGACAAATTCCTCTTTAAATTCTTACTAGGATGCACACAGCTTTGCCTGGGACCCTTAAATTTCTTGAAATTCAAATGGATGCAAAATGAGCTGAGAAAAGTTTTCAATTGACAGCAAATTAAAACAATATTTTTATGTTTTAATATTCCCCCAAAATATTATTCGGGAACATTCTTTTGCCTCGTATTTAAGAGCTTTTACGGCATAAGCATTGGTGTTGAAAAAACGAAAAAATATTCGAACGAAGAATATTCGAAAGGAAGAAACTCAACTAACTCTAACTACGCTCCACGCAAATGAATCATATGTAATACTTTCATGGTCGTTTCTTGACTCCACGACATTGACAGATTAATAAGATTTGGCTTCAAATTAACATAATTCGATATGATTAGGATAATTAGATATGACCTTAAAATTTTTCCAGGAAATCGCAGACGATTTGATATTTTGCTAAATCATCATAAAAACTAATAAACTTCTAGCTACATATCTTAATCTGATATCAGTGTGCACACTAGATTTGCTGTCCAAACATTGCAAAACAACTTAAAATTGTTGATGTATTCATTAAAGTTCATTAGAAATTAAATTTTTTCCCATGGAAAAAAACCCATCATGATGATGTCATCCCAATAAAATTCGACAAACACTTTCCAAAAAAAAAAGACATGTAGTCTTTCTCGTTTCTCCTTCAGGCGAAATCTCCTTTCATCATCATCGTCATCATATCCATCTTTTCTATTTCGATCTGTCTCGCTTTTCATCAAATAAATCTTTTCGGGAAATATAGAAATGACGAGAAAATATCTATACATTTTCCATCTAATACCAACACAATATTTCAACACACATATATACGAGTATGTGCACATTCTACATAATGGTCATGCGCATCATTTGAACATTCGATGTACGTATAATTGCACCATGGAAAAAGGACTTGAAATCAAATAAGATGATGAAAATTTTTGTATACGTCATCCGAAATATATGAGTTTATGATAATGTCTTTGCGAAAAAGCAATTTTTGTGTTTTTTTTCTTGTTGTGTTTAGCAATTTTTTAAAATCATTTCTTTTAATCAAATCAACTGGGGTGGAAAAATTTTCAGCAATGTTATTTCAACATTTCAATCTTTTGTTCGACAAGCAAGTACATATATGTATGTTGAGTTATAGATAACTGGGTGGTAACACACCCTTGTACAAACATATATGGTATTTTTCATTTGAAAACTTTAAAAATACATACAACGTCCCGTTCCGCGTCAGTGTACGTAGAGATTGTTGAAAAAATCAATATGAAATAAATGGACGAGCCAAAAATCATGTATTTAAATATATTTCTTGTTTGAATTAATATCGGTACTCCTGTGAATATTTATTCAACTTTAAAAATAGTTTAGATCGAAGAAAATTTTGAAAGAATTTAACATAAATTTATTAGATGTTATTTAAAAATGTCTTTCGATTCCAATTGCCATGAAAACTTGGCAAAATCAAATAAATAGCTGGCATGAATGTCGCGTTCAGAAGATGTATGTATCTTTTTCCCCCCGGCAACCGAAAGTGTTGTACTATCACATTGAGAAGCAACTCGTTAAACAAGATGACAGTATCGTATCTACTAAAATACCAAATTGTAGATAAACTTTCATTATTGCATTTATGTAGTTTCTTCGACCTCATTTAAGTACGCGCACACGCGAATAACTAGTTTTCATGTGACCTTACTAGCTCTCGTTGTCTTGAGCATATGTATGTGCTCATAACATTATGAAAAAATTAATTATAATTAGCAACACACTCTATGCTCGTCGTCGGCAGTTAACAATTAGATATACGATTTAAAAGATGTGATAATTCATCTTGAGATTTCGAGTGGGTGTTTGTGCAAATGCCATTGAACTGCCTTGATTTTATAATACACTTAGGCCGCGTTATATGTATCTTTTCATTTGCACGCATGCAAATCATATGTAGCGGAGCTGAACAGACAAATAGAATATTCCAAAATGGAATAAGTGAGAAATATTTCAGATGTGAATTAATCTTTATTGATGGAGATTTAACGTTGATAATGATATATGTTTACAATGGAACTATTTGAATCTGTGAAAGCGACAAGCGGCTTAGCGATTACATTTTTGATTAACCCTCTTATGGTGACGAGAAATCTTGCTTGGAATATAAAAATAAAAGTACTAACTTGATGAATAAATGAAATCATTCGAAATATGGACGACAATTTTCGAGCTACATAGATTGATCACAGTCCTTTTAATCCTGAACAATTGAAATTCAAATCTTGAAGTAGGTGCCACAAAAGAATTTAAGGGGGGAAGTACCTTTAGAGGCCGAAAAAAGGTCTTTTTTGCAACTGATTTGTGGGGAAATGAAGACAGTTCTTATTAAATCAGTATAATATTTATTTTAGGCGATGTTTGAGGTTGAAAAAAACATATTCTACAAAAGTGAAAGTTGAAAATTACCAAATTTTTCAAGGATCTTGAAAGCCATGTCGTCGCTGACGTCGTAAATTGCGTAAGCGATGCTGGCTGCAATTTTCATCTGAAATCAACAAACCAAACAGTTTCTTACTCGAGAGGTTTTTTTTTAGTAGATAGACTAAAATATTTGCGAAATTCGAAAATTAATCCTTCAAAACATGCTCAAAAAAAAATTACGATTTTGACGAAAAATTTCGTTGTACTTCCAGTCAAAAATAGTCCCAAAATAACTTTTTTTTTAATCTTTAGTCTATATAGAACAGTTGTTTATGCTCTTCAAAATGAATGCTAAATGATGAAAATCGATTCACTAGTTTTTTTATTACCATTCACGCAATGTTAAAAAACACGGTTTCGACAAAAGGCCGTTTAAAGTTTGTGGTCAAGAGAAAAAAGCTCGGCGCCAGGCACTTCCGGGATGCATATCATCCACAATTTTGAGAATTAGCTTTTGAAACTTTGACATAATATTCTTAGGCGATATATCTATCGATTAAAACAATTTAAAAAAAATCGATTTTAAAAAGTGTCTCCCCTTAAGGGATCTACCCTCTTTATCATTTTCCAAAAATCGATTTTTTATTGCATATTTGCAAAGTATATACATGCAGAAATATCATATTAGAATTTTATAAAGTTTGGAGCAGTCGAACTGTATTTTAAGGTAACTTTCACTTTGTCACCCGAGTGCGATTTTTCATTAAAAAAAACTTTAACCGCGCTTTTCTCGAAACAACGTTTTTCGACGCCGCGTTGATGAAATCTCGGGAACTGCTCAACCGATTCTCACCAAATTTTTACCAGACATTCTTTATAGCTACAGCTATGGTGCGAATAGGAAATTTTGATTTGAAATATTTTTTTTGGCCAAAAACGGTGAAAAAAATCATGTTTTTTCGTATTTTTTCGAAAAATGTCCGCTAATTTGTCAATTTTGCAAAAATTAAAAATCGTCCTATTCGCGCTATAGCTATTAACACACTGAACCTAAAACTATTTGATGTTTTTTTGTTTCAGACCAACCATCTCGAAAATTTCATCAATAGCGCACACCCTCTCGTTTTTCCAACATTTTTTCAACCAGCATTTTCATTCATAAAAACTCACATAAACGAATAAAAAATATTTTTTTTTGTGTATTTCGGGAGTGTATTTATTTAGTATAATTCTTTTATAAATATTTATAATTTAAACCTATCTAAAAAGTTATTGAAAATAACCCGTTTTTTACACTGCTAAAAGAGGGTAGATCCCTTACGGCGCAAATATTCGTGGCAATGTCTTTATGCTACTTAAAAATCATGGTCTGTTTTTCTTCACGAACATCCTTGATCTTTTCGGCTGAGGTAATTCGCCAAATTTTTGGAATATTTAGTACATTTATGGATTTGGAATTATTTCCATCATATAATCTGCAAGGATACTATTTTCTGGAATTTTTTTCGCAGTTTTCACAAAACTTTTAGAAACACAAAAGTATTACATTTCCCGTAATACATCAGATAATTCATAAATACTTCGTACCTGTAGTACTATTAATGGAAGAAGCTTCAAGAGGATTGATCCAAAAGGGTAGGTAAAAGCAATATCCAGTATATACTCTTGAAAATTCAATTTAAATTACATAAAATTTTGAAAGCAAATTTTTACACTCGGTCCACAATTAGATAAAAAAAACGCTCACGCATTATTGATGATTTTTTTTTACTAGATGTAAAACAAAACTGTTGTGTTTCCTTAGACGGGATATTTATTATTTTATTTTTGTATATACGTATTTCAAGCACCAGCTGTGCCCTTCTTCAGTACATTTGATCACATTTGGCCAATGAAGTATGGCACAACTGGTGCTTGAAATACGTATGTATATACAAAAATAAAATAATAAATATCCCGTCTAAGAAAACACAACAGTTTTGTTTTTTATATATTGGATAAGGTGTGGAAAATATCGACGGCAAAAAATAGTTTTGAACATTTTACTGATTAAAAGTTGCATTTTCAAGCTTATCAGACGGAATTCAATAATAAGGGCAATATTAAAGGATAAGGGATATCACTTCAGCTATTCAGAATCATTGCAGCAAGACCGAGCAACGAATGTGTTGACACAGGTGCAAATTATACGGTCGTAATGGTGCCGAATGTGCGATACAGTTTGATTCAAAGAGAGGATATAAGCACAGTTTGGCTAAGGATCGATTTGGGCTGGTGCACCATTGATGCGTTGATAATACAAACAAATATATTCAAAAAGTAAACAATTTGAACTTACAAAATTGCAGTTGTAGAAAATTGTGTGTACACTTGATGAGCCATAATGGAATAAAATCTTTATAAAATTAAACATTTGACTTTTTTTTCAAAAAAGTCAAGTGTTTAATTTTATGACGATTTTATTACAAAATTGTACTAAAATGTGACAATCATAAAGATTTTTTAAATGAGGGCACATTGAATGGAATTGATTGTAGATTTTTGAAAAATAAATTCCTGAAATAATTTTTTAGATATTGTAAAAACAATACGGTAGCAACAAATAATACAATTGTTTCTTTATGTTTCATGCCTTAAAAATATTTCAACAGATATACATAGTCCACGGCTGCGGTGGTCGTGCACTTTTTCTTCCCTGAAAATTTGGATGGATTTTATTTCCGTCGTGGAACAAACAAAACGAAAAAAATACAGAATTTTTTTCAGATAAAAATTGTTGGATTATTCCGATTTTTTTACAACAGTTTTACGGGAAATTTTTTGATTATTTGAAAATATCGCTACTTCGGATATTGAAATTTTCAAACTAAATTATCAACTTTGATGGTAAATTTATAAAATAAAAAAATAAACAAAGAAGACTCTTCGAAAATATCTTAAAAATAACCAGACAAATTAAAAAAAAAACTATCGTCCGTCGCAATAGGGCTTTAAGACCCATTGAGGATTATGCCATTTTTTTTGGAAAATATTCATATACAAAAAAACGAGAACTCTTGAAAGCTACCTAAAACCACGAAACAATTTCATAAAATTATTTTTTCATAACTAATTTTTCTCGGAAGAAGTTTTCGTGAACATTTTATTATAAGGGGCCATTCATATATTACGTAACGCAATTTTTAGAGTATTTTAACTCCCCTTCGCTCCATTTAACCCATTGTAACATTTTCAAAGACCCCCCACTTGTTGCGTAACAATGTCATTGTACCCTCCTCAGACTTTTAAATATTTGAATCACAAAGTATTAACAATGTATCTAAATTTTGTTTATCGCGCTTAGCGTCTGCTGACATCTCTTGGCACGGTAAATAAATTTAAAATTTGACTTTACGATTTAGTGTTACCAAAAAATTATTTTAACTAATTTTAAATTTTGTTACGTAATAATTTTCGAGACCCCCTCCCTCTATGTAACACTTAGTAACATTTTCAAATGCCCCCTCCCCCTTGAAGTGTTACGTAATATATGGATGGGCCCTAAGGGATTTTTCAATGTTCAACACTGTTTTTGTTGTATGTTTTTTTATGCGTCATATAATAAACGCCAGACATTTTAATTGTTTTTTCTCTAGAATAAGTGAGACTACCAAGCACTTTAAATTGTTTCAACCCCCTGCGATCATTGCAAAATATTACCGCTTCAGGATTCTCCTGTTCATCACAATACATCTCAAGATTGGCCATTAAAATATCAACTTTCTCCTTCTTTAGCTTTTCGGCTAACATTCTCAGTACCCAAAAAGACCTTTATCATATGAAATTCGTTGGTGAGAATCTTCTAAGTGCAGCCAAGGAGTTCTCTGTGACCATAGCTACATTTCCGATATTATATTTCCTTATTACTACCACATACACCCTTATCGTACTAACTTGACATCAACCACTTCAGCACACATTGTGAATCACCCCATATTCCACCTTACTATTATAGCTTACAACATTTTCTTAAACACAAGACCTTCGATAGCTTTTTCTTCACAAAAAGTCATAATGTAGAAATCCTCGTTCCACATTCGCGAAAACAATAAATCCCAACGAAATCCATCGTAAAAAGTTAGTAAGCAAGTAAGTAAGTAAGTTTCTTCGATTGTTTGCATCTTGTCCCTTAACGAAGCTGTTGTACGGGCACTTTAGTAAACAATTTTAAAGAAGGAAAACAATGTTTAAACAAGTGTTAACTACTTATTTACATAATTGATTGGTAGAGTTTCGACGATTAAGAAATGCATTAGTAATTGATTGCGCGGACCTTGCTTAGCTTAATGGCATTGGCTACTAAAGTAAATTAGTCAGACAAAATAATGGCTACGTATTGATGTGAAATCGACAGTAGTTGAAAGTAAGTTGATTGCTTTTGTTGAAGCGCAGATAAAGAATGCAGAGTTTATGTTTCATATGGATAAAAATTTATCATTGAGTAGATTATTGTAATCGAAAAATTACAAATATTCTTTACTTTGATGAAGTGACAAGTTTTTCAATCAAGAGGTCGATTCGACTCCAAATTCAAAAGGGACTTAAAATGCTAACTAAATTAAGGGTGGTTTTTTCGTAGGAATCCGATTTATTTTAAATTGCTTTACAATGAAACAAAATAAACCCTAGCTTTTAACGACAACTCAGCTGCGTCACTGGGCTTAGGTCCCGACAGTAAAATATCTTGAGAAAAAGTTACACCACATCCTTTGAAAGAACAGCCGTGATTCATAATCATCTCCTTAAGTCTTCTATGTCGCATTCTTCTGCACAATGCAAATAACTTCTTGTTCTCATCTAAATTTTTAAGGATATCCGAAAGCTAGTTTTAATATATTAGTTAGGTTTATATTTGGATTTCTTCGCGATTATCCTACAACTGAAGGAAACCATTTAAAGATGATGTAGTCTGCATTCCTAGCTTAAATTTGGTTCTAACAAACAACTGCATCTTGTAAAAAATTACAGTTTTCCACCAAATTATTTAATGTTTCATCATGAAAACCTCGTTGGATACTAGTAACAAGGAGTTTTTAGTAATAACATAACATCATTCAAAACTAATATTTTTACTAAGAATTTCATATACTCAATTTTTCATGATTATAAAAATTCGTAGTGAAAATGCTCATAAAAGCCTTAAAACCCCTTTTTCAAAACACATGCGAAGGTGTTGCAATTGCTATAGAGCCAAAAAGGTAAGTCGTTTCCATCACTCGGAACTTTGATTATTTGGAGTTTATGCCCTAAGAATTCTAGTCTCTGCCTTTAAAATATAATATAAGATTTCTCTAAGGAGTCTAAAGGACAATTGTTTGTCAATTTTCGAGATAAAAAAACACCATAACAAAAACAAGGACATCAAATCCATATAATAAAGCAAATTGGCTCATAATTTTTCAGTTTTTTGTCAGGGATTTTTTTTAAAGAAACGTTGAGAAGTATTCTAAGTAAGTGGTATGTCTTTTTGTTGACCGATGATACCATGCACCATCATTTATGGTTTTTGGTAGGTCCTCGTTAATAACATGAAGGAAATTTTGATAAGATTAAAAAGTTAGAAATAAAACTGCTATAAACGTTCTTAAAATTAAGAGAAAAAATCAATTCCCGCTGATTAAAAATTGTCTCTCAAACCTGAAAAACGATGGAGTAGAAATTTTGATCCAAATTTTAAAGACATGTTTTCTTTTTAAGTGAGGAATGTTTTCGAAATTTTTCAGTAATTGGGTTTGTAAAATTTTGGCGATTTAGTTAAAATACCACGTTGGCTACTATTATTATATTTTGGATGTTGTTTTAAAATCGAATGCAAAACACGAAATTGTTTTTAGTTTTTCTTTGCAAGGAAAAACAAACAAATACTTTAAACGACTTGAACTGTTGGATATTTTCTACAAAAATTCTTAACTATATTTGGTAAAAGTGAGTTCTGAATGCCAAAATTGACTTTTTAACATTTTATTGAATAAACATAAGAAAAAGAACCGTCACTATTGTTGATGAATGTTAGTATTAACCCGCAAAAAGGATTTGCTCATGGATTTTACGGACCGAAACCTATAAAATAGCTAGACAAGAAAGCGTCAAATCGACGAAGAACTACATACAGATTAATATGAACACGAATGAGTACTACCAACACTAAAGTAGAATATAGATTCAAAAATTTTAACTAATAAATTTCAATTACCATTCGATCCGGAGTAGAAACAAAGGTCAAATATGCTAATAAAAATTTGAAATCTCCCTATCAGTTATTTCATCACGATTTTAGATTAAGGGAGTAGTATCGATTAGAATGCTAAAAACAGCCTTATTTTCAAAAAAAATTTCCAGCTCCTTTATTGTATATAATTTTCAAAATTTGTATGGGTAAAACACACATTTTGAAGATTTCAAATTTTTTTTACATTTTTCTACTAATTTATAGAGGGCGCCAAAGTTGATGTCTTGAAAAATGCCTCGTCTCACTGCGGACAGATAATCTCAGGAATGAAAAATTTGAAATAAAAAAAACCAAACCGCATTTTAAAGAGGAATGTTTCTTACGTGGTGATCTACCACAATATTTTGAAAAAAAAATGATCACAAAAACTAGGGGTTGTTTGAATTTTTTCTCCGAAAAATCGCTTTTTTTCAGTTTGTTTCGCTTGCCAAATTTTTCGGGATAGATATTTGGCCTATATTCTTATAGATTACCACACAAGATACTTGAACAAAATAGCACACCAAATTTGACTTAAATCGGTTCAGCCAATCCGGAAAATAAGTCTCCGCAGTTGGAAAAACGTGATTTCGAGGAAAACGCGTTTAAAGTTTTGATTATCGAAAATATCACTAACCAAGCGAAAAAGACATGCGCGCTCGAATTGTCGTAACTTCTTTATTTTGGGAATATCTTAATAAAATTTTGAGCCGTGGTTTTTGAAGGTATAATAAACTGAAAAATGAAAAATAAACTTTTCAAAATTATAACCGGTACTACCCCCTTGAGGCGCATAATATGAAAATAAAAAAAAAAACTATTCATTAAGCAAACGATCCATAAATGAAGATCACCCTTTCCTTTTGGTCATGATTTTACGGTGGTTGGTTGTAAAGTATAAACACATGTAAAACTTGATATAGAAGCAAAAACTATAAGTAAAATAATAATCACTAATAAAATAATATGAAAAAAGGTAGTCTTTGCTTTATTCACATTTCCAGCTTCAGCTCTCTCAGTAAATACTTTGTTTTTTAAAAAAATAACGCCTTAGAATCTATTTTTAAAGGATGCCTTAAAGAATTTTATCTTAAGAACAGTGGAGGCTTTAGACAAATTGCTAAAGGGAAGTAATTTAGATTTTAACGTTGAAATACTTTTCTTTAGCTACTTCACTAAGTATCTAATCAAGTTGAGAACTATGATGTATCCTGGAACTAAGACGTGGGAGTCGGATAATGCAGCTCGCAAAAGTCTACTTCCTAACGATTAAATTTAGTTATTTTCTCTGTATCGTTTGCGGACCATTCACAAAAGTTGATGATAGCCTAGCGATTGAAAAAAAATTAAAGTAGCATTTTTGTCACCAGCACAAATAAGAGTATGCTTCTCAATTACAAGACTCGCTTGGGCAGTGTGAAAGACACAGTGGAAATTATCAAATTATGAATGGTTTGGAAGTATTGCTCACGTTGCTTTCATGCTCCCCAACCAAAGAACGATATCACGAAGAAGAATAGCTTTTCTACTTTTACAGAGTTGCTTTAATATATTTCAGCAAAAAGCGGTTCACACAGTGATAGTGGTAAGTATTTAATGAAGAAAAATCAACAGTGAAAAGAGAAATTGCTTCCATGGAAAAGCCACAACTGATCGAGGAGTGTCCAGTTAAATTTATCAAAAAAGTAAAAATTTAGAACTTATTTAATTAAAGTAGTAATTGGTGCGGGGCTGAACACACAAAAATCAACAGTGAAAAGAGAAGTAATACTTTATTTGCTGCCATGGAAAAACTGCAACTGGTCGAGTCTGGGGTCAAAAAAAAATTAGAACTTATATAATTTTATATTGGACATTTTGTTAATTAATCGTAAGTCGTATCTATCTATTAAAATAGCTTTCTTAAAGTATCTTCATTTCTGTTCACAAATAAAAACACAACATAAACTTCTTTGGAGCAAACAATTTTTTGGCTGGAGTCAATTCAACCTTAAATATTCTACGAAATTGTGCCGGTTAAGAGTTAAATTGTGTTTTCCTATGTTCGCAATTTGAACTTTTCAATAGTAGACCAGGGCGGATCTGTTTTCAGTTGGCAGCTTCACAAGACTCAATAAAAAGTGCTGGTATCAAAATAATATCGGCACTTTACGGTGGTAAAACACACGTTGAAATAGATTTGAATGAGATGAGGTGTTTGAGTTTTAAAAAGGAAAGTGCAAAAAAAAATTCTAATTGAACCTTGCTTCCACTGACTGAATCCAACACTGTTTTAGGGTGTATTACCAAGTTCAGCAAAAAACTCGGAGGACGCTCTAATAATCCGATTTCAACTTTAAAAAGTGAAGCTTTCTTTTATATGTAAAAAAATTTCAATTTTTTATATGCATTAGTTTCTCACTTCCAGGATTTTAAAAGTTTTGAATTTTTTTGAATAAATTTAGATTGAAAAATTATTATGCGAAATCTACTGAATCGATTTCATTATATTATAAAAACGAAAAAGATTTTGATTTGAAATATTTTTTGTTTTTCCAAAAACGAGTGAAAAAAGCATGTTATTTCGTAATGTTTCGAAAAATGTTCACCATTTTGTCAATTTTACAAAAATCGAAAATCGCCCAATTCTCGCTTCTTGCTCAACATATTGAACCTAAAATTATTTGATTTTTTTGTTCGAGACCAACCATCTTGAAAATTTCGTCAACAGCGCACACCCTTCACCTTTTTTTCGATATTTTTTCAACCAGCATTTTCATTGATAAAAATTCACATAAATGAATAAAAAAAAATTTTTTTTGTGTATTTTGGGAGTGTGTTTATTGAGTGTAAGCCCTCCTTTATCAATATTTATAATTTAAATCTATCTAAAAAATATTAAAAATAACCCGTTTTTACACTGCTAAAAGAGGGTAGACCCCTTAAAGTTAGAAATGAGAAAAATAGGAAAAAATCGAGTTTTTTTTATAATTTTCAATCATTTAGATTTATTTATTAATGTTCTCGACGTTTTTGAGATGGAGGATAGGTCAATTATTGCTCTACAAGTTATTCCACATATTTTTCTGGAAAAAATCAGTGTGCCCCTCGCAACAGCCAAATGTAGTCGTTTTTTTACTGATCCGCCCTGGTCTGGTTTTCGCTATTTATTGAAATTATGTTTTCGACACCAAATTCAGAAGGACGCGTTGAGTTTCATCCAATCGATCCCACTATTAAAATTTATCTGGACTTTTTTTTCAATAAACATTCAATAGAGTGTAAAGTGGGCAGGACTTTTTCGGTTTTTTAAGTGGGCATAAAAAATAGTTTTTATTTTCTAAGAAAATAAAAGACGCATTAATATTTTTTTAGAAATTTTTCTTGCAGTTTTTGGTAAACATGGTGGTTTTTACAACAAAATTTTTGATTAAGAAAATAATTTGCAGAAAAACAAAAAAGGGCCATTTAAATATGCATCGCTTAAATTGTTCCAAACAGTGGTGGGAGATTTGAATCCCAAATATCGATGGTAAAAGTGTGACACCTCGTAACTGACATTTTTGGCGAAAATCACTTTTTCATGGAAATCTGTCACAGAATGGATTCAGAATCTTCACAAAAGTTTTGGTATTTGAAATCAGCTTATATTGCAAATGCAATGCATTTTAGTGACAACTTGTAAAATGAAATGATGTGTCTACCTACGAGTGATAACGCCTATATGCATTTACATGTTGTCACAGACAATTAATCTGGATGGGTTACCTGCGATTTCAACCCACATTATCCCTTACTTGTAGTCACAAACACTTCTTATAATGGTATGAAGACCCAATAAATGCACTTACGTGTTAACACAGGTCTATTTCATAATTACAATTGGGCAAGAAAGGTAATTCTCATTTACTAACGAGTTATCTCTGAATGGTTTTAGACGTGGTGTGTTAACAATTTGAAGTGAAAGAAAAAAGTAGTTGTAGTTATCTAGTGAATTATGGAAGATATACTGCAAGAAATATTTGGTGATGAGTACGACGGTTATTGCGAGCTTGTTGAAGAGCCAAATGAAATCTTTAATGTTGAATGCTATGTTGAGCGTAATGCAGGGAAACAAATAAATTGCACGAATATAGTGAAAGTAGAAAATTGTAATTGTGAAAATATTATTTAATATGTTTCTTCACTTAAATTTGTCGTTTCCTTTCCAAAAGCGAAATGTCTAAGTGTATCTGAGGAAAGCGAATGTCTACAGCCGGAAACGTCTACCTCCACCCGTTCTCAAACACAACCTCTCTCCCCGGACTTATTTGAGATGTCAACTGATTCTGAGCTGCACAACAATACGCAGGGTAACGCGGAAAATGAAAGCCCGGACGATGAGCAGAATACAGCATCGACAAAATGGAATGATCGCGAAAACAAGGTAGGGCGTGAAAAAGAAAAAACTTATATCGTTTGGACAAGGCCAAGGGGAGGTAAACAGAGAAGAGGTGGAATTAGGAAGGAACGGAAAATTGGATCACAGTGCACATCTAAATTTTGTATTAATTCAGCAAAAAGACATTGCAATGAAATCTCAGAGGACATTCGAGCTGATCTTCACAACTCCTTTTGGTGTAACATGTCATGGGATCAAAGGAAAATTTACGTTTCGTCATTAGTTTGTAAAATCAAACCAAAAAGAATCGTAAATTCCGATGAAAATACGAGCAGAAGGCAAAGTTCTTTCATCTATCATATTAAAGATTTGCACGGTGTTAAGCTTCAAGTATGCAAGAAATTTTTCCTGTCTACATTTGCCATTGGCGAATGGAGTGTCCAACATTGGACTGAAGAAGAAAGTACTGGGATGCACTCTTCTAGTTTAGTAAAGTACTCAAAACGGAGCATCAAAGCTACTACTGTAAATGCGGGTATAGATTTTTTGTGCAAGTTTTTGGATAGTCTACCAAAACTTCCATCACATTACTGCAGAAAAGACACCAACAAGCTTTATATTGAGCCAATTTTCGGCGATAATATTTGCAAATTACACCGAGAATATTTGCGGGTCTGTGAAAATGCCGAAGATCAAACAAAGAAGGTTTTGTCACTGACAACATTTACGAAAGTGCTTAAAGAGCAGAATATTGCATTCCAACCACCAAGGAAGGATAGATGCGATACGTGCATTGCAAAAGAAATAGGGAACACAGCGGATACACACAATTACAATATTCATATTTCAAATAAGGAATCTGCTCGTAACGAAAAGAAAAACGACAAAACACGTGGCTTGGAAAGTAAATGTATAGTCTTAACACAAGATTTACAAGCAGTAAAAGTGTGTCCTATGCTCAATGCATCAGCTCTTTACTATAAAACCAAATTATGCTGCCATAATTTCACAATCCAAAATATTAATTCACTTCACACAAGATGTTATTGGTTTGATGAAACCGAAGCAGATTTAAGTGCGAATACTTTTGCCTCTTGTTTAATTGATTACCTGCTCGAAATGTGTAGCAAAAACAAAGACATAATTATTTGGAGTGATAACTTTTGTTATCAAAATAAAAATTCTACTCTTTCCAATGCGATTTTGCATTTTGCTATGGAGAAAAAAATAGCCGTGTATCAAAAAATTTTAGAAAAAGGACACACGCAAATGGAAGTAGATTCTGTACACGCAGCTATAGAAAGACAGGCAAAAAACAAACACATTTACATACCATATGACTACTGTATGTTAACAATGGAAGCTAGGAGAAAGCAGCCATACGAAGTAAAGCTGGTATCTCAGAGTATGATTAAAAACTATGATACACACAAAATCTATCCATCGATTAGACCAGGTCGGAAAACTTCTGAACCCACTGTGAATGACATTGAAATTATTAAATATTCTCCGGACGGTTCAATCAACATCAAATTAGCATTCAATGAAGATTGGATACAATTACCAGTCATACGAGCCTCATTAAGAGAAATCGCTAAATCGTTGTCTAATTTTGATCTACTTTATAAAGAGAGAATTAAAATTAATTATCAAAAATGGTTGCACTTGCAACAAATAAAACACGTGATACCGAAAGATTTCCATGGCTATTACGATAATCTGCCTCATGAGATACGTTGTACTTAAGGTTTTACGATCAACGACACATTATAACTTAAATATAATGTTTCATTACAAAATTCTTCTCTAAATATTTACAATGTTTCCAATGTTGATGTAAATTCCCTAATATTGAAAAGATTTTCTATTATATAAGCTAATTAACTGACTGAACTGAAATGTAATATTATGATGTGTAATTTGATATCCACTAAAATGAATAAAATTGAAGAAAATCGAGAAATTTGCCCAAAGAAAGGATTTTTGTTTTAGTCTACTTATTACCTTTCCGCAGGATTATAACTGAGGTACCACGTATCTTCATAAAAGATGCAAATTTATGTTATGTGGCAACGGGTATGTGCTTAAAACTAAGCAATCATATTGAAATATACACAAAAAAAATTACATTCACATTCAAAGGCTATTTTGATCTCAATCCTTTGAAAAAATATTCCAAAAAATGTTTTAGTATAGTTTTATAACATTTTTCACGTCTCCTGAACAATTTGTATTTTGCTAGTTACGACATAAAACTTTGCCTTGTATTGTTTACGTTGGAAATATATAAGTATAACCAACACGATCATAATTAGTGCCGATTTTTATTTTTAACGACATTTTTTCCCAGAGTCTAATTATGCTCATATATACTCTAATTCAGCAACATACATAACTCAACGACAATTATTCTCATAAATTTCCATACTCATTAACTATAACAAAAGCCATTCATATTGGCTTACGTAAAATAAAAAGATCCCAAAGTACATTTCAACATTTCATTCCGAATCAGGACAATCTTCGCTAATGAAGTCAAACAAGATTCCTTGAAATCAACCAAATGACATTATTTACCTTCAACCTATTCAATATTCACTTTAAAGCCAAAGTTCGAGGCTAAAGATGAGTACAGTACAAGATCCTGTCCCGACGATGATGTCTCGCTCCCCACGCAACATTGCCAATTGTACGTTACGTAACACTCACCAAGGATTTTCTAGGACTATGTTGCTATTGTTCTGTAGTAGCATCTTCTCCCGCTAAAATTGTCGGTGTGTTGTTGTTGTTGTTATGGATCCTTTTCGAGTTCAATTTTCGCTGGCATGGTCTACTCCCACTGTCCCGGATATAGACAGTATATACAGCTCAGCATGGAAAGAGGGAGGTTTACCTTGAAAATGACTACTACATATTCCCTTCCTGTTCCTGGGTCGATGAAAGTTCCCGAGCCTTGTGGATACATTGGCCTGCTGGCTGTCTGTTGCAAGGACATCACTTACTTACGATGAACTCGGACGAGAATGTGTGTGGGTGAATGTGCATGGGAAAAGTTCAGGCCGAGATGCTGAACTCAGTCCCCATTCAGTGTTTGCACAAGCTAGAGAGATATTGGGGTTGTGTTGGAAAATTATCGTCCCCGGGCATAGAAAGTCCTTGAAAGCATCGACCGGTTGCCACGTCGTCGTCGTCGACATCGTGAGAAAGTGAACTTTCCCCTGATAGGCAGGATATTACAGTGGACTATCAATTCGGACGAGGTAGGGTAGGCTACGCATTTAGTGCGTGTGGAAAAAAACTCAATGTGAGTAGTGAGAGGTGGTACTAAGGATTCTGAGTGGGAGATTCAATTTTATTTATAAGATAAAGTTTACATTGTAAACTTAAGATTGACAGAAATGCAAAGTTATTTTACCACAGTGAAAGCTTGCAAAAATGTGATACTTCTTACTGAACAAAACAGAATCTTATGCGTTGACCAGTAGTCATTGTTCTGCGTTATCACTAGCGGTAACACTACTAGTCACAACCCACTAGAAGCAGATTATTTTCCACGGCTGCATATGTTCATATGCATGCGAGCTGTGACGTCAAGCAGCCAATTGGATTTTTAGATACATACGTGCACCTAAGAATGCTGCATCCTTCATGTAACCTGATAATACGATTAATTTGTTATCGTTGTAAACACTCTTCCAATAATTGTTCTTGCTGTTGTCATGTGTCACAGCTTAGTTACCCTTCCTTGTCTCCTTCACGTTTCCATGCTAGTCGTCGGTTTTATAGTCTTTCAAGCGTTCACTGTTGCTAGCCCAAGGGAAGGGAAGTATCTTTTTTTTTATAATTTTTTGAATAGGAAATGAAGCTAATGTTTGTGCTATGTAATCGTACGTTCGTTCATTTATTTTCTCCCCCCGCTCCCTCAGTTCAACCATTTGATATGTTCAGTTCAGTTCAATTCAGTAAATGTCCGGTCATGTTGAATTTTCATTTGCTTGAAAGTCTTTTAGAGGTCGAATTGCTTATATGCACGTACATATGAATGTAATGTGTATTAACATACATACCTACATACATAGTATTATATAGAATCAGCAATGACTTTTATACTTTCCTTGGACGTATACATGCGACGTGGATTTAAGTCGTGCATATATGAAATGCTATTAGAAGCTTTTCGGATTTTTACTTCTTCTAATGAACCCAAAGATGTTGGGCATTAGAGATGACATAAGCTTCTTAGAACGAAAAGGTTAATGTTTATCTTGAATACTAGGGGCGGCTGCTGGTTCGATATTTTATATGAGATTGATTTTTTTTTGCGAATTTTAATGGTATTTCGTTGATCGCTTTTGATTTCAGGATAAAAAGAATATTTTAGTAGATCGGATGAATGAAATATACATATATGTATGTTTATGATGTTAAATCCAATGTCATTATATTTTTTATGTATAAATTTTAATTGCTAACTTCTTTAAAATTCTATAAAATAGAAAAAGCTGAATTTAATGTGCACACAATAAAAGTGGTGAATCTTTGTAATTCGAAGTGAAAATTGATTTTTTTATGGATGGACTTTGAATAACTAGTATGAATAACAATTAAAATAACCCAAAAAGTGATAGTCACTATATTACTAAAGCACATCTGAGCTTAGGTTTAAGGGAGGAAGTACCTTTAAAGGCCGAAAAAAAGGTCTTTTTTGCAACTGATTTGTGGGGAAATGAAGACAGTTCTTATTAAATCAGTATAATATTTATTTTAGGCGATGTTTGAGGTTGAAAAAAAAAACATATTCTACAAAAGAGAAAGTTGAAAATTAACATATTTTTCAAGGATCTTGAAAGCCATGTCGTCGCTGACGTCGTAAATTGCGTAAGTGATGCAGGCTGCAATTTTCATCTGAAATCAACAAGCCAAACATTTTCTTACTCGAGAGGTTTTTTTAGTAGATAGAATAAAATATTTGCGAAATTCGAAAATTAACCCTTCAAAACTGGCTCAAAAAAAAATTACGATTTTGACGAAAATTTTCGTTGTACTTCCAGTCAAAAATAGTCCCAAAATAATTTGTTTTTTTTTCAATCTTTAATCTATATAGAACAGTTTTTATGCTCTTTAAAATGAATGCTAGATGATGAAAATCGATTCACTAGTTTTTTTTATTATCACTTAAGCAATTTTAAAAAACATGGTTTCGAGAAAAGGCCGTTTAAATTTTGTGTTCACGAGAAAAAGAACTCGGCGCCAGGCACTTCCGGGATGCATATCTTCCACAATTTTGAGGATTAGCTTTTGAAACTTTGACATGATATTCTTAGGCGATATATCTATCGTTTTTTGCAACCTTTCATACAGGACTATTTTTTTATTCTACTATGTCTTGAGAGTATCCATATAAACTTTTAGCTCAAAATATTGAAAATTGACGAACTTATGATTTTTTTTTATATATGCAAATTTTAAAATTTTCAGAATTGCCACCGTAAATATGTAAAATAAATATCTTTTTTTTCAAGGGTCGCTATAGGGCTAATTTCCTTTTATTCTGTCATACGTTGAGAGTATCCGCCTTAAATTTTAGCCAAAAATATTGAAAATTGAAGACGTTACAATTTTTTTTGAAAAAAAAACTGATTTGCGTCGAAACTGATTTTTCGCGAATATTTTAAGGTATGTTAAGGACATTTAAGGCACTTATAATGTGTGAGAACTATTAAAAGACGTTTCAAACTATACCTCAAATTTTTTTCAAATGAAAATCTTTAGTGGTGGCGATTCTATAGATGTTCAAAGGTGGTTGGGATCAATTAAACGCCATAAGTTTTCGATGATCGAAAAAATAGGGTTAACCAATGCTACTCAATTTTTCCCTTCATTGTTTACATTCTCTTTGACTAGTATTTTTTTGAGATTATGACAAAAGAATTCTAGTCACTGATTTGAAATTATAATAAAACTTTTCTCAAAGGAATCTAAGGGACAATTAATTGTCAAATTTCAAAAAAAAAATATAAAAAATATAGCACAAGAAAATAGCCAATTGTTTCATAATTTTTTCAGTTTTTTTGTGATGGATTTTTTTTAAAAGCCAATTTAATGGCATGTCTATTTGTTGAATAACAATACTTTGAATCATAATATATATCTCTTGGTAGATACATACTCATAAATAACAAGAAGGAGATTTTTATACGCTTTGAAGAATAGAGGTAGAACTGCTATAAGCGCTCTTAAAGTTCAGAGCAAAAATTAACATCCGCTGATTTAAAATTGGGTCTCAAATCGTTAAAAAAAGAAGTGTTACTATTGTTTATGACTATTAGGATCAAGTCGCAATAAGGATTCGGTCATGAATTTTACGAACCGAAACTTTTTAACAGCTTAACAAAAAAGCCTCAAATCGACGAATAGCTTCATACAGAGTATTATGAGTACTACTGGCATAAAAGTAGAAGATTTTAAATTTTTTACTAATGAATTTTAAATACCGTTCGACCCAGACCAGAAACTAGGGTCAAATTTTCTAATAAAATTTGAAATCTCCTTATCAGTTATTTTATCAAGATTCTCGGATAAAATTGATTTTGTTGTTTAACAAGTTGCGTACATCCCGTATTAAAAAATATTGTCGCCATCTCCAGAAAATTTATTTAAAAAAACCTCAGGTAGTGTGCTAACGAAAGTGAAAAAGAATTATGGTGAAGGTCTATAACAAAGAAATGGAGACACAGAAACAACGACTTCTTTTGAAGAACAAGTCAAGCTAAACAACCCAAACGGACTAAAAAGGCGATATGACCAAAACACCTTAATTTCTTTGCTGACCACTCCGCTTTCAAAATAGTGTTAATATCTAGTTATGATAAGCCGTTAGAAAGTTTTTTCAGAAACGATTTTGTAAAGTTTTTCAAGATCTATAAGACTATGTAAACTAAATTCCTTAAGATCCCTCAGTTTTTAAATGGGGTGAGTTTAAATCGACTCGAATAAGGTGGTGTTCGCTCGTAAATAAAAGGGTTTAAACGGCTACATCTCGTCAAATAAGGACTGGACACGAAAGTTTTGCACATGTTTTACCTGTTAGTTATAAAATGAAGGAATGCCTGTGCAACCCTTACTATGCACTGGGTTTGTTTTAATGACTCATGTGGTTTATTGAAGCAATTATGAAATAAGTTTCCTTAACGTATTACTAGTCATGAATTCGAAAAGAGAAGACGTGCGCAAAGATTTTTTTTCGGAAAATAAGTGTTTGTCGTATTCCGTGATTGCAAAAAAAGTGAAATGTTCGCGATGGACGGTTGAACGCGCTATATACAAGTTCGAAAAAGGCTTTACAGTGGAAGACCAAAAGGTGCAAGTGATGCAAATTTAGAAAAAAAGATAGTTGGTTTTATTGAAATGAACAGATCGATGTCAATTCGTGACTTGGCAAAAAAGTTCGGTGTGAGTCATTCTTTAATAAATAAAATAAAAAAAGGAATAGTATAATGACATTTAAAAAAACAAAAATGTTCAAAACGAACCGTCAAGCAAAAACAAGAGGCTATTAGAAGGTCAAGAAAATTATATAAAAAAATTTGCAGTGAAGAAGTTTGCATTGTAATGGATGACGAATCATATTTTAACTATGATTTCAGTACACTACTTGGACCTCAATACTACAGTGCAAAACACAAAAGGGATGTTTCTCATGTCGATAAACACATCCAGGTAGAAAAATTTGGTAAAAAGTGCTAGTGTGGCAAGCTATCTGCCAATGTGGGATGAGAAGCAATCCTTTTTTCACAGAAGAGACCTTTAACACTTATGTTTATCTTGAGTGTCTGAAAAAGAGATTGCTGCCTCTTATTAAACGTCATGCCATCTTTTGGCGTGATTTAGCAACATACCACTACGCAAAAAAGACGCAGGATTGACTTAAGGAAAAAACATTGATTTTGTGGGAGTCCCGGAGCTCAGGCCAATAGAAAGATACTGGGCTCTAGTGAAAAGTATTTTACGGAAATACGGAAAAAGTGCAACTTCACTGCGAAATTTTTCCCGTTTGTGGTCCATAGCAAGCAAAAAAGTAGCGGATCGGGTTGTGCAGAATGTAATGTCTTCCATCAAGAAAAAGGTGCGAGAATTTAGTCGGCAAGCTATTAATCAAAGAAATTAACTTGATTTTTTAAATATACGATGTGCTTTATTGTAAGAAAAACTAAATTATAATAAAGCTTTATTTCTATCTTTATTCATCATTGATCAAAAACCGTGCCGAACTTTCGTGTCCAGTCCTTATTTACTGTATAGACAATTTACGCACAGAAAAATTTTTGGCATTAAAAACCTACAATTTAGTAATTTAGCATTCTTTTCGTATCTCCAGTATTTTCTGAGATATTTTGAAGGAAAGGGTGAAAAATACGAAATTGCGAAAAATCGTTTTCTCTTTAAACTCGAATTTTCTCAAAATCAGGCA
This sequence comes from Oxycera nigricornis, assembly GCA_963942545.1. Lineage (NCBI taxonomy): Eukaryota > Metazoa > Arthropoda > Insecta > Diptera > Stratiomyidae > Oxycera > Oxycera nigricornis. The sequence goes on along the minus strand of OZ012663.1, from coordinate 93,800,418 downwards.
TTTTGAATCGGTCAAACAGTTTTGAATGTATTGATAATACATATATAAACAGAATCACAGAAGGGTGAAAATCAATTTTAATTAGGGGGTAGTTAGGGGATTGTTTTCACTGATTTTTTCGTAGAAAAAAGTAGGTACCGGCCTTATTTTGATCATAAGTCGCTCAATTTTCATTCTAGAGACTGTTTTTAAAAAAGAAAGGTATAATTATATACTTCAAAAGAGATTCTATAAATTTTCCTAGGAAAAATGCAAAGTTTTCTCATTATTTGACTTTGCAATTTCAAGTAAATCTATGCTGGACGAAAAAAATTGCGAGCTAAAATGCTTCATTTCCTGTACTACTAACACGGAAAATCGAAAAAGGTCAGAGCTTAATTATGTGCACTCTTCTAACATTAAACTTTTGTAATCATGGACAAACGTAAATTTAATTTTCGTTAATAATTCTTCTGAGAAAATTTATAATTTATACAATATTGTTCATAGATTGTCAATTTTTTTTGTTTTAGAGGGGTGCAACTTTGTTCATTTGATTTGAGTGTGACAAATTCATTTATCAGAACGGAAAATTGATTTCTAAAAAACATTTAACAGAAGAGAATGTCTACGACTATTCACACTTTCAGGAGAGTTGAAATATCTATTGATTAATTAAACCTATTAACCATTTTTTGAGTTTTTCGATAGAGCGATTCATTCGCTAAAACAGCGTCAATTTCGTTAGCTTTGCTATCAATTCATTAATTGTAAATAGGTTCGTTCGTAGCTAATTTTACAGAGAGTATACCAGCTATTCAAATTTTTAAAGTCTTCTTCGTCTCTTGATAGAATAATTAATTTGGGAGGTTTATTTGTTTAGTCTAAAAAAATATAAAGCACGCAAAGAAACCAAAAAAATTACCTTTTGAAATTAGCGAGCATTATTATGTCTTCAGGTCTTTCTAACCTTGAAATTCAGGCTTTCTAGTCAAGTTTGTTCGCTCAATTGTTTTCAATTTTTTCTTGTTGGCCAATCAATTTACATTGAACTGGCAAAATCAAACACATTTTCGGTACAAATTCGTTTTTTTTTGTCTTCTTCTCTTAGCCCCGACATTTACTCAAGACAAGCCTACTTTCTACAGTTGCAGCTTAACCAATGCTATTCAATTTTTTCCCCGCATTATTTTGCATTCTCTTCGACTAGTATTTACACTCGTCATCATCAATCAATATTAATTAACTTTTAAGGTCATTTGAAATTCTTGAAATGTGCATAACGTCGTGGTGAATTCGCGGTGTTTTTTGTAATTAAAAAATTTTTTTTTTCATCAGAAAAATCTTGATTTTCAATTGAGTGAGAAAATCAACTTAAAAAAAGTTCATTAATGTAACTATGTGAATAGTTTACCGTTCATTATCGTATATACACATGCATTCGTTCGCATGAAACTAAGAAAAGACAGATTTTTGTGAAAATGAGGTCACAACCAACCGCTTTATATATGTATGTGTGTTGTGTTTATGGCTAACAAAGAAGTTGAGGCACCACTCGTTTCACTACTTCTTCGGCGTACACGAAAGGCCGATCTTCTACATACAGTCAGCCATCAGCAGCAGCAGCAGCTTAGATGAATTGGAGCGCGAGTTATGTTAAAAGCAGACGAAGAAATAACGATAAAAAGCCAAGAAAACGGCGAAAACTTTAACGCTTGAAATCGCACAAAAAATAAAAAATAAAGAGGAATGCTTGGCGAAGACTGAAGACACGTATTTCCATTATGTTTTATTGAATCGGTCAGCTGAATAGTCAAGAATAAGTAGTTTCTTTGCCAATCCATCGCGATTTTAGTTTGTTGATTTCTATATAACGGTTTTTAGATATTTAGCAATTAACACCTTTAAAATTATCGCATACAACTATAAAGCACGAAGCGATCGGTGCAACTAAAATTGTTTGGTTAATAAATACCATGCACTTTATGATACATGGCAAAAGCAGCTGATCGCCATTTTTACGGCGATCGCATGCAATATGTGATATATAGATGCGAAATGTTTCCAACAACCAATATATAAATATGGCAATTGAAGACATGGTAAGAGGACAGATTTTCCATGAAGCAGACCGAGTAATAAAGAGAAGCTGAAGAAGTTGATTTCATATGGAAATGTACTAAACGAAGAAAATAAATGCTTTTGGAAAGTTGTAATTTGAAATATGTATACACGTTTGGAATGAATATCTGGAAAGTTGAAACTGAATCGAGGTGAGTTCGGTTTAAATTCGAGAGCAGAAAAATATAATAGGTCAAGAAGAAACTTGCTCGAATGTGGGATTGTGACAATGTATGAAAAGTTTTGAAAAATCAATGAAAATGCATAGTCATTTCAAAACGACGTTGGTCAAATTATTTTTTTCTTCATATATTTGATAAATTCCTGAAATTTAGATATTCAAATTTTGAAGGAATATGTAGATACTTCACCCTACACACGAAAGAAGAGAATAGTCTGATTTTTTTGCCTCCGTACTTCAAACCAAAACTTAATATTCATACTGATATGATTTGTAAAACATTGCGGCTGAGAGAAGTCCCCTGACATGGAACATATAAAAATATTTTCAGGGTTCGGTTCACATGTTAACAGAAATTCTGTCGCTGAAAGCATAGAAAATTTACCAGAACCTTCATGAAAACAATATACACTGGTAGTCAAAATAATAAATACACCGCAAAGTTTTTTGTACAACATCTATTTTTTCAGCTGGCAATGCTTTTCAAATGACGCAATCAGCTGCAATCAATCATTAGATTGGAAGGACAGCAAGCCTGTTCATATGGTTTTTTTGCACATGTCAAATTGAATTTGATAGTCAAATGACCATTTTCACATTGGACAAAATAATAAATACAGTGTTTTTAAGTAAGTACTTTCGGGCCACTTTTTATTTCTTTCCAAATTTATTTTCTTTCGAGTAAGTTTAGTTTAGTTTCGTAAAAATTCTTTAGTTCAAACATGGGCCGAAATAAGCATTGTTCCCCAGAAAAGAGGATCGAAATTCAACGCCTAAAGGACGACGGCTACTCTCTTCGAGAGATTGGATAAATGTCTCATTGCTCTCTGGGAATGGTCCAGAACGCCATAAAGGAGAAGAATGATAAAGAAAATCGCGGCCGGCCACGGAAAACCATTCCATATTGGGGTCGAAAAATTGTGCGCGTCTCTAAAAAGAACCCTTTCGCGTCTTCGGTTGTGATTTTGCGGGGAAAAAATGCTAACGTGGGTGCTTGAAAAATTCGTAGAAGATTATTGGACGCAGACTTACCAGCCCGATCACCAAGAAAAGTGCCTCTCCTAAGTAAAATAAAACCTTCCAGAACCGACTCAATTTTGCAAGGGCCCATTTAGATTGCAGTGGAAAAGAAGGCATGAGAAAATGGCGAAATATTCTTTGGAGTGACGAACGTAAAGCCGGGTCTCCTGCGCATGTTTTGCTCTACAGAATACACAAAACATTGTTCCCCTCATATTTCGCTACACATTTTTGATGGTATCAACAGTGTTTTTGCTTTCCATGTCCAATGGAAAACATCTACATATTTGTCCACCCGCGGGTTAAGAGGGGGACGGTATAATCATTTTTCCAAAAAATGTGTAGACGTTTTTGTGTAGTGTGTAGAACAAAACACGCGAAGGAGACCCGGTTTTAGTTCAACATCTTCGGATCGGACGGAAAAGAATATGTTAGGCGTCCTCCCAAGAAACCATTTGATCCACAATATACCAAAAAGACCGTAAAGCATAGCGAAGGTAACATAATGGTGTTAGCAGCATTTTCTTGGTATGGTGTAGGCCCAATTTAGTTGATTAACGAGATTATGACCAAAGAAAATTATTTGGACATACTAAAGGACATAATGCTGCCATTTGCAGAGGAAGGCATGCAGCTTTCATGGACATTTCAACATGATAATGATCCGAAGCACTCTGCAAAAATAGTGAAGAATTGGTCGCGGCGCAAAAAAATTTCAGTCAGCGGACTGTAATCCTATTGAGAACTTGTGGAAGCAATTCAAGGATAGAGTTTATGTATATAAACCCAGAAATAAGTTTGAATTGTGGACTGCAATAAAAAGAGAAGTGCCACTTTCTTTTTATTGCAGTCAACAATTCAAACTTATTTCAAAAGAAAGCTGTGAACGTTTAGTGGATTCTATGCCGGTTCGTTGCAAACAAATTCGTACAAATAAGGGTCACGCAATAAATTACTAAGTTGATATTATAAAAAAAAACTGAAAACTTTTCTTGAAAAGAATTAAGTTTTTCAATACAATTTCTCATACTGTATTTATTTTTTTGTTCACTCTATAATTAGGATAATGAATCCAAATCGTAATATATTTAAAAAAGCTTAACCCCTAACACCCTTTTTTTGTTACTAATATGTTCTATACATTTCAACGTATCGTTTCAATAGACTGGCTTAACTTACAAGGTGTTGAAAGCTAAAAAATTAGATGTTTTCCAATAAATGCACGTTTTAATTATTATTTTGACCACCAGTGTATTTAATGTGGGTAACAAATGGTACGAAATAACCGAAAACTTTTTGAAAAATTAGATAGAATAAAATTAATTCCCTTAATTTCAAATAGGGAAATTATAAACGGCGAAGAAGATTGTGGAAATCCTATGTCGAAGTCTTAAGTAAAAAGAGCTAGCCTGGCAGCAAATCCCCACCCTCCAGTCTTTGAGGAACCGAACTGAATTGCCTGAGCAACCCTTAATGTTCTTGAACTAACCGTTCACTAGGTCATTGGTAACCTGTTTTAGGTGGTCGCCAAAAATGCCAAAAACTTCAAAATCAGAAAGGTCTGAGATTGTTGAGTGGTCATTTAACAGCGTTTCCAAAATACCATCGCGAGAATACTGGAAAGATGCATGATTTTACTAAGGATCTCTACGAATCTATGCTATGTCAAACAGATTGATTCCTAAATGAAAGATAGTAGAGAAGTCTGATCAACAAGAAGTAATGTTTCAAAGAGAATCAATCGGAGACTAAACAACGTAAAAACCTTACATAAAATACGGATAGCGAGTTACTGTTTTAAGGATCATAGCATACATAAATAAGAATATTTAAGCTGTGTACTACAATTGATTAGATATGCATCGCATTATAATTATAATTGTATTATCGAACCATTAAATCACACATTTTACTAGGCAACCTGAATCGCATTTGATTCCTTCAATCACGGATCGAATGCAATTGCGGTCCAATCAATTCCAATAAATCCGACAAGCAAAGCAATAAATATATTTGCTCATTATCTTTTTGTTGAATTATCTAAAGCCATCAATTTAGCTTTATCTAGTACTATCTACGTATCTTTGCTACCCACCCTCGCAACAATTCAAATCATCAATTACATATCAACCTACACTTGTTCCAACGACGCAACTGAATTCACTGAATTTGGATACATATAGTAAAAAAATATATGATTCGATCTATCTACATATGTTATAGTGGGGATGACCTCAAATTCCGATTAATTGTTGTCCTTGGAATTTGATTAAGTATCCAATACATTATTTATATAAAGGAGAGCATTTAGGCAACAACGAAATGAAGCGAAACAAAAAAAAATCACTTAAATTGTTTAAAAACTAGGTCTACGAAATTAGGTTAGCAATTAAGGTTAAATTATGAATAGCATTGAAATGTAATGAGTGTAGATAAATCGAAGTAATAAGTAGTGATGAGAAGCGACCAAATAGATTTGACCGGAAAATAACGTCTAAAGATACTAAGTAATATGAAAGACGTAGCAGTAGAAACATCTTCAATATTTTTGGATTGAGATATGAATTATAATTTTAATTGTTTTGATAAATTAAAATCAAAGCAATTAAATTTTCAATTTCAAAAATGTTTGCTAGCATTCAACTATATCAAATAAAAAAATCCAAGCTTTTTACTGTACACTGGAAAAGAAATTTCTATATCTATTTTTTTGTGCGTAATGCTCATCGAAATTATTCTGAATTTAATTGAGTTGCAAACTGAAAGTTGTGATGCCTAAAATTGAACATAGAAAAGATAAATCTATCTGAAATGCAATTAGATGATTCATATTAATGCATGTTGTATAAAATGACCTCAATTATATAATTTATTCTTGTCTATTAATATCTATTCGTGTTCTGTCGGCTGTAATAAATTTTAATTGGAAACGAGGACTGGTGATGGAATGTGATTTATTATATTTATACAATTAGATTGGTTATGGATGGATTAAGAAAATTTTACCATGTGTAGCTTCAATTGAAAGAAATTCAAATGAAAAAGATACTTTGTGTGCTGGGCTATCCTTTATCAACTGGGTTGAGCAGTTGCCTAGGACGCCCGGTTGTTTAGATCCTCGATGGGGTATAATTGAATAGAAATACATGCATGCATTTTAAAAGATTTCAAACTGAATATTTTACTTTAGCCACAGACTTTTTAGTAGAGAAGAATCACTTGAATTTTATCATATAAAATATGAATCGGCTTTCTGTTTTGATTATTAACCCTAGATACATAACGTTCAACGACACACCTTACAGCATAACGTAAGGTCGATATGAATCACACCTGATTTCTACCCGATTACGCTTTATTATTTATTTTATTTAATTTTTTTGGTTTCGTCTATGAGTTTATGTTTTAACACTTGTTTAAGAAATCAAATAAATTAATTTATAGGTTTGTATTTTATTTATTTTTCTTGGGAACATCCGATTCGCGTGTGAGTCGTTTTGACTCACGTTATGTATCTAGGGTTAAAAAGCATAATAGACCAGGGCGGATCTGTTGAAAAACGACTACATTTGGCCGTTGAGAGGGGGCACCCTGATTTTTGCAGAAAAAGTCATGGAATAACTCGTATAACAATAATGAATCCATGCTCCTTCTAAAAAAAAGTCGGGAACATTACAAAAAACCGAAATCTTTAAGATTTAAAAAAAATCGTGTTTTTCCTGCTGGTCTCACTCCTAACTTTAAAATGGTTCATTCCAGAGCAAAGTTGAGTGATGATGAAAGTTACGTAACAAAATTTTCTACACGAAAAGATTAGTTTCAAATTCGAACACATTTAACCCTTGCCGCAAAATAGCAATAATTTAAAAAAAATGGGAAAAAACCATTTCTTATTCATTTTTTTTACGATTTTAAATAAACTAAAAACATTCATAGTGCGCTTAAAAATCTTTATGATAGAATTAAACAGCACACACATTTTCATCAAAATCGAATCAGTAGGTTTCACATAACAGCTTGGCAATCAAAATTTATTGAAAAAAATCAAATTTTTTGAAATCTTGCAAGTCAGCAACTAAAGGTCCTAAGTTTATTTGAAATGGGGAAAAAATTGAATAAGAAACGGCTTTTTCCATTTTTTTTTTAATTATTGCTGTTTTGTGGCAATGGTTTAATGTTTTAAAAATTTTAATCAATTCTATTTGTAGAAAATTTTATTACGCAACTTTTATTTTCACACAAATTTGCTTTAAAGTAAGGAATGAGAAAAGTAGGAAAAACCCGTTTTTTTTAATTTTTAAACATTTCGATTTTTTTTTAATGTTCCCGACTTTTTTGAGGAACATAGATCAATTATTGTTATACGAGTTATTCCATAACTTTTCCAGCAAAAATCAGTGTGCCCCCTCTCAACGGCCAGCTGAAAATAGATCCGCTCTGGTCTATTAGTCCTGGTCTCTTTTTCTTCGTAACTACTGATTCAATTTTCTGACTTTTTTGTCCATCTAGTTTTCCTTTAAAATTTTACGCTAACAATATTTTAAAAATGATTAGTATTTTTCCATGTTAGTCGATTTTGAATAGCATCAATTTCTTGCAACAATTAATTGCATAGCGTTGCATTTTACTCCGACAAATTTTTGGCAATGATGATTTAGATCGAAGAGATTTCCGCTAAAATTTTAGATTGAAGATTATCAAACGATTCCAACAGATTTAATCGGTCTAATTATTTGTTGAAAAAAAAGTTAAAAATGGACAAGTTCGTTAAGCATTTATTTATATAAAATGAATATGAATTATCTAATATTATAGTAGGAGGATTATAGGGCACAAACGATTAAACAAAATTATATAATCTTCAGCAATGTCTTGTTTTTGTTAGGTCACTTACTCTTTAAAAAATGGTTTTTCTTCAAACTTCTAACTGGTGCTCGTTTTTGTTTAAAAAAATATGTTTTGTAGCCGAATTATAGTTAATTATTGCGACAATGAACGGATATATGACTAAGCTTGCGAATTTTCAAAACCACATCCGAAAAATGCGCACTTCCTAAGTCTAAAATAAATTGAGTCATTTTAAATACTCAGAAAATTATGTGATGACTTCTATCTTCTATCACTTCAAGGAATGATTCTAGTTTTATGAAAATTCAAACAAGGAAAAACAATTTGGCCTAAAAATTGACATATTTCTCTTAAGAAGATTGCCAGATGATAACAATAAATTTGACTGATGGATTTTGGCAAAACCAAAATCAATGTGCAGGGATAATCCACCACCAAGTTCAATTTAAGTAAAGAGGCAGCAATAGCGTCTGTGTTGCTTTCCTTGTGTATTGAGGAAAATCAAATCGTAGAAGCAACAAAGAAATGAATCACAAAATATTTGAAGTAAATGCAAAAATTAAACGAGGAAAAACCAGATTAGTCACACTGAAAATCGGGATAAGATTACTTAGTCATTTTTTTCGTCTTTGTTGGATTTCTCATCAGATTGTTCTCTTTGAAATACCCAAGATAAGAATCAGTTAGTTTATTGCAAGTAAAATGTATGATAATTATGAAAATGTATGTAAGAAAATACAAATATATATATATATATATATATATATATATATATTGGTTCGGAGTGTACCTATAGCTAGGTAAGATATTTTTATTTCAGTTAAAGTTGTGAGGTTTACTTAACCCAGTATACAAAAATCTAATGTGTAATATATAAACAAAATGTAATGGAAATCACACGTTTTCAGCTAAAATATAAAAATAAATATGGTGAGATTAAATAAAAATAACCGTTAAGTCTGAAACGAAATATGCGTATAGATTATATATAAATTTACTTTGCTATCAAGACGAAATAAAGTCCTTAAATATTTATTTCAAAAGATTTGTGAACCGAAACGTAAGAATAAAACCATTGATTTTCATTTTAGCTATTCTGGCATTTTTAAATATGCAATTATTGTCTAAATCAAGTGCCAACAATTTTTTGAAAGAAAATCATTTCTTTATCTAGTTTAATTTTTATATTTATGAAAATTTACGGGAATGGTGCTAGTCTATCATTGGTTTGCAGGAATATTTCGTTCCATGCTCGTCATTACTTTTGATGGTAGGTGATCCAAAGGGCACCCGGAAAAGCTGACGAATTGGTATACAATCAAGTGGAAATTGTGGCGTGCTTATATTGAAAAACTAGTGTTTCTGATAAAAAGACTGATTTGACCCAGGAATAAATAGTTGAATTGTTTCAATGCAGAGTCAAAAAAATGAGAATCCACAAAAGTTAGGTATAGGAAAATTGATTTTCAACTATTCACCTTCCAAAAAAAAATTTGAACAACAATTTCAACATCGCTAAATCGATTGTCTTCCGTGAAAATGGTAATCAGGATGATCGAAGAGTTTCATGTTTTTTAGTGAAAATTTCAAGCAGAGTTTCCTAGCTGAAAATTCCTTAAAGCTATTTATGGAAATTATCAAGTGGAATAGAAGGAAGCACGAGCTCCGATAGTAGTTTAAATTTCGAATCTGATTCCATATTAGGGCGGACAATTTTATTTGTTTTTATTGATTAAATTTTCGACAATTTTCAAGTTTATATTCTTGTTTTGCCTTTTTAAATTCAATGATTTCCTTGTAACCGGTGATTCAATATCCACTGATTCATCATTTGCTGATTGAATTATTTGTAGCTAGCCGCGGAAAAAAACAGAAGCAGTATTTTTCTGTCGATTGGAAAGGAACAATCAGAACAATCGATTACTTTTAAATAATGTATGTTATCTGATAGCATTCTGTTTTTTCTGTTCTCTTTTACAATTTTTTGTTGTTTTTAATTCGAACCATATCCTCCATCAATCGTGCTTGTGGAGTGATGTTGTCAAAGAGTTAGGAAAATTTTCGAAACCGATGAGAATCCACAATAAAGGTCTTTTTGATTAAAACAAAAATCATAAGCAAGTTTAGCATGGGAAAAAGACATATTGCAGATATTTACAGAAAATGAATCTTTCATTCGAAACATGGTAATGAACCAAAAAAATATTCGGTGTTGATTTTCTATTGGATGCCAAGTTGCAAAAGCCAGTTCTTTCACACGCATCTAACTGTTGGAAAAAGTAAGAGGACTTTAAGTTACTTGGTGCAACACATGAATAAGAACAGGGCACCTGCTGATGGTCATACTTTACAAGAAGCAGCAGTTGAGTTGATTCAAAAAAATTTTAAAAAAAAGTACGGGAGATAAATCTAACTATTTTATAGTGTGAAGGGGACGGTTGTATCGACTAAAAAACTAATTTAATTTGTAAAAATCTGGTAAGATCTTAGAAAAAGCTCTATCAGCTAATGAAGAAGCAGCTGCTACGTCTACTTTTATGTTAAAAAAATGATTACTGATAATGAACACGAAGATAATCAAGTCGACAACTATGACGAAACGGACCTGTTTTGGAACAAAATGACCATAATTTTAGCTGGTCCATAATATACCAAAGCAGACTTTAGTTTGAAAGCTAAGAGCCCGGTGTCTTTTATCTAAAAAAATAATAATTGTTTCCTTATTTTTTGAAAATTTCATATGAAAGCATGCATGGCAACAGCGTTGTTTGTCGAATAGTTTCACTAATGCTTCCTTTTCCATGGTTAAAAAGTATTCAGAGAAGAAAGGATTGTTAACTTAACCTTTACAGAGCATTGCGCATGTGTATCCTCAGTCAGTTTGCCACTAAATACTACTATCCTGCTCGAGATATTAGATCAGGGAGTCAATAGATGCTTCAAGGTTTTACATAAGAAAATTGAAAGGATTAATGCAACTCTGGAAGCATCTTTGAAATGAAGCCGTTTCTCAGTAATCGACAAATAACTTTAGAGAATCATCACTTGAGCAGGATAGGTTGGTGGCGAGAGATTGGTACGAAGTTTAAAATAAAATTTCGAGGCTTTCAAGGATGCTTAAGTATTATTAAAAATCGTTCGATTGAAGAGTTCAAGATCTCGGTTGAGATAATTTCCTGAAGTCCTTTTTAGTTCAAGTCACGGAGTATGCAGAAAAATTTTGCGCCTAGGAAAGGGACTCAGTAGATTTACTAGTTAAAAACGAAACCAGGCACTGATACAAGAATTTAAGGATCAAATCTTGCTTTTTAAACTACCAGATGGATCCGCAACAATTGTTTGAGCGAAAGCAACATATGTACAGGGCTGCCGAGGTGAATCCGGAATATGTTGATAGATTGCCCTCTAACGGGTGTCACGTGTAATCTGGCATAGCCCCTTTCCATAGTGTAGTGCATACCGTTACGAGTTATTAAGATAAAACAACCAAACATGAGCCGGGAGCAGGACAGAAGAGCTGCGATACTCGAGTCACTTCGCGCCGGAAAATTGCCGAAGGAAATAATCGAGTGGTTCGGATACAAGAAAACGCAAGTTTATGAAATTGCAAAAAAACATTTCGAAAAGCCGACGATCCGGATCAGGTGTCCTTTGACCGTGCAATCCATAGAAAACGGTCGGACCAAAAAAGAACAGCAGACTTTCTTGACACATTAAAAGAGAAGATCGAAGAGCATTCTGGACGCAGCATGGCAAAGTTAGCGAAGGATATGGGCATTACGGGGTCAACAATCGGTTTGGCAGTGCACGAGGACCTTGGCTACAAATCCTTGGCTTGAGGCAACGCCAATTGCTGACAGAAAAAAAGAAGTCTGATCGAAAACTGAAATCTCAAGCATTGTTGAATGACTTGAAACACGAAAGTGCTGGACTTCTGGGATTCTTTTCGGACGAAAAGAATTTTATCCAGGACAGAAAAGTGGATCGTCAAAATGACAGTTGGCTTCGTCAAGATCCTTCAGAAGTGCCTGTCGTCATACACACCAAATTTCCAGCATGGTTCTGGGAGTCATAAGCATCGAAGGGGATGTTATGCCGCCGCATTTCTTCGAAGAAGGCCTCAAAATCAACACCGACGTTTACATTCACATTCTGGAGACTGTTTTGAAGCCTTGGATGGACAAAGTGGCTGCTGGAAGAGATTACGTGTTTCAGCAGGACTCAGCACCCGCTCACAAAGCAAGGAAAACTCAAGCGAGGCTCCACAGCAATGCGCCCTACCACTGGTCATCCAATGTGTGGCCTTGCTTTGGCGAAATAAATAAATAAAATCTAGCCCAGATTGCAACCCCCTTGATTATAACTTTTGGGGCGCAGTCGAAGAAAAGGTAAACGCAAGACCCCACAACACGCAAGACGCACTACGAGACCGTACCACGGTGGTAATGACCAACATGGACAAGGAGGAGATAAAACATGCGTGCAGCCGATTCTGAGGCAGACTTGAACGAGTTGTAGAAGCTGATGGCGTCGAATAATTTTGTTTCTGAACATTTTTCTTACAATTGTGCCAAGTTGTGTACAAAATAATTGATTATTTTCTGAGCTATAGGGGTTTTTATACTTGCATTCCAATTTTCGGATTTACCTCGGCAGCCTTGTATATCAACTAAGGTTCTTATAATTAGAGATTTTGCCCAGCGGTGCTGTTTAGATTCACCAACAGTTTTTATATATTCTGTAGGTTGCCTATAAAATGTCAGAAACGAATAATGAAATACAAATACAAATAAATAATAAATAATAAAATGTAAAAAAATACGCTTTTTCGGTGCTTTAAACATACTAAGAATGAATTGATTGTTTCATAGTATCTTTTAAAAATACTTTCTACCATTATTTTAAATGTGAACCACATCAACTTGCACTGATAGTGGTGATTAACAAAAAAATCTTTTTATTTAATTTAAGGTATAACTTCTTCATGAAGAAGTATACCCACATTTCGAAAGAGGATTACTACATTAATGTTCAACTTAAAATGTCCTTCCTAACTAATCTGGATGAGCTCATTATTTGATTTCTATTAAATTAATATTGAATATTACGTGTAATTTTTGAGTGTATATTAACAAAAGATATTTTTTTTAATATGGAAATTTATCAGAAACAAAAAACATACGGTGGTACCAATTAATCTTTCTACATTTTTCAACCGCAGTTCTTCTACTTCTACAAACCATATCAAGCACTACCTTTCTAAATACTCTTCAGTGGTGAGAGTTTTGGTGTAACCAAACAAACTATCAAAATGTCTAATGATATACACCACCACCACCTCCACCCCCACCAGGCATACTACTTGCACCAATAGCGTAATTCGTGGTATTACGATAATTGTTATAGTCATATCCAAAAAATGGATAGGGATGGTGAGTGTATTGACTATTTCGTGATGGATTATTTGTGGTTGAAATCATACCTTGTTGTGGTTGTTGTTGATGATGGTGCAGAAGATGATGATGCTGCTGTTGTTGTTGCAGCGCCGTCGCTGAGCTCGCCGAATGATGAAGGTGATGATGATTGAATGAAGCATGATACATACTACTGGCAACTGATGATTGTTGTTGTTGTTGTTGTTGCATCATGGAAGACTGTTGCAATTGCTGCTGTTGCTGATGTATGCTTGGGGTTGCTGATGTGTAGCCATTGTGATAGAAATTGTGATGTTGTTGCATCGAATTTAAGTTGTTGCCTATTGTTGAATGCCCTAAACCATTGCTGTAATCACTGCTTGCGGTGGTATGACTACCAAGCTGTGATTGTTGCAACAATTGTTGAGTTTGTAATTGATGCGATTGATGATGAATACTGTGCTGTTGGTTAGCTGTTGGATACATCATATTCGCATAAGATGTGTCTGACGAAGACAATTGTTGATGATTCTGTTGATGCTGCTGCTGTTGTGTTTGTTGCTGATGAAGACTATTGTTGTAGTGAGGAATGTTGCTGTTACTGCTACTTTTGCTGCTGGCACTGCCGTTGCCGATGGAAGCGTTGCTATTGATTTGACTATGTGAATTATTGTTATTGTTGTTGCTGCTGCTGATATTGCTGTTACCACCACCACCACCATTCATTGAGGGCTCTTTTCGAGCCCCTATATGTCATTCGCCGGTTGCCGTGACGGTAGTCCATTGCCATGGACTTGTGTAGCCAGTCTTTTGATTGCTGTAATCACAAGATAATTTCAAAATGATTAAAAGCTCAGCATATGAGATAAAAATCAAAGAAGCGAAATTTTTAAGAAATCATTTTAAAATTGCAAATATATCTGTTCAAAAGATGAGCCTAGAATAAATATCGTCAGCAGCATCAACGGACATCAATTCATTTTCTGTAAAGTTGATCTGAACATTTCAACCAAACCATACTTTTCTTCTGAGTTATCTACAAAGAATTTCCTTATTAAACATAAGACTGAATTTAAATAGGAAAACAAGCCGTAAGGTGCGACCCATGAGGTCCACACGGTCAACTTCCCAGTAATATCTACATAGATATTAAAAATATTAAACACAATAAAAGTTATGGAAATAATACTACTTCAAATAATAAAAATGTACCTTTCATAAAAATTATTGGAATGATTTAATATTAATCGTAACATCTACGGGAGCGTCAATTGATTACGTAAGGATTTTGGTACATTGGTTTGATTGATTATTCACGCGGATCAATCGGAGGGGGGACAGGTTACAAAGCAGTTTTTTCATTAAAGTTAAACATGGTGCTGTGAAGACTATTGAAAATCTGCTCAAATTTTGCAAATATTAATAAACTTTGATTGACTATACAACAATGTCTTTAGAATAAGAGATTTAAGGTATAATGATTCGAATGAACCCTTTTTACATGGTGACTTCGAATGATTTTTTATTTTTAATTTAATTTTTTTTGTAATCATGACAAAAGTTTTTTCTACAAACATTTATTATTACGATGTGCAAACCAGGCTAAAAATGATTTTTTTTATGAAAAAAACACTACTTTTCCAACTTTTTTTTTAATAAATTAAAAAAACCGCTTTAAAGATTTTTTTAAAATATAAAAACATCATAAAAATGATAATATGCGTCGATTGACACCTTAATAATGGAAAGATTATATTTAGTTCTCGAGATATAATGAATGACGTAAATGACCTTGAACGTTTAATGATTTTTTATTTTTTATTAATTTTTTCTGTAATCATGAAAAAAACTTTTGCTGGTTTTTTCACAAGAACTATTTGGAGTATGTAAATTTTATATACATTGATTACTTAGGTTTGAAAATCAGGTTAAAAATTTTGTGTTTTAGAAAAAAAACCTAATTTTTTGCACTTCTTTTTTAAAAATTAAAAAACCGCTACAAGAATTTTTTAAAAAATTTGATAGAATCACATAAATGTCAATACGCATCGATTGACACCTTGTTCAAAAAAATCGTACGTTTGGTTCGCGAGATATTACTCATGACAAAAATGACCTTCAAACGGGCAAAACAGCAAACCCCCCGACCGAAGTTTCCCAAAAACTAATCAGCTCTTAAGATTGCAAAGACGCTTCGATTGACACCTCAACGAAGTTTATACGACTTTGTTTACGTGAGCTATGCTCGTAGAAAAAAGTGTCCACGAACGTACATACGTACGTACGTACGTACGTACATACACACACACACACATACATCTCCCTTTCTAAAAACACTTTATATATACTCTATAGACCTCAAGACGTAAAGAAAAGTTGAAAATTTCAATTTCGATTTTCGAGGCGATTGCAAGAACTTCCCATATACTGGGAAGTTAATAAATCAAACTGAAAACACGCATTTAAGATTGCATTATTTTATTTTGAAGAGGATGCTGCCGGTCAACAA
The DNA here is from genome assembly GCA_963942545.1 of Oxycera nigricornis. Taxonomy (NCBI): domain Eukaryota; kingdom Metazoa; phylum Arthropoda; class Insecta; order Diptera; family Stratiomyidae; genus Oxycera; species Oxycera nigricornis. The sequence continues at coordinate 93,784,346 of OZ012663.1, read as the reverse complement.
CAATAGCGTATAACCCTGGATTTTCCTTTGAAACAATATATAATTCTGACTCAGCTGGAAATGAAATAATAAGTAATTGATTTTTTTTAGGCAAACACACGCATTTAATACACATATCAAAATGAACGTTGACTATCTTCTGGGTTTCCAATATATTTCGGTTATCAAAAGATTACATGGCACAGTTATTGATAATCAGAGAAAAATGTTACGGCAAAAAGATGACAGACGCTATCGGAAAATTCGGTGAAAAAATATAGATAAAGTAAATTAGATGTAGTCCTGTATAATGGTTGCAAAATGAGACCATCCCGAGCATTTTATTCATGCAACAATACTAATTGGTTTGTGATGCGTAGATAATAATGCTAGCTTTTAAATACATAGATTCTTTTGAGGCCATTATTTGCCCTATTTCACCACCATCTTGAGATAAAGACCGAAATTGTTTGGTAAACGGATGAAAAGTAGAACAGATTTTTTTTTACATTTTTGGCATTTAATGCTTGTGCATTTACAATTTTTACTACATTGATTTAGGACCCAGAAAAGCAAATTAATTCGAAGATAAAACTATACAGGCACAACCCCATTGTTTCGATTCGATCGTCAAAAAGAACCAGAAAGTACGAGTGGCAGTTTTAGCTGAAATAAGATGACTATCGTAAAGGATCTTTTGCGCAAAATGAATCTGAATCGCACTGCAGAACAACCTATTTTCAAAACATCAGGAAAATATGTGCTGATGCTCGTAAGGTGTCGTCCATATAATAAGGGTACGCAATTTTTTGAGTATTTTAACCCCCCTCTCCCGTCATGTAACACTTAGTAACATCTTCAAATACTACCCTCTCCATTGAAGTGCTACGTAATATATGGATTGCTCCTAAAGGGACGCACGTACAAAATTGAAAATAGTACGTTTAAATTTTAACCGTAGAAAATATTATTTTTGAAATGCAGATTGGAATTGGAAGAACATACCTGCCACCACAAAGATTTTTCAAAAGAAAACTTTCAGCATATTTTCTGATACAAGAGTCAAAAACAAAAAAAAAATGAGTTCTTATGTATTTAGTGGGAAGGTGATTGGATTGCTAGAAATGTAGACAAAAAGTATGTGATATTAGTCTGATGAAGAATTACGTGCCGATTGTAGGGCTACTCGGTAAATTTTGGAAGCTTTTTCTGCACTTGTATCTGGATTTTAAAAACCAAATTCATGAGGTATTTATGAAGGATTAACCTAATTTATTTTGGGAGGATATTGAAGGATACAGTAGGCTGAATTTCAAGTTGCATAATACAATTTCGCATTGCTTTTAGTAAGAAATACAGGTGGCATTTTGGAATTCATGGTATTCTCAAATAAAAAGAGCAATGGAAAAATTTGGAAGACCTTACTTCCAGTATATTTTCGGTCATCTTAACTTTTTAAATTAATTCCAGCCATGTCTGCTTAGATGCTGGGATAAGTTACCTATGAAGAAATTTGTCTTTCAAAACGATTTTGATATTGTACAATACATCTCTCCATACAGAAATCTTAGACTACATTAAGGGGTTACATAGGTCTTGAAGGAAAAAAACAACTTTTTCAAAAAAAAATTATTATAAAAACCAAAAAACCGTTTTATTAAAAATTTACACACATAAAAGTTTAGCATTTCAAGAAATCGTAAAAGAAAATTCACCTGAAAACATTGAAAATTGTCAATTTTCCTGCAGTTTTCCTCGTCCAACCTTTTTTTTTGCGGTGGGCAGAATATTTCGGTGCAGGTTCATCTCAAATGAAAATTTTAAAAAAATTCTTATAATTTATGCTGTTGGCTCGTCTTTGAACGAAGAAATTGATCAAAAAAATTAAATTTAAAGTTTTGAAATGAGTTTGAATGAATTTTTGCGTTTAAAATTTTTTTTACCGCGATTTAAGGGGGTATTCTCATGTGACCACTTCAAAAATCGATTTTTTTCGACAAATTTAGCAGTACACTTTTGATGCTCTGTGTGTCAACATCAAACAGGAAAAAAATGGATCGAAAAGGCTCGAGAAGCTCCACAAGATATCCAGCGCAAAAAGAAAGAACAAGAAGGTTTCGAGGGAATCAGTATACTGCTGAAACCGATACCGAGTTGGCGAGCACATCAGCCGAAAAGACAAGAGTGACATTGATATACCGAGTGACGAAGGATTCAGCTACAGCATTCTGTGTTTCTCACTAGTGTTTACCGCTTTACAATCAAGTATTTGCAACATACGGCAGAGAATACAGACGAAAACTATACACATCCTCCAGCATTTGATGAAGAAACAGCAAGTTTTTTAAAGCCAATTTACGAAGAATTATCATCTGATGATCTGATGCAAAGGTGCTTGGGAAAAAACACTCAAAACAACAACGAGTCGTTTGATAGTTGCATCTGGAACTTGGTTTCATCATCAGCATCATTATTATGGAAAAAAGACGCTGGAAATTGCGGCGTGGATAGCTGCGTGTATGTTTAATGAAGGATTTTCACCCATCCTTAAAATAAAGGAGATTTTTGGTATGCAAATTGGCCGAAACGCCTACTCGTATGCTGAGGAGTACGATGAACGACGAATAACCCGTGCACAGCGATCCACGTCCGAGGCATCCAAAAAGGCAAGGGCTTCCTTCAGGTCACAAAAAACTGGCAGTAAATGATGCATATGAAGCCACCGAATTGTATGGTCCAGGCATAACAGATTAGTATAAGTATAAATTTTCCACGAAAATTCTGCTCTTGAAACTTCAAACGCAAATTTTTCTCGAAACATCATTTTCTAAAACGGTCATGGTCCTAAAACAAAAACTATTCAACCGATTGCTCTCAAATTTATATATGTTTTTCTACTCATTAATAGTTATCGTCCGTACCAAAATTGCTCATTTTCGAAAATATTTTCTTATTTTTTCAAACGATTTTTAACATAAAAACAAGATTTTCGTAACTTTTTTTCTACAGTCCGCTATTTTTCATTTTTTTTAATGAAATTGATTAATTTTGGTAGGGACGATAGCGACAGACCTACTGAACAATAATCCATTAGATTTTTTTTATTTTAGACAACATGAACAGCCGCTATTACCATGACCAATGAACTGCTTTCTTTTTTTGATGTCTAATTTAATTTAAAAAAATATATAAAAAATGTAAAATAAGAAGAAAGACAAATTTTTTTATACAGTTTAAGATACAAATGAAAACATATGAAAAATAAAAATGATTGAATTTTATTGTCTTATAAAAAAAACCCTAAAAGGAGGTAAAATTTATGCGTTCACATGAGAATACCTCCTTAATGAATTAAAGTTATTTTTAAGCGACTTACATCGAGTCGTCGATTCCAGGTCCCTACAGTAATAATTTCGCCTCATTCACGATGTCCAGAGCATCCTTTTGATGTTGTGATGTTTGATGGAAAAAAGGAGATGATTTTACGCGGTAGAACCGCGCGGCATGCGTATAATACGCACGTACCGACCGCGCGGTATTCAAATCTCAATAACTCCGGTAATATTGCTCGAATTAACTTGAAATTTGGTGTGAATACTCTCGAAGTACTATACTTTTATATGGATTAAAAAAAATTTGATCGATTTTTTGAAAATACAAGACCTATGTATGTAACCCCTTAATCCATAAGTGAAGTCATACTCTTCCAAACAAGCACAACTTTTCTTCATCATGAATTCCGTAAATAAAATAGAATTTATAGACATGAACAACTTAGCAGATATTTCAATCAGAAATCACTGGTGCAACTTGCAACGTATACACTAAATTATTTATTTTACTGAATTGATTATCTGCTTTTTTAAAAAGTATATTCAATTTGAAAATTATTACGTATCCAATGAATTCATGATCATCAATGGAGCGCCAGCTTAAATCTAAGCTTCCCAAAATTTATTATTTAAATAAAGTTTATAATACAAAAACAATTTAAATCACATTTTTCTGCATTGCAGTTCTACTTATACCCGCAATGAATTGAGTAGAAAAAATCACCTTAAAAATAAACTATAAAAATTATGATGTTTTATTGACCAATATATTGTAACTATTAAAAAACTAACACTACTTAAATATTGCAAAAAAATCAATAAAAAACACTAAAAGAAATTCAGTTTAGAGGTCAAAAACTTTTCTCAGTCCGAAACGATTCTCAATCAGCATAAATGACTTTTATTTACTTGATATTCTGAATTATCCCATACTTTTATGTAAATCGAAAATGTAAATTTAGATGACCCTATTTGGCCTAGTCTTATCTGTGTATGTGTTAAATATTTATGACTTAATTGCCGTTTAAATGACTATCAACGTTAATATAAATGCGAATATTGATTTGATGAGTGCAAAAAGTCCAAAATGAAGATGGTTTTTGGTGTGAATAAAATGTGTGGGTACTCTTGTAATCTACATTAGTTGGTTACAATGTCAATAAAGATATTCAAAGGCAAAATGTTTACACTGTTTTGATCATAGAGATAATGAATTTAAAATATATTAAGGAAATTTCAGAATAGCTAAGTTCTGTAAGAAAATGCTTCTGAGTAGAATGGAAACCCAAGCAATTTCATTCATGCTTATACAATTTAGAATTTTAGGTTAAGTGTTTATGGAGCAACATTTTGAAATCAAGTGGTATTTTTTTGGAATTTTTGCTAAGTCTTTTAATTGATAAAACACCAGATAAAATGTTTTGAGAGATTACGTGATGAACAAGCGTGAGTCGAAGGATAAACTTAGTATGAAATATTACGAAAAATTATAAATGATCTCGAAGAATGCTAGTTAATAAGCATTAGAAAGGTCAATCACGAGAGACCAAAAAGAAACCATGAACAAGGAAGCATTTCGTATCGATCGGCGTCAAAAATTCAAAATGTGACCTCTCTAAAAAACCAAATGTTTGGAATGGTAGTTCAATGAAATTAAAATAGCATAGTGCAAAAACATGCAAAAATTTCTCAGAATATTTTTTTTCGTAATGTCACAGCTTGGCTGTTGTTAATTTAACACGGTCTAAATTATTAAATTACTGAGTATCAAAATTGTCATAAAGTCATCAATACTACTTAACTTTAGTATGGGGCCAAGCATGAGTGCAGCCAGTAAAGGCACGGCTAAGCCAGGCCTTCTGCAGAAAGCCCACCATTTAAGAACGATCCAATTGAAACAAATTAACAATTGAGGAGCTGGCATTCCAAATGTAACATGTCCAAAACAATTGGATTTGGGTTTCTTTTCTACTTTTATTATTTATAGTCATTAGAATGAGTTGATGGATTCATTTTTAATTAAGAAAAAAATTAAACTTCAGTTGAAGAAGAGAAAATTTGTACAATTTACTATCGATGCAAATAAAAATTCAACATTCGCCAAAGAAACAGTCAAAACAGACTAGAAATTTTACAAATATATATCATTGACATAATGGTCTCTTCATGGTAACTGTAAGCATACTTTCAGGTTGCATTAAATCTAAATTTTCGAGTGAAAATGAAAAATTAATAATTAATAAATTAATGTGAGGTAAATATGTTTATAGAAATACTCGTTCAAGTTTAAAAAAAAATAAAACTGTTCGTACTGACAAAAAATAACAGGAAAAGCAATGTTTCTCCACAGGAATTTTTATTGAAAATTTTCTGAGAGTATGTTTTGAGCCGAAAAATCTAAATGTGTTGCTGAAGAAAATTGCTTTTTGTAGATTTTGCTTTGGTAAGTTATCGGTGTCAGTGATTTTTTAAACAAGGGTCTTTTTTTTTGAAATTCCAACTACTCTGCAACGGATGTGGCAAGAACGATAATTTTTGGTATACTCAAAAAATTATTTTTTTTAACGCAAAAAAGTGCCACTTCTTTCTTCATTATTGAATGTTTGTAATGCTCACTGTTAGATTTGCCTAATAGTTATAGGGCAACAGGTAAAACACCCACATATGGATTTTTTGTTGGTTTTATTAATCTTCTTCTTCAAAAAATTTGGCTTGTGGTGTCATTTTAGCCCTTGGAGCAAAAATAAATAGCCAAAAAATATACATATGCCAGATGCTACTACGTCTATTCAACATGCTATTTTCAAATTTAATTTGTTTCTATATTTTCCATCATTGTAAGACGCGGTCATTAGACAAAGACTATCTGTAAAAGGACAACGCTTAATTTGGGATGGTAGACCACTATTGATGATGGTAAATGTGCCGGGATTGCGGAAAGCGTAACTATGTGAAAAACCTGACATTACTTTTGCAGTTTGCTTACATTTTTATTTAAATAAATATTTTAAAACGTTGTGAATTGAGTTTTTACTCAAAGTGGCCATCAAAGAAAGCAAGAGGAACATATACAGTGGATAAAAAAGGTTAAGGCACGAGAAACATCATAAGTTTCAGTGGTATTTTTTTATTGAGAATGGTGTTCTTTTACAGTTTTCCAGGAGCTGGGAAGATATATTTCAGTATCATACCAAAAAAACAAAAAAACACAAGAACTTTTGAACACAATAAAAAAAATACCATCGAGAAACGACCAAAATAAGTTAAGGCACGAAATAGTTTTATCTGAAATTATTTGATTTGTTTTGGATTTATTTCCTTTAAATTTTAAACACTTACCCACTTTTAATATTTAGTCGTCTTTCCTCGCATTCTTAGGACTTCCTGGAGGCGTTTCGACATCGATTTGACCAACGTTTTACAAACGGCTGGTGAAATATTTTCCCATTTTTTCAATAAAGGCTGTTTTTAGTTTGTTTTGATTTTTTAAGTTAGGAATCACAACTTTATTTTTTAGGTGGTACCATAGATGCTCTATGGGGTTTAAATCTGGGAATTGAGCAGGTGTTTTAATCACTTTTGGGCAGTTATAAACAGCCCAAAGTCGGCATTGCTCTGTGGTATGTTTGGGATGGTTATCCTGGTACAGGCCAAAAGAGTTTAAAATCGCCATCTTTTCAGCACTTTGTCTAATATTCCTTTTGAGGATATTTAGATAGTAATATTGATCCATCCTGCCATTTATAATTTCTAAGTTTCCAGGTCCAGAAGCCCCCATATAGCCCCATAGAATAAAATTCCCACCGCTGTGTTTTACTGTGGGATTGGTATGATTGAAATTTAATTCAGTATTTGGTTTTCAAACATACCACGTCCCATCGGATCCAAACAGGTTAATTATTGTTTCATCAACAAAAATAACCTTTTTTCAGAAGGACTTTGGTTTTTTTACGTACTCTCTCGCGAAACGAAATCTTAACATCAAACATCACAGAAAAATAAATTACTTGCAGTGTGTCTTAGCTTTTTTGCGTTGTTTCTGTTTGGAAAAGTATTTTTTCCTCTATATTTAATAATTGTTGTGAGATTGGTGTTTTTTTGTTATGTTACTGAAATATACCTTCCCATCTCCTGATATAATGTGAAAATAACAACATTCTTGATAAAAATATCACTGAAAAGTTAAAACTTTTCTCGCTGGGTGCATCGTGCCTAAACTTTTTTTACCCACTGTAGATATACATATTTTTCTTGTATAGAAAATATGAACTTTTAATGATTTATGACAAAATAGGAAATGACTTTCATAAAGAATAGTTAAAGATATGCAATAGGAAATCATATAAACTTTCAACAACTAACCTTGTTAGTGACTTCTAAATGCGACATTCATATTTAAATCGGATTGGATGGATAATATTTTGAGGAATATATTACTATCCTATTAAATGATTGAAACAAATAACACGAATTAATCGATAGTTGTTCACTGATTAATATCTCATTGAAAAAAAAAACAATTATAAATTCTCCCAACCCAAGAAACTATCTATCTGCAAATGTTTAATTAAAATAACTCATTTAATTTTTAAAGGAAATTGTTTCAATGCTACATCAATCTAGCTAAGATTATCTTTATGCATAGTAGAAGGTTTCGTAGCTTAGTTTGTTATCATCATGATGTCCTTGATGGCATAAAATTGTGAACCACATCGTAATATTCTAAAGCCGCGACATTATGTCGACGTCAGCATCTGTATTTAATGGAATTCACTTCACAACATGCATGTACATACATATATATAAACAATGAAACCCAATCCAATCCGTGAATAGTGTATGTTTATTATATATTTTTCGCAACACGTAACACGCGAAAAGGAGGAGGAGGAGGAGAAGGAGGCGACAAGTTTGCTTGCCAAGTCCGAAAATGTTACAGTCTGCTGTATATAAGAAACGCGAAAAATGAACAAAAAAATAAAACAACTCGTGGTTGCGAGCTCGCTAATAAAAATCTGCTTATAGACGGCCTTGAACTATTTTACGATCAAGTACTTTTCGATATACATATTGTGCACATGTTGCACGTCCACCCCGTGTGCCATACGAATTTGTTGGTGAATTTTTTTCGTCATTAACAAACACATATGTACCTTTGCATGATTCGCGGTTTATCATAATATTTGCGACAAGTTTAAAAAAAAGATAATATTTGCAAAGTTATCGCGATTTTCTCCCCTCAGAATACACCTCACTTATTTCAGGATTGGCCCGATACCTATGTCTAGAAGTATGGATGTGATATGTGGATATAAGCCAATCAATGTGGATAACTAGCGACACGATCAGATAGTAGTCTTTTGGGAAGACATGGGTCAAAATATTGATTCAACTTCATTCATTTTTAAATTCTAAATTTTGGTATAGATTCATTGAAAAATAAATATGAAACACGACTTACAGCTTTAGAATTTGAAGAGCTCCAATTTCCAAACGTAAACCTAATGACAAACCTTCTCGAGGCCGACGTACTTTTAAAAAAACTGAAATTATCGCTTGAAATTAAGGTCAAAAAATTCAACTGATACTGTCGAATTTGACCTTCTTTCATATGTTACTGAATAAAATTGTTTATTTTACCAATTCGACTTTGCACCAAATCATTCAATTTGGTTTTGATAAAGGCAAGATAAATATGTACATCTGTATTTTATTTGAGTTCGATAAATTTTAAATACAACTCCTAATATTGGTGTCGAATGAAAAGGCAGCTAATTATTTGGTAGATTCCAACACTCTACGATTCTAATATTGAAGCCAACTGATTCATGTTTGAATATGTACACATCTATAAACCATATCCGCAAATACGTTCTGTACACAGAATTGACAATTCATGCTATCGTTTCTATTTTATAATGTATGGTAAGAAAAGATACAGTGAGCGTCAAAAGAAAGTGTACACCTATGTGTAGCATATTCAAAACCTCATAAAATGAGTTCTAGACGTCGGATTTTAAAAATATTTTGTGTTTTGAAAAGGTTTTTCTATTTTCTAATAACAAAATAAAAAATTTGATGATAAAACATTGCACTAAAAATTCAACAACAAAATAACAAAAAAATTCTTCATTTTTTACGCGTACAGCTTGCAGCACACCCTGTTTTTGATGTGTTTATCGGGAAACCTTCCGTTAGATTCAGTTTATAATTCTTCAAAAATGAAAACTTGGTTGACTTGACGCGATAATTCAATCATTCGTAATTTTATTTGCACCATAGAACGATCCAGTTTCTACATTATCTAAAATGGGTAAGCAAAGTGCAATTCAAACGCGCAAACTTATTGTAAAATTAAGAACGGAAGGAAAATCGTTACGGGAAATATCACAAATGGTGTGTAGAAGCCATAACACCGTGAAAAAACTTTTGGACAAATTCGAGAAGTTCAAAGACGTAAGTGATCGGCCTCGTTCCGGTAGACCAAAAAAGTTGTCCGTATGTGATGAACGATTTATTGTGAGGAAAGTGCGAGAAAATCTAGCAGCGAGTGCAGTGAAAATCACGGAAAACATAACAGTAGATTCTCAGGTCTGTGCCAGCGCAAGTACTTGACCTTAACCACATCGAGCATTTGTGGGATTATCTCGATACACAAATCCGAAAACGGAATATAACAAGAAATTTTTTTTATTTTGTTATTAGAAAATAGAAAAACCTTTTCAAACCACAATACATTTTTAAAATCCGACGTCTAGAACTCATTTTATGAGGTTTTGAATATGCTACACATATGTGTACACTTTCTTTTGGCGCTCACAGTATATTATGGGCCCTGTGGCGCAGTGGATAACGCGTCTGACTACGGATCAGAAAATTCTAGGTTCGACTCCTGGCAGGGTAGTATCCTTATTTTTCTATCGTTTTACGTCATAATATACATTTTTTTTACATACAGAACTGAAGTATATAAAAAAAGAATGTGTATTATGACGTAAAAGGATAGAAAAGATATGCTAACTGTATTATGTGAAATAATATTTTTCAAATTTGCTTCTATAACATATTTTGTTCAAGTTAAAAATACATTTAATCATTTTATAATTGCAGACATAATATTGATTGCATTTTTAAAGGATTTGTCAGTGAACAAATTGACCGTGACGACAAGAAACGAGGAAAAAATATTCAAAACCTTAGTCTCTAAAGTCTAACACATATTTATTAGTGTACTAAATAGGTTAGAAAAAAATCAAAGTAATAAGCGTTAAAAAAAAGAATTGAAGGTGCCGGACAACTCAACTTTTTTTTTTTTTCAAAAATGACTTTTTGTCATCAAAACTTGCAAGGGGACCCACCTTCAGCCAAGATATTGTATCAGGGTGCCTTGCCAATTAACTCAAAAAAGTACGAAGACATCATGACACTAGCAAGGAAATACGTTCCACCATCAGATATGAACTTTTATAACAATTTATTGACACAAAGAAGCACACAAGAAATGGCGGATTCCAATTATGACGACGACTAGTCGTTACTATCTTTACAACAACGAATTCAACACCCAGTGCAAGAAGCAGTCAGGTCCAAAATTTAATTTATTTTTCCCCCCACTTGAAATGTTTTTTTTTTATAATATTAATTAATAAACAGTTGTGTAATTCTCTCTTTGGTTTTTTTACGTTTCCCCAGCAATTTTGTAAAGCGAAGTTATCCGGTTATTACATTGGCATCTTCAATTGTACTTAAGAATGCTATTTTAAAATATCAAGTCCTTTGGAACGGTTTTTATATTTCCACAAGTAAAGCCGGAACAAATTATAGAGAATTTTGGATGACAAGTTCGAAAGGACAAAATCGAGTAAGCGATCATTTGAGAGAAGATAATTATTGTGTCTAAAGCGACGAAAAGGAAGAAAATAGTAAATAGATACATTATTAAAAGAGACGGGAAAATATAATGGGAAAGTCGTGTAGATCATTTCTTATCAATAGCGTCTTTTGCTGTTTCTCAGGTAAAGCAATCTAGGATTTACTATCGAAATATTTCTTCATCCTGGCTATATAACTACTTACAGAATCAATTAATGATTAAAGATGTATCCAGGGAATAAGAAGTGAGTGTCAGAACATGTGACTTAGTGACAAGTTACTTTGAGGGCATTACGTCTTAAAATGTTTAAATGATCTATGGCGTAATGAGAACACGAAGATTGGATGATCAACACTATCAGAAAAAGGTGCTGTATTTGCAAACTAATTAGGTCATGAAGAATTTCATGCTTCCAAGATGATGGCTGCAGAACTGCAAAACGCATGATATCGTTCTTAGAAAAGAGTGTAATGAGAACCTTAGTATCGATTGAAGTGTTTCCAGCTACTTGACAGAGAATTTTCATAAAACAACTGCAGGTTACTTACTTAAAAAACATCTTTAATGAAAAAGAGACTGCATTATAATTCCATTCAATTTCTGACAAGACTATGGCTTTTAAGAACGATCCATGTAATGGTAGAAAAACCATCAAGATACGTATAGCGATCATTCTAAGCGCAAGCAGCACTGCGACCGTGAAACATAAACCTTTAATTACAAGAAAATCGCAAAATCCACGATGCCTACGACCTTACCTCGGAAACACTGCAACTATAAGTCCATGAATTCCAAAAAGATGTTCACAAAACTGACCGACACTTCATTAAAAATTTAAAAATCACAAAACCTCATAGTTCGCCACGGAGGAAGGATCACCAGATTTGAGAATCGGAAGGATGTTGGCTGCCCACCCCCCCAAACACTGTGGAAAAACTCCAGAGGATTAGCTCAAATTAAAGATGAAGGCAAGAGGAGTACACAGGGAAGAGGATAAAGATTTAATGAAAAAATTAGGAATGCCATCAGAAGCTGGACCAACATTGGGATGCAAGGAATCAATAACAGATTTTACCAAGAGAGGGTCAATAAATATGGACGATATCACCGAGTTTTGAGAACTCATGCAGGGAAAGAAGTATGAGGGCAAGGATAATGAAAAGTATGAGGCAAAGAGGTTGTTGATGTCAACAGAAGAAGAGGCATATTTATTGTCCCAATGCATGGAACTAGAAATATATGAAAAGATGTTTTGTACATTCTATTTTCGCATGGCTAAGAAAAATTCATCATAAACGATGACAATGAATGAATAATAAAATAGGTACTAATACTATTTAATACTGCTAAGTTTTCAATTCAGATATATACAGGTAATGTTATTGAAGCAAATTGAAAGACTTCAATACATTTTCCATGGAGCTACAAATGATCTCATCTCAGTAAACACGATTAATATTTGTCAACCTTTTTTCGTATTCGAATTTTAGTGACAATATTACTGAAAAATGCGCAACTTGCAATCCCTTTTTCTCCCAATGGTTTATTAAATCCATCCTATTCATGATAAATGGTAGTTTAATAGCTGAACAAATACAATAGACACTTACAATAATTAATTTGTCATTCACACAATTCAAATAAAATTGAAAAAGAAACACTTCAGCTGGGCCTATATACATACAAGTTATGGCATGAGAAACATCTACACTATATGTGTACATATAATTACCTCAAGGCTATGTAAATTAGTTTGAAAAAAAATATTACGAAATACTTTTGTACATAGCAACAGTGTAAATGAATCGTATTACATTGTTTTGTTAAGCTCGTCTGAGAAGCTTTTTCAATTGTATGGCAACGCAACCCAAAATGAAAAGTGAAAAGAAAAAATCAATTGAGGTCATAAGGCGCGTCAATCAATTGTAGAAACATGTTGATGTCATTGCATTTAATGTTTTTTTTTTATTTAATTGTTTTTTTTTTCATTCACTTCGATAGCGTGTCACTTTATTTCGTTTCCAAAAAAATTCGGTCATCAAGTAATAAGGTTAGATATTTCGATAATTGAAATGAATTGGAATTGGTTCCATGCTAGAGTGAATTAACAACTAAAATGATTTTAATCATCATCATTATTTGATTGGCAGAAAAATAGTAAATAGGATAAATTTTACTCAAATTTAGACCGAATTTTATTACGCATTAAAACATAAAACACTAACAACAAAAGAAAATAATCAAAAAGGTAGATGTAGAAAATTGTAAATATAGTTTACTATCGTATTTAAACAACTCGCGATAGATATCGGAGGACAAGGTTTGATTTGGATTGGTGCGCCATTGATGAAGATTGGTAAATACATATTTGAATTTGATAACTCGAGAGCTTTGGTATTCTTCGTGAAATGCATTTGTCTGATATGAATCATTAAAATTTCATCGTTATTATTTCAGCATTTGTGCCAAATTTCTGTCGTGAATAGTGGTGTACATTCTGTTCTTTGTGTTAAGACATTAAGATACTAAAAATGGCAAGAAACACGTACTATAATGAAATTAAACATAAAGTTATATTTGATTATAAAACTCGATTATCTCGACATAATATTAGTAAAAGATATTCGATAAATCGGTCAACTATATCGCGACTAATTAAACAAGCCGCGAAGTGCGACCCTTGAGGTCCACACGATCAACTTTCCAGTAATATCTACATAAACATTAAAAATATTGAACACAATAATAATTTTGCAAATAGCACTACTTTAAATAATAATAATGAGAGGTGTTCATAGCAGTAATAGGAATGAGTTAATATTAATCATATCATCTACGGGAGCACCCATTGATCACGTAAGGCTTTTGGTGGATGCGGGTAGATTGATTTGATCAATCAATCGGTGGCGACCTTTTCTACGTTATTTGTCATTTTCACATCGATGATTCAAGGACAAACGAGCGCTAGCAAAAATAAATGCAGTTCTGGTTATTACGCCCACTGAAGGGATTTTGTCGCGTGATGACCAGTTTGAATAGTTGCGTTCAAAATTGCCATGATTTTACATCAATCAAATTAATAATTACTTTATATTTTTGATTGGTCTTGAAAAATTGTGAATATGCAGTCCAAAATAGGTTCAATTGCATGTAAAAACTAAAATGTTTTACAAATGATGATGGAGGAAGTAATTGAAATCTTACGATTACTAAAGAATGAATCTACTAAAAACTGCAATTTTTTATTTGATGAAAGCTTTTTCAAACATATGATCTTGCAAAATATTGACTAAAAAAACATTTTACCATTCAAAGCGTTCATTACCACAAATTCAAATTTGATTGAAATTTTGTTGGTTTTTAAAATTCAAGCAGTTTTTTCAATTAAAAGACTATAAAAACTATTAAAAATCTGCTCAAATTATGCAAATATCTTAAAACTTTGATTGAATTTACAACAATTTCTTTAGAATAAAAGATATAAAGTAATATCATTCGTATGAACCCTCTTTACATGGTAACTTTGACTGATTTTTTATTTTTCATTTAGTTTTTTTCATTATCATGGAAGAAAGTTTTGCTGGTTTCTCTTAAAAAACTGATAAAAAATGCATAAATTTTATAAACATTTATAACTGTGTTCTGCAAATCAGGTTAAAAAAATATTTTTTATGAAAAAACCGAATTTTTTGCATTTTCTTCTATTAAATTAAAAAAAACGGCTGAAACAAATTTTTATAATGTTAAAAACTTCACAAAGATGTTAATACACGTCAACTGACACCTTAATGATGCAAATATTATATCTCGTTCGTGAGATATAGTGAATGACAGAAATGACATTGAAGATCATGATCACTGTTGATGATTTTTTTTTTTTTTTTTTATTTGTAATCATTAGAAAAAGTTTTGATGTTATTTTTACAAGCACTACTTGGATTATATAAATTTTATAAACATTGTTTACTGTCTTTCGCAAATCAGGTTAAAAATTTATTGTTTATGAAAAAAACCCAAATTTTTTGCACTTTTTCCCCTTAAATTAAAAAATGGCTCCTACGATTTTTTTAAAAATTTGATAGATTCACAAAAATATAAAAATATTAATACGCGTCGATTAACACCTTAACAATGTAAATCGTACGTTTGGTTCGCGAGATATGACGCAAGACAGAAATGACCTTCAAAGGGAGAAAACAACAACCCCCCCCCCCCCGGCCGAAGTTTCCGAAAAACTAATCAGCTCGATACGACTTTGTTTACGTGAGTTATGCTCGTAAAAAAACTGTCCACGAACGTACGTACACACACACACACACTACTCTATAGACCTCAAAACGTAAAGAAATGTTGAAAATTTCAATTTCGATTTTCAAGGCGATTACAAGAACTTCCCATATACTGGGAAGTTAAAAATATGAGCTGACGGGTCGCATATCTCTTGTACATTCTGGAGGAAGGCCTCGAAAAACAACACGAAGAGATGAATCTTTGATCAAAAAAAGTATTGAAGTTGAACCTACGGTCTCTTCTAATCAAATTAAAATTGATTTGAAGTTACCAGTATGTGCGAGGACAATTAGGAGAAGAGCCGAAGAAGCTGGTTTGCCGGCTTACCGATCTGCAAAAAAGCCTTTCATCTCAGAAAAGCACAGGAAGGCCAGGTTGAAGTTTGCCAAGGACCATTTACACTGGACTATTCGAAAGTGGAGGACTGCATTATTTTCCTACGAATCGAAATTTAATTTAAAATATTCTGATGGAATAATACATGCACGACGACCAAAAGATCAAAGAGTTAACTCTAAGTACTGCATCCCAACAACCAAACGTGGAGGAGGTAATGTCCTAGTCTGAGGTTGCTTTTCAGGACAATGAATTGGACCAATTCATTGAATTGATGGTATTATGGATCGTTTCGTATACGTTGACATTTTACAAAACATAATGCTGCCGCACGCTGAAGAGGAGATGCCACTAAAATGGAGATTTCAGCAGGACATTGATCCTAAGCATACCTCTAAGCTGTGCAAGACTTGGCTACAAACGAATAAAATAGAGGTTTTGGATTGGTCTGCGCAATCTCCTGATCTCAACCCGATTGAGAACTTGTGGAAAATTACCAAAAGGAGGATCAACAGCGAAAACTGCAGGACAAAACCGTTACTTTTCGAAGCTATTAAGACAGCGTGGGAAAATATTCCTGAAGAGTTCATTGATAATATAATATCTTCTATGTCAAAAAAATTGCTGCTGTTATTACAAATAAAGGACAGACGACGAAATACTAAAACTACCCAACATTTGTTATAAATTCTGATCGTCAGCTAGAGGCAGCTAGAGGGTGCTTTATAGCTTGTTCACATGGCTAGATTTTGGTCATTGTGATTTCGAAATCTTGTCAAGTGTTCACATCGCCTCGTCTAGATTTGACAGTGACAGTTTCGTAAATTTGAATTTGAATTTTAAATTTGGCGCCTCCGTGGCAACTCTCATCTCCTGAAATACGTGGCTGTTTTTTCGGTGGCCACGTATTTCATCCAATTTTTCGGCCCAAAGGGCCAAAAGGAATTCTTCGGCGTCGTCCTGCCACTTAATCATATTTTTATATTTTCGTTTATTTGTCATGATTCGCGCGAATGAAATTAACATATGTTTGACACTTGTCACTGCTTGTCATACGTCATCTGAATGTGTGTGGTAAAGTGTGGTGAAAAATTTTCTTGCAGTTCTGCCACACGCAACCATCAGATTTTGAGTAGATTTTGTTGAAATCTGGGAGATTTGAGGTCGACTAGATTTTGATTTTAGTATGGAAAATCTGGTCGATTTTGGGTTAGATTTCGCAAAATCTCCCGATTTGTCGAAATCGGGTGCGATGTGAACAAGCTATTAGTTTTGTCCAGGCAACTTTTGAGTACTGAGAAATATGGTATTTTTGTTTTATTTTTTGTTATTGAAAAGACTGAATTGTCATTGTTATGTTTTTTTATAATACACATGTAAATAAATAATAGACACTAAGAACAGATTTTTTTTATCAAGTTTTCCTGATAATATCAGAGGACAACTGATATTTCGCAAAGGGGTGTTTTAGTTTTGTCCAATACTGTATATGAATAAGAGTAGAGTAGAATGAGAATCTCCTTGTTTTACGGTATAAAACGTAGGACAAACTCATAATTGTCCTAGTCCAAATGATTATTTCAAAACAAAAACATCTAAATCATCGCCATTAAGGACGCACCAGTCCAAGTCGATGGAATGACCGCGTCGTCCAATTTGCGAATCGTAACAACGGTCGGCCAACAGGCCTCGATTTGGTATGGTGCATCGTTGATGATGACGCTGAAGAACAGCTTCAACGTTCTCTTCAAACTGTTTGCATTTTATAATATTTCAGGCGAAACAATTGAATCAGATAATCCATTTTTGCGAATCAGGGATTTAGGATTTCCGTTTAGTAATACTTATACTTCCAAAGACTATAATATCTATTTAATCCTTAGCGACATAGCATTCGTTTAGTATTTTTCACGTTTCACTGGTAATCTTATTTAATATTTCTTGACAAAGATATTTTTTTTTTAACAGGCACACTATAGATACTAACTAGTGGGCACACAGTTAGTTATACATATTTATTTGTAAAAGATACTAACCATCCGTGTATGATTAAATTGCGTAGGTGGCATGACGAAGAGTAGAAGGTCAAGGCAGATATATTTCCGGCATTTTTTCAATGCATATTTGCGTCAAACAACAATAAAAACGAATTGTTTATCTTTATCATTTGCAATGAAATCGTATGAATTATTTGTAATCACTTCCGCATATTTATTGTAAGAATAATATAATTATGATTGCGTAAAGCATATGACATACATGAATCACATGATAGATTTAGATAAGTACTGATGGAATGTAGGCAAAGTACTTAGGTAAACTAATGGTGTCTTTCTACTAAAACCCAGGAATTTTAGAGTGTTCGTAGGATAAATATGTGCCATCAGATCCAGACAGTTCGATTTTATGTTCAAACTAATATTAAGTAGTTTTTTTTGGAAGAATTTTCAATAATAGATTAATTTTTATCTTGTACGAAAAGGAATAATGGGCCGCTCCAAACATTGGCGAAAAAAGAGATTAAAAAAAATGCTTTTGGAAGGCAAAACCTACAAATTTATTGAAGAAACACTTGGCTGCTCTAGTAAAATGGTCTCAAATGCAAAAAAATGGGTGGAAAAGCCTGAAACTCGTGGAAGAAAAACGAAACTCAGCACGAAAGATGCCAAAAATGTTGTTCGGCTTCTACGAAAAGACTCTTTTTTGACATCAACGAGTATAATACAAGTTGGATGTAAACACTTGTACAATCAGAAAAACCCTTATTACCTCCAAATTAAAAGGTAGAAGTCTGAGGAAAACACCATTACTTACCATTCGAGACAGGTTTAAATTTGTACGAGATCATAACGACTGGCCTGCTTCCAAATGGAGGAATATCCTTTGGACTGACGAATTAAAAGTTGTATTATTTGGCTGTCCGGGAAGGAGACCGCCAAATGCTTCTCATGATCCACGGTATACCACGAAGACAGTTAAGCATGGAGGGAGAAAAATCAATGTTTGGGGCTCGTTTTCATTTTACGGCCCTGGTTCCATATTTTGGATCAAACCCACGTTGGGCGCCAAAATTTACGTAGACATATTGAACAATTTTATGTTACCTTTTGCGGAATAGGGTATGCCCCTGAAATGTGGAAATTTGGCACTGCATGCAGTTAGTACTACGAAGTCTGGTTTATAGTTTGTGGCTTGGCTGATGATTTTTATTATATGCAAAAACATGCACGGCAGGTTCTTACGAGATTAGGTATTTAAATGGTAAAGAACAATAAACATAATTAGTTTCAATGCAAATATCAGTCAAAAATTTGCTCAGAAAGTCATCAAAGGTCCAAAACACGAGAATTATATCATGACACAAAAGTTTCGATTTGATTTATTTATCTTAAAGTGTTATGAATGAGTAGCAATCGAAGATGATCATAAAACAAGCAGTGGGTCCAGATTTACCATTGAATTTTGATGATCCCTTTAGTACATTACCTAGCTGAAATTTTTTCTAAAATTAACTAAAACTTTGTAGATTCAAGAAGTTTTCAGTCTAACTTAACTCTTGCCTTAAGGTGTCTTTTAGATTACAATTTTGCAAAAATATCAGAACAGATCGCAGAGATGCACAATTGGCTAAACAGAAGCTGTATGACAAAAGGATGGAATTTTGTATGGCCCAGGCGAATCAGAATAAAGGTAGCGGAATCATTCTGATCGGTATCAAATTATCCAATTTTCACATAATTTTCCACCCTCAAAAATATAGTTTTTTAATAAAATGGCACCATTTTGTTATTTTTTAATGAAAAAAAACATTCCGGTGTCTGACATAGGCTCTTACACAAGGATTAATTTGGCGTTTCCTTCTCCTCCCTTCCCCTAGATGATCCAGTCACCTCAAATCACGTCCGCCGTCATTTTTTTATGTTTTTTAAAAAAATATTATGGGTAAGAAAACATGAAAAAATCTTTAAAAAAATATTTTTGTACACGCAAAGTACCAATTACCAGATTTAAAATTTTTCTAAAATGATATCTCTTTTCTTTCTATTGAAAAAAATGGTTAAAATATTTTTGTTTTGAAAATTGCATCTTAAAGTCATAATCATGGAAGTTAAATAAACTTTCTGTACGTAGTAAAACTAAGTACCATAAACCAGGATTACGTCGGCTTGTAGGCTTAATTTGTCACTGAGGTTTCTACTTTCTATTATTTTATTTTTATTGTGCCTATTTTGGGATAATGTGGTCCGTTTTTTTTCTTTTTCCAGTTCAAATATATAGTCCGGTGTATTTATTAATTAAAAATCAAAAATCTCGAAAAAAAGTTATCAGCAATGAATTTTAATGATGATTTTAAAATGATTACTTTTTTTTAAGAATAATTTAAAAATAAATAATAACAAAATGATAACATAAATAAATTTCAATTTTCTTGGTAATTTCAACGTAGAACGAAACTATTGGAATTTAAATCTATTCTTCGAAGAAAATAACATTATGCAGAAATAGAAAAAAACGTATATGATTAAAAACGAATCTCTGATATTACAACACAAATTTTTTAATGCTTTGCCGTTACTGATATGTAGGACAAATTTGAAAAGGAATTTATTACCTTGATTAGCTTTTTCTGACTCAGGTGAAATAGATTGCAAACGTTTTATTGAATTTCTAGACAAGTTGAAGATAAAATTTGAATAAAACCCAAATTATGAAATGAATGAATTTTTGCCAAAAAGTTTATTTACATTAAAATCTGCATCATCGTGTAAGGATCGAATAAATTTAGCACCCAATTCCATTATCGATGGACACTAACAAAGGCCACCAAATTTTAATACAATTGTGAACTACAAGAACTAAGGAGCTGCTGATCTAAATTTTTCAGTCAAATTTATGTAATGTTGCTAAAACTATTATTTGAAGAGGATATGTGAACTGTCGAAGAGGTACTGCAAACATTATTGTATGACAAAATGGGGTGCATTTTGCTTCATAAAAAATTGCAATCGACGGTTTATTTTTAAGCAGTCATGATAACATCTGCGAGAATATAGGACAGTGGTAAAGGATGAATAGATGAATTAAGTTGCCTGGTGCTAATTATTGCCCACTACAACGTTTCGAATGTGTTTTCTGATAATTTTAGCGGCAGCTTTTAAAATTTTGTATGCCTCATCTATTTGAATTTCGTCCTTCGGATTATACCAGGAAAAAGATTTCGTTATGATTCTTTCTGAAGCAAATGAAATGTGCGAAACGTTTACATGAAATTGAAAACATGTAGACTTGTATAAGAACTTATCTCGAGAAGGATCTGCTAGAATCATGACTCAGAAAGCGATTTGGGCATTAATCTTTTGGAATACCGATTTTTTTTTTGATTTTCGCGAGAAATTCTCGTAAGACATTAGTCTTTTTCAACTGTTATGATGCTGTCCGATAACATAAAACATTCAAACATTGCACATTACATTTGACCTGAAAATGTTTCAGTTTGTCTTCCGATGAAAAGGAAGTGGCGTCAAATGTTAAATGAATGGTAAAAATCTAAAGTGTATCCCGAAAATACAGTTTCCGCTTCTGCTCAGCAGATTTTCAAATGGAAAACAGCAGACATTTGCTTAAAATATTCAGTTTGGCTACTGAGCAACAAGAATTTTTCTTATCAAAATCTTCCAGAAGAAGATAAATATTTAATTTTATGATTAAATTTACATTATTTAGAGATATGCATTTTCAAAATGAGTATCACTTAAAATAAATTTATTATTTATATCAAAAGATGTTTTCAGTGAATGTGTTTCACTGCCAACTTGAACTACCCTTATTTTTAAGTATAATATATCAAAAAGATTTTCCCTATCGGGCCCCAAGCTAAATTGCATGAAAGTGTATGTCTTACTTCTGACATCAAATTATCATTTACAAAGATTGATTGAATTTTTACCAATTAAATAGGTTTAAGGACATATATGGAGCAGTGCGCGATTAATATTTATGTGTATATATATTTTAGTCGCGAGACGATAGTGATCATTGTCTTTGATACACGTCAGAACAATGATTATTTGCCAAAAAGGATGATTAACAGGTGAATAATCCCTAGAACACATAAGTAAAACTGCTCTCTAAAACAGTTGCAGAATTCTATAGCGCATGACAAAAAAAGAATAGTGATTTTCCTACAACTGTAAGGCTTGCATCCAAAATATTCTTATTGAAATTCAAGCCTAATCATCAATATTTTAATTTAGTTAGTGTTCAAAATAGCTTCCATTTGAAATCAATATATATATACTCACAATAAGTGTCATAAATATGAAACTTCATTTAATGCAAAGACATCACTACAAGTGTTGAGGAATCTAATAGAGAAATCAGAAAAAAAGAAACAATTCAAAAGGCCATACTAAACGAAAATGTAGAAAAGATACATTTGAAACACGAAAAAAATGCTTTGCAAAAAACATAAATGAATAATGAAGCATAGGATATAACAGCATATAATAAAACATTCGATTGGAAGGATAGAAAGCAGCATATTTTTTAAGGAAATAAAGTTGACTGAGCAAAAATATGTTTAATAAATATACTACCTTATCAATAATTCGATGGTCTTTTGAAGGACATGACCGTTGATTTGAGTTATAGCCAAATTGACAGTTTTAAAGTAAATGTAGACACAAATTTTTATTTAATCATGTAACAATGATAACATATGTGTGCATACATGCGAACCTCTTTCTAAAGTACGAGGGTCAACTGATAAGTCCCGGACCTCACACAGAGATGGCGCCACTATGTCACTTAGTCACTAGCATCGTATAGTTTTACTCTAGACTAGCTTGTATCTATAGTTACAGGTCAGTAGCTTGGCTAGTTTTTGAACGACAGCATTTTTAACAAGACAACTTTAGAGTTTTCACGAAAATGGAGGATTTGAAAAAAACGAGCAGCGATTATATACTTCCATTCGAAAGGCTTAAAGTCTAAATAAAACAAAGAGGAAATGGACAGTACATTGAAAGACTCTGCCCCGTTCATATTCATTGATTAAAAGGTAGGTTGCAGAGTTTAAAATGTGACGTACGAGCACTAGTGATGAGCCTTGTTCTGGACGACCTGTGAAGGAGACAACTCCAGAAATCATTGGAAAAATTCATCGTTCAATACTAAAAGACCACAGATGAAAGTTGTTTGAGTTAGCAGAGGCTGTAAACATATAAAAAAAACGTGCAGGTAACATTTCAAGTAATTTTTTTGGACTTTCACAAGGTCTGTGCGACGTGGGTGCCACGTTTGTTGACACCTGATCAAAAGTTGCATAGAAAAACTATTTGTGTTAAGAATTTGGAGGTCCATCGTAAAAATCACAGTGAATTTTTGAGGCGGTTCGTTACCATGGATGAAACTTGGGTACATCACTCATCACATCCACAAAATAAATCACAACCAAAACAGTGGATTGCGCCAGGTGAATCAACTCCAAAAAAGGCAAAGTCAATTTTGTCAGCTAACAAGGTTCTGGCGAGTGTTTTCTGGGATGCACAGGGAACTATTTTTATTTTCTAACATTTGAGTGATGAGATGAAAAGAAAAAGACCTCATTTGCAGTGGCGGCTCGTGGGAGTTAAGTATGGTTGGGCTACTGGTATGAACCCTTTTCTGAAACAAACTTTAAGCACTATAAAACTTTAAAAAATACCAAACACTACAAGCATTACGAAGGCACACTAAGTACTAATACCATACACTACACTGATGAGACTACTTTTGCATTAACAGTCATCACCTTCACCCCCTTCGGCCCGTCGTAAAAAAATGTTGCTCATGCCTGCTCAAAAGTATTATCCAGACCATGCCAAGACTAAACGTTGTCGAAGCACTGAACGGGCTGCATTTGATTAGCCTGTCCACGATGTATACACATGTTATTTTAAGCACGCACACTCCCGCCGCTTCAGCTTAGAAGTCACGTAGTCATTCAAATCGAAATACTCTTTTTCGGGGCAAAATCCATGTAGCCCCTTTCTCGTAGTAAAGGTGGAAAATTACCAAAGAGAAAATAAGTTTGAATTTTACTCTCAGCTTTTACTCGATGCAGGCACAATGAAGCGAGTCGAAGAGAAAAACAAATTGTTCTACAGTGCGTGGCAAGAAGACTATGTGAAAGTAAACTACAGCATGGGCGAAAAAGATGCTACATTCTATTTTGAAATGAAATGAAATTATGAAAACTATATTGAAATTTATAATGATATTTTATTACATTTGCACTAATATAGGCTCATTAATAAGTGGTGGGGCTGAGCCCCACTAGCCCCAAAGGTAGAGCCGCCACTGCTCATCTGACAAAAAAGAATATCTTTTTCATCATGACAATGCTCCGGCCCATCGTTCAATAATTGCAATCGGATAAATTTGTGAATTAAAGTTTAAATTGCTTGGCCATCCGCCCAATTCGCTAGATCTAGCACCCAGTGAATACCACCTGTTCTTTAACCTCAAATTTTTTTTTGGAGGACGAAGATTTCACAACAACGAGAATATCATTGATGCGGTAAACAGCTATTTTGAGGGCCTGGATAAATCACATTACAGTGATGGTTCAAATAAATTAGAACACCGGTATGACAAATGTATAAGCCTTTCTGGAGATAATGTTGCGAAATAAATGAAACAAAAAAAATTAATTTTTTTTCATTGAGAAATTTATCAGCCGACCCTCGTATCCTCTTAAATTTTCTGACATGCGATTGAACAGAATATCACTTGAAAAAATTCAGTAGATTTTCTTTTTCTTCATAATCTAGAGGAAAAAAAATTTCATTCGATTGCTTGACAGTCTGTATCAAATTTTTAACGCCTTTTTGGGCGATCCACAAGACAAAAGATGGAAGGATTCACTAAAAGTCAACCGAAAATCACCATTGAAGTTTGCCAGCTGGAAGACATAGTTCTTGGATTGAGACATCTGAAGGCGATGTCTTCAAGAGATTAAGGTTCGATTTCGTGGATGAGAAGACAGCCGATGCCATCAGCAAATCATCGGGTTAACTTGCCACGACAAAAACTTAGATACCTCGATGATAGTTCTTGGAAAATTCAAGTTGCTGATAGGAAGCATGGAATACGGAAACAGCATCCTGACAAAGGTTGCTAAAAGAACCAATGATACTTTTGAGCCAAGCGTTTTAAGGAGCACCTTGAGGCGCGTGGAGGACGCAAATTGCAAATTTGTTACAGTTATAAAAATTAAGGACTTTTTGATGAGCTATCAGTGATGATTCGGATGAAGTTACAAAAACTTTAGTAGGTAGGACATGAATGTATCATAATGGGTCTATCGTGGCCGAAGTGAGCCACCTTTGGATAAAAAGGGCTGCCACTACAACCAACCAAGCAGGATATGAATGACTGTCGAGCTTCCAAGGCACTATCAAGAACCAATCGTTCGATAAACAATCACCAGGCAAAACACAAAAAAGATTAAAAGAGCTCAGTAGTAGCTGACAGTCAATAGGTGTCAAGAAAAATTAAAAAAGAGGACGCGGTTGGTAAAAAAAGACACACGGAACCAGCATCCGCAGAAAGCTATCCTTGAGCTTGTCGGGTAGATATTGATTAAAACTGGGTGGTGGAGTTTTTATCAAGATTGTATTGGTGTATTAACATAAAAATTGATCATGAAAAAGAAGGGTCCAATATTGAGATATAAAAACATTATTATTCAGATTGGCTGAACATACTCACTGCTTGTAACTGCACGTTCCATTGTAAATCAAATATTTACGACGAATAAAATTGCAGATCGTCAAAAACGAACACTAGGAAAACCAAATTGGAAACAATTCGTTACGCAATATTGATATCCAATAACAACCAGAAAACTAATATACAATCATTTTTATCTTATACAATCATTTTATTGATTAGGCAACGAATTCAACGCAATTGCCTTATATGTAGTCAGTCTAAAATTACCTACGTACATTCATCAAGACAGAATGCTTACAAACATTGTAAAGTACATGTAATGTAAGCAAACTTTCATGTTTTGCTAAAATCAATTTTGTATGCAAATCATATTGTTACACAATTTAATTGCATTAACAATATGAGCAAATTGCATATGCAGTCTCAATTTGTTTACGATTAAAATAATCATATGTAATTTAGTTTGTTGTTCGACACAACATTCAAACGCGAGACCTATTTTTCAAATATAATCACGCAATCTATTAGTATATATTTTTAAAATAAAACAGTTCTTAAAATATAATCAGAAATAAATTGACAATATACTTCTACAGACGACAAATCAATTTCAATGCCATTTGAAAACTCTGATAATAAATTTTCTACGTATTTTAATAGATATGTCGTGTTTTATGTGTGGTCCATATGTGGAATAAAATTTGGCACGTGATGTAACTGTCTGATATAGATTTTATGGAATATTTGCATTTTTGTAGTTATTTTGAAGATTTTATGAAGAGTATATACAATGTTACATCATTTACTTCTTACGTGGAGACTTGTTAAAATAATCTTGTGGGGATTTAGTTTATATATAATATAGCGTTGGAAAAAACTCTTGGCATATTAAGAAAGACATTGCTGACTTGGTAATATTTTCAAAATAAAGTTAATTATGTTAAACACAGATTGGAAGGAATACCATATTTAGCAATGCTTATGGGTCAATTTTATCTTGCATTTCCATCCACTGTATGTCGTCGAATCGGGGCAGCAATTTGATTTTTCCAAAATCAATTAATAAATGTCTTCAACAGATTGATCACATGGTTGAATATAGTTTCAACTTAAGGGGTTAAATACATGTGCCTGCTCAAAAAAATCGATTTATTTTCTCTTAGATTAAAAAGTGGCAGAATCCAGAGAGGCGTCAGGCTGGGAGATCCAATTTCCCCAAAAACTTTTCACGGCACTGGTGGCAAGATTTCGGATTAAATATAAATGGATTAAACTTAAACCACCTAAGATTCGCTGACGACATTGCGATTTTCGCAGAGAAACTGAGGCATACTACAAATTATGTTACAGTAACTAGATAAGGAAAGCAGAAAAGCAGGACTTTCGATGAATCCAACTAAGACAAAAGTATTGACAAATGTAACTAAGGAGAACATAGAAGTAGAACAGGACTTAATCGAATATTTTGATGAATAGGTTTATTTAGGACAACTTATATCAATAAAAGACCAATATTCAAAAGAAATTGAGAGAAGAATAAGTAGCACTTGGAAACGATACTGGTCTTTAAAAGAAATTGTTAAGAATGATACAGTACCAATGTCAACTAAAAGCAAACTGTACAACACATGCATATGTACTCCCATGTCTAACTTACGGATGTCCAACTTGGCCGGCTACGAACAAAAACAACCAGAAACTGATAGTCTGTCAACGCAGTATGGAACGTAGCATGCTAAACGTAAAGCTAAAGGATAGATGGAAAATTTCAAAAATAAGGAAAAAGACAAAAGTAACCGACATTCTACAAAAAAATCAAAAAAATCAAATGGAACTGGACTGGGCACATCATGCGAACAAATAAGGAACAAGCCGCAAGGTGCGACCATTGAGGTCCACACGGTCAACTTCCCAGTAATATCTACATAAATATTAAAAATAGTAAACAAAATAATAATTATGAAAATACTACTACTTTAAATAATAAAAATGTACCTCTCGTAAGTTATTGGAATGCCTTAATATTAATCGTAACATCTACGCGAGCGTCAATTGATTACGTAGGTAAGGGGGATGATTGAATATTCACGCGGATTAATCGGGAGGGGGAGGAGGGCAGGTTACAAAGCCTTTTCTACGTTCTTTGTTATTTTCATATCGGTGAAAGCTTTGTAAAACATATTATCTGGCAAAGTATTGACTACAAAACAGTTTACCATTCAAAGCGTTCATTACCACAAATGCAAATTTGATTTATTTTTTTTTGATTTTCAAAATTTAAGCAGTTTTTATATTAAAATTAAAACACGGTACTGTAAAAACTCTTCAAAATCTGTTTAAACTATGCAAATACTAATAAACTTTGATTGACTTAACAACAATGTCTTAAAAATAAGAGATACATATAAGGTAAAATCATTCATATGAACACTTTATACATGGCGACTTTGAATGTTTTTTCATTTTTAATTTAATTTTTCTAGACATGATGAAAAAAGCTTTTGCTGCTTTGTCTACAGAAACTGATAAAGATTTATAAATTTTTTGACCATTTATTACCGTGTTGTGCAAATCTGGTTAAAAACTTATTTTTTATGAAAAAATCCAAAAAATTTGCATTTTTTTTGTTAAATTAAAAAACGGCTCCAACGATTTTTTTGTAAATGCAAAAACATAAGAAAAATGTTAATACACGTCGATTGCCACCTAAATGATGCAAATATTATGTCTGGTTCATGAGATATAGTGAAGGACAGAAATGACCTTGAAATCATGATGACTTTTAATGATTTTTTATTTTTAATTGAATTTTTTACGTAATCATGAGAAAAAAATTTGTTGGTTTTTGCACAAAAACTGTTTGAGGTATATAAATTATATAAACATTGATTACTGTGTTTCCCAAATCAGGTGAAAAATTTATTGTTTATGAAAAAAAACCTAATTTTTTGCACTTTTTTTCCTTAAATTGAAAAACGGCTCCAATTTTTTTTTTCAACAACTTTATAGAATCACAAAAATGTTTATACGCGTCGATTGACACCTTAGCGATGCAAATCGCATGTTTGGTTCGCGAGATATAGTGCATGGTAGAAATGACCTTCAAAGGGGCAAAACAACAAACCCCCCACGACCGAAATGTTCCAAAAACTAATCATCTCTTAAGATTGCAAAGACGCTTTAATTGACACCTCAACGAAGTCGATGCGAGTTTGTTAACGTGAGTTATGCTCTTAGAAAAAACTGTCCACGAACGCACATACGTACGTACGTACATACATACACACACATACATACTTCTTTCTAAAAACACTTAAAATATTTTCTAAAGACCTCAAAACGTAAAGATATGTTGAAAATTTCAATTTCGATTTTCGAGGCGATTACAAGAACTTCCCATATACTGGGAAGTTAAAAATGGACGAAAAATGTAATGGAATGGTACCTTAGGAATGGGAAAAGACAAAAAGGACGACAAATTAAAAGATGGGAAGATGACCTACCAAAAGGTTAGAGAAGGATGGTTCGTGACAGAGATGAGTGGAAGAAACAAGGGGAGGCCTATGTCAAAGGACAACCTGACCAATAAATTGGTTGCTGAAGAATATCAATGTACATATTTTACCCGTAAAGACTATTTAAATGTAAAAACTCATAGTACCCTAAATATGTTAAAACTGTACTGTATTTGGTCAGCGAATAAAAGCTTTTATAAAAAAAATTAGATTAAAATGTTCCAAATACTCTAAGAATACGCAAAAAAAAATTTTGAAACGATATTCGTATTAGTTCTCGAGTAATAGTCCGTCATAGGCAGGGCGGTGTTCCCCAGTAAGTCGAGCACACCTGCCGCGCGTCCTTGCCTACTTCCTTTCCGGCGCTATGGGTGGTTCTCTATTTGTGTATCCCTACCATATTCTTATAAAGCTGAAATACTAAGGAAATAGGACCTGGAATCGCTGACTAACACGTAAATTAATAAACACTAATAATCAATGATGTTTATCTACTACAAACTTTGAACGCGTTTTTCTCAAAGTAGTGATTTTTACAAAAGAGTATTATCCACCACGTCTACAAAAAAAGTATTATCTTCTTGTTGAACCCTACATGTTTTTGTAATTTTCGAGAAATAATTTGGTTATTATTGTTTTAAACACGATTTTTTGGAAAAATCGATTTTTTGTTTAATCTAAAATTAATGTAAAAATTTCATTTTTTTTTAAATTTCATTGGTCGACCTATGCACTATACATCTGATTTACATATTTTTCTCCTTCTGAATGTGGCAGGATCTCCGGAAATGGCGTTAAGTTGTACGAGGCGTTTTTTGAAGTTTTTCATTTTCATTCATTTTTTTCTCGCCGCCATTTTGTGTTGAAAAATTATAAAAAAAAATATTTTCAAGTACTTTGAGACATTTACTTTAAGGAATTCATTTTGAAAATCTTCTGAATAAACAACATATTGTTTTTAAATCAATCTGAAATTAGCATTTTTAAAAAAAATACATGTATTTCCCCCCTTAAAAGTGGGGTGAAGTATTGAAAGGCATTTTTTTTTTTTTTAAATAAATGCATAATATCTCAAGAATATTGTGTCAAAATTTTAAGTCGATTGGAGCAAAATTGACGAAGTTATGATAAAATTCCCTCATGAACGTTTTACGAGTATACCAGATTTATTAGTGTTCAAAACTTTAAAGCGTTTTCCCAACAACTCACGTTTTCAAAGTCAGTGCTCCTCATAACTTCAAAATTGCTGCACCGATCCTTTTGAAATTTTGAACACTATCTCTGTACATAATTTACGAGGTAAAACTGGAGAGCTTTTTTCAAATTTGTTATTAATTTATATTTTACAATAACAAATTAGCCGAAAAATCGCGTTTTTCCCTTGAAAGTGTTCCAAAAAAGAGAAAAATTGAAATTTCAAAAAACCCTCCCAGCGTTACGTGGAAAAAACTATTATCTAACGAATGAACTTTCATTTTTTGATTTCAAATGATCCAGCACTAAGTTATGAGGGGCACCGCAATTTCATTTTTTTCCGAGACACGTCCTAATAATTGCTGCCATTGTCGTATTTTGTAATATTTTTTCATGAAAATTTTATACAATATTCTTCGAATGTCATACTTTAATGTACCATTGGTTTCAATACAGAGATTTTAACTGTGTCGTCACAAAAAATAAACAAAAACATGCCTTTTTGTACGAATTAACCTTACCTCGCCCTTAAGCCATAAAATCGATTCATTCTTATTCAAATATACTTGCCAACCCACAATTGGGGTCTGAAAATAAACAATTTTCCATCCAGTACAATTCAAAAATCTTGCTGTCAATCATTTACAAAAAAAATATGTGCATAACTTATAGTTTATTGGGTACACGTACCCCTCATAGTCAGTTTTTCATCTTTTGATGCACAATGGATAGTTGTGTCATTTTCTTTGGTTGCTTTCAACATGACTGGTATCAGAAGAGAGACAACGCATTATTATTGATAATACCATAAAGAAGAAGTCAATCATATACGAGAACTGTTTGTATTTGTATTCCGATATGGAAAATAATAAATATTTCAATGGGATTGGAGGACTTGTCGCCGTGAGTGGTTGATTAAAGTAGACTGAAAGCAAATTGAAAAGACGACATTGAAAATGAACATAAGACGATAAGATACAGTCGAAGATTCTTCATAGTTGACTGCAAGCGAAATTAATTTTTAGATATAAATATGAGTGGTTTCAGAGAGAAATTTATTGAAAATATTCCAAGACAAAAGGAGTCACACTAAATAAAGCATATTAACGGAAATTTTGCATTGAATTAGCCTAACAAAATCTTTAATTTAATGGAAAGTGTTGTTACGGCGTGAAGGATGGCATCCTCTTCAGGTGCTGTCATTTGCCATTCGCCACGAGACAGCACCTGAAGAGGATGCCATCCGTCACGCCGAAACCACACTTTCCATTAAATTAATGATGAACCAGCATAAAATCTGGAAGCTAAGAACCCCCATTTATTGTGCAATAATAGTGTTAGTGAGTTGCTAACCAAAAGCACAACTAGAAAAACGTCGTTGTTGACTAGACTAGTAGGTTCTAACTCATAATAAACTAACTTATAAAATCTTTAATTTTAGAGGTCTTCCCGTAAATGTGTCTGAACTATTAATCTAACTAAAAGGACACTAATACCTACAGATTTGGTACTATCCCTTATATCGATTCTTATCGTCTGGGATGTACTATGTCCTAAAATTTTAAATACGGAGAATTACTAAATTTTGATGGAGAGAATGATTAAACTAAACGGAGGTGGTTTTAGTCGGTAGAAATCCGAAATGCCGAGAGGCAGGAGCTGATCGGTATCTTTTGAAGATTTCCACCTCCTAACGTTGAAAAAAAAACTATATTGCAGAGGATCATATCACCACCTGAATTAGGTAACTTTTATTGTTAATTATTTGTATTGCTGAGGTCTGGGCCGTGTTATGTATATTTTCATCGTCATCCGCAATTATAAAGTTTGTCCGTGTGAGCATGAATTTTATAAGAGTAAATAAGGGTTATAATCTCGAATGTGAATTCTGATTGATGTGTTCTCGTAATTGGTCTTTTACATTGATCTTACCAGCGGTGCATATCTATCTATTCTTACCAAAACCGACCATTTGATCGATTACAGTATACAGCCGTGGCCAAAAGTATTAGGCACCCCTTTAAATACATATGTTTTGACCACACTTTGTATATCGTTTACATAGGGGGCGGGACTGAAAAATGATCATACTTCCGTATTACTTGTCTCTACGCACACCTAAATAAAAAGATGGGAAAGCATGGTACTTACTACGGCTGCTTATAGTGTGAAGTAGCTTGTTTTTGTGATTTATTTACGAAAAAAACTGCTTAGAACGGGTGAACTTGATATTGGAAAACGTTGTAGAATTCAGTTTCTACATGAACAGGACACATCTCAAGTTGAGATTGCCAAGCTAGTGAAATTTGCTATCATGCGGTTTGCGGAGACCAGTTCTCACAAAAATAAGCCAAGAACAGGCAGAAAACGCGTAACTACAAAACGACAGGACAGAAAACTTGTCCGCGACTCTTTGAAGGAGCGTAAAAAATCATCTTCTGCGGTCGCTGCTGACCTATCGGAAAACATAGGGTAGGTAATAAGTGCTCGATCGATAAGAAGGCTGGAAAGGATGCAAAGCTAGAAAGAAGCCGTGGCTTTCAGCGGACAACGAAAAAATCGCTTGGAACGGGCTCTTCGATACCAGCATTTCACAGAAGAGGATTGGTCAAATGTTGTGTGGTTCGATGAATCTAGCTTGCAGGTTACCTTAATTATAATCTTTTTCAAACAACAATAACCGTACTTTGTTACAAACGCCTCGATTTCAGAAAAATTGTCAAAAAAATTAAAACCTTTATTTTTCTTTTTTAATAGGTGTCTGGTATGACCTTTGTGAAGCAGCGCGTTGGTGAGGAATATCATCCAGATTGCGTGGTGCCCACTGTGAAACTTGGAGGAGGCACTATCATGGTTTGGGGTAGCATGGTTGCTGATGTAGTCGGCAAGATGTTCGTTTGTGAAGACCGTTTAAACAGTGAAAAGTAAATTGGGAAGTGTGGTTTCGGGGTGACGGACGGCATCCTCTTCAGGTGCTGTCATTTACCATCCGCCACCAGACAGCACGACCACGGTTAGGCTTATTGATGGATTAAGCTCATTATACTTCAACTATTCGTATTATTTCTATCCGCAAAGTATAACGACTGGGAAGTGTAGTTTCGGGGTGACGGACGGCATCCTCTTCAGGTGTTTCCCAATTTAAAAATGTACCGGCCAGAAGCCTGGAAACAAGAACTTCCATTAATGTGCAATAATAGTGTTGGCAGAGTTGCGAACCAATAAAAAAGCACACTAGTGGGCAGGAGTTTGTCGACTAGACACGAAGGTTCGAATACCCAAATATGTATGGAGTGAAAAGTACATAAATGTGCTGAAAACTGTACTTATGCCTTCGTTAATGTACATTTTTGGTGACACCAATCTACGTGGAGTCAAATTCCAACAAGACAATGCTCCTTACGATGCGCTGGTTTAGAGACAACAACATTGAATTATTAGATTGGCTAGCGCAGTCTCCAGACCTGAACCCTATCGAACACCTCCAGGGGTATTCTGAAGGGTAACATTAGGAAATATGTGTAATATAAGATCAAAAATGGCTTTAAAAACCGTTTTGGTACACGAGTGGAACATCATAAGTACCGCGGTGTGTACAAAGCTCGTAAGCAGTATGCCCAAGAGGATTGTTGCTGTAATAAAAACACAAGGTGGACCCACAAAATATTAGTGTATTTGGTTTAATTTCATCGATGTATAATAAATTTGAAAAAAATACTGTTTTTTTTATTTTTAACAAAAAAAAATCAGTTATTTATCACCCCCACTCTAGGAGGTCGACAAATATTTGTGCGAGGTTTGACGCAGACCTCCCTTTGTGGTCTTTATAAAATGTCGAAAAGCCAGAGAAAACAGACAAGCGAAATTTTTGCTTGACTCTTTCTAAAGGATCTTTTCATTCTCTCAGGATTTCCCAAGGGTGCATGTGTGTAGTCCTGGCAGTATACGTTGAAGCCAAACACTTAGCGCATTTAGATGACTGCGGCTATAAATATTAGCGACACTTTTGTTTACAGCACAGGACACAAAAAATAGACCAAAATTGTCACGGTGTGTAAATCAGTTTGTGATTTTTTTATGTAAAAAACTTTATGTAAAAAAATCACAAACAAAATTTTGAAAAATGGATGACCCACACTGCAAAGCAATGAATGTTGTATTTGATTAAATTTTAAACGGTTATTAGGCAGAGTTTGTTATGGTTACTGGTAATAGTGATTGAATCTCGAGTAATGAAATAAGGGCGAAGACTAAGGAAAAATGAATTGTAGCCACATTCCAGTCAAACAGAGCTAGACTGGCAGCTCAACTCAACAATCCTTCCTCTACAGAAGAAATAAACAATTTTTCACGGAGAAATTATAGCCAATTTAATCGTCCTACTCAGTGAGCAATTGATAACACAATTTGAAGAGACTGGAAGAATTTCAGATAGAGTAAGACCACATAACCATGCGTCCTTTTAGTTGAAAATTAGTCCGTGGATACCCAAAATTATCGATTCGTCATCGTTCTCAGATTTTGGCCTTCTTTTGGTGCATGGTGAAATTCAGTTAACACAAAAAAGCTGAAACACAGAGCCTGCAAATAATGCAGAATTTACGCAGATTGAGTTCAGTAAAGCGAGGAAACTGATGCTGAGTTTCAAAAGAAAATTTTCTACACCTCTTGGGAGATGTTGCTAAACAAAATTGCCGCATACACAGCGAGGAACATTCGCATAATATTCAGAAGAGGAAAAATCACTACTGCTGCTACTGTTTCGAGTTCAATTTACAGGGTGTTCGGAATAAATTTGACATATTTATAATTGATTTTATTTTTCCGTAGGTTGAAGGTATTAACACACACTACTCGTCATTTGAAAGTTTGGACCCTTCTTCATTCATATACAAGATGTCAAAAAGGATAGATGACTGGAACCCACCTGAATCATGGAAGAGAATAACTTGCATCATGATGATTCGTGACGGCCATCAAAATAAGGATATTATGACTGCTGCCCAATGATCCCTGAACACAGTAAAAACAATCAGGCATGAACTAGAGACTTGCAATGGTGACTACAAGGATGTAGCAAGAAGAAAGATCCCTAGAAGACGATCTGATTGCGTTCGTATAGCAGAATTCCTCGCAAATCTGCAGGAACAGGTGTTGAAGAACCCTGGCATTGAAATTCGGGCTTTGTCACGTGAAATGAATGTTGCAGTCTCTACTATGAAGCTTGCGCTCAATGAAGACCTTCGCTACTACTCATACAAGCGCCGAAAAGGTCAGCTGCTCACAGAAAAGACGCGTGAAAAACGTTTGATAAACGCGAAAAAACTCCTAAGCAAAGTGAAACATCCTGCGGAACCACAAATAATCTGGTTCTTTTCCGATGAGAAAAACTTTTGCCAGGATCAAAAACACAACACCCAGAATAACACATGGCTTGCATGCAGTACAAAGGACATTCCTCGTGTAATGCAGACTAAATTTCTCCAAACTGTGATGGTTTTCGGATGTGTATCCTCTGAAGGCAATATGATGCCTCCGCAGTTTTTCCAAGAGGGCCTCAGGTTGACTTCAGATGGCTACGTGGAGTTGTTAAACACTGTATTCAAGCCCTGGATAACAAGGGTAGCTAATGGTAGGTCGTATGTATGGCAGCAGGATTCGGCTCCTTGCCACACTTCTGGGAAAAGTCAAAAATGGTTGTCTGAAAATTTCTACGACTTCACCAGTCTAAATGTTTGGCCTCCAAACCCCCACATCTTAGCCCCATGGATTATTTTGCATGGGGCGCAGTTGAAAAAGACACCAATCGCACTTCCAGTAATACAAAAGCCCAGTTAATCGATAAAATTGAAATAGCTTTTGAGGCCCTTCCCAGGGAGACTGTAGCATCAGCTTGTTCGAGGTTCTGAATCAGGATTGAAGCTGTGATCGATGCTAATGGTGGTTATTTTGAGTGAATCTTGTTGATAGTATTGTAATTTACTTTGCCTGTAATTTTTTTTTGTCAATTCATTAAATTTAATAAATACAAAGAAGATTTTCTTTTTCCTTACGAAACTGTCAAATTTATCGCCATCATGTACTTCCTTTTTTAAATGACATCACCCATTTTTTATATGATTTGGTGGCATCACTGGTTTTTGCATTATCCATGAGGTCTATATGATCGGTTTCTTGAAGTTTGCGTAGCTTCGGCGGGATAGATACACCTGCATCTTCATTAAAACCATATAACTCATGAATATGAAGGACTCGGCCGTTTGGTCTATTCTTTACGGGCTTCAAAATGCAGAAAAGAAGACGATCGTCCAAACTTTAGATTGTTTATTTATCTATAAAACTTACTTTTCATCGTAAGATTGATAGTTTCCAACCTACAGCGCGACAAATATTCCCGATCGGTGCAGAGGAATACACTTTCATTTACATAGAAAGAAAAACTACGTTTCAAAATACATAATAACATAAACATATATTCCATAAAATCGAACCTATAAGGACATTATGTGAAGTGTGTTTATGCTGGTGTATAACATCTTTTCTATGGTTTTACGTCCTAGCAACAGAGAAATATATTTCAGAGTATACTTTATGAAGAGTCGCAACATTAAGCCAAATAAATATATATAAATAAATTATTGAAAAATACCAATAAACAAATCAACTTAATTGTGATAGCATTGTTTCTAGCAAGAAGTTCCGCGTGTGGATGCAGACAATTAACAGGCAAACCAAACAATCAACCAAAATTTTTCAAATGAACGAATATCAAAACAAACAAATGCTGCGTTTTCGAGCTGAACTGAATATAATAACAAACAAATATACATCCAATCCTCCGCAGAGCCTTCAACAAAGTTGTCTCCACTGTGTTGTGTATCCTATACACATTCATCCATTCAAATTGTCGTGATGTTTCTTGGCCGTTCTAACATCTCTCAGCCCCGACCTCACCACAATTTTTAGAGTAGCAATTATATCTGAAGACTGCCATAATATCTTTGTCGACAAGTACTTGTGCTGATGCACTTTTCGAGCAATGCAATTTAGATGCAAGCGACTGACTACAAACGTTAAAAGAAACCACCACCACTCATACACATAATGGCCACGTCACCATATCACACCACACCACACCACATCGGCTCAACCAACAAATTGTTGTGGGAAAATTCTTTTCGTTTTGGTGACTTGACGACTTGACTGAAGCCGGAGTAGAAGAAGCGTCCGACC
Source organism: Oxycera nigricornis (assembly GCA_963942545.1). Lineage (NCBI taxonomy): Eukaryota > Metazoa > Arthropoda > Insecta > Diptera > Stratiomyidae > Oxycera > Oxycera nigricornis. Next base: position 93,746,877 of record OZ012663.1, on the reverse strand, counting down.
GCGACGAAGAGTTCTTATCCCTTTTTGAACATTTATAAGTCTAGTAGGCAGGCACCACTTTGTTATCAGTATTGTCTGTTTCAAATGGTTCATTTCTAGTCTTTGTGTTGGATTACATGTGGTGTACGCTGACATGGTTTTTTTGCTTGACGAGTCAGAAATATCGTGGGAACAAATGGAAATTGGTGGAAAATCCAATAGTCATGAAAGTTAATTACAGTTATTGATAGAGAAGGTCGTGCAGTAGTTTTAGTGTTGTTGTGTCTTTAATTTTTGCTGGACATTTTCATAGAAGTAAAAGTATTACTATTTGAACCTATTTTTGCTGGTGGATGCGATGATCATGTAACAGATCGAAACTATGATTGAGCCAAGAAACATAAAGCAGCGTATTTGAAGAGCATCGATATATTATTATTAACTTCCCAGTATATGGGAATTTCTTGTAATCGCCTCGAAAATCGAAATTGAAATTTTCAACATTTCTTTACGTTTTGAGGTCTATAGAGTATATATAAAGTGTTTTTAGAAAGGGAGATGTATGTGTGTGTGTGTGTACGTACGTACGTACGTGGACACTTTTTTCTACGAGCATAACTCACGTAAACAAAGTCGTATCGACTTCGTTGAGGTGTCAATCGAAGCGTCTTTGCAATCTCAAGAGCTGATTAGTTTTTGGGATACTTCGGTCGGGGGGGTTTGCTGTTTTGACCCTTTGTAGGTCATTTCTGTCATGCGTTATATATCGCCAACCAAACATACGATTTGCATGGTAGAGGTGTCAATCGACGCGTATCAACATTTGTGTCAATCTATCAAATTTAAAAAAAAATCGTTGTAGCCGTTTTTTATTTTAAGAAAAAAAAGTGCAAAAAATTAGGGTTTTTTTCATAAACAATGAATTTTTAACCTGATTTGCGTAATTTAGTAGACAATGTTTATTAAATTTATATACTCTAAACAATTTTTGGAGAAACACCATCAAAGCTTTTTCTCATGATTACGTAAAAAATTAAATAAAAAATAAAAAATTATTAAAAGTCATCATGATTTTCAAGGTCATTTTTATCATTCACTATATCTCACGAACCAGATATAATATTTGCATCATTAAGGTGTCAGTTGACGTGTATTAATATCTTTGTGAAGTTTTTTACATTATAAAAACTCGTTTCAGCTTTTTTTAATTTAATAGAAGAAAATGCAAAAAATTATAGTTTTTTTCATAAAAAATATTTTTTAACCTGATTTTCACAGCACAGTAATTACCTGTTTATAAAATGTTTACATTCTTATCAGGTTTTGAAGAGAAACCGGCAAAATTTTCTTCCTTGAATATGAAAAAAAACTAAATGAAAAATAAAAAATCATTCAAAGTTACCATTTAAAGAGGGTTCATACGAATGCTTTTACTTTATTTTTTTTTATTCTAAAAAAATGTTGTAAATTCAATCAAAGTTTTAAAACATTTGCATAATTTGAGCAGATTTCAAATAGGTTTTATAGTCTTTTATTTAAAAAAAATGCTTAAATTTTTAAAACCAACAAAAATTTTCAAGATCAAAAAGGCACCCCACCGATTGATCCGCGTGAATATTCAATCTATCCTCATCGACCAAAATTCTTACGTAATCAATGGACCCTCCCGTAGACGATATGATTCATATTAACTCGTTACTGCTATGAATACCTCTCATTGTTGTTATGTTGTTGATGTTTATGTAGATATTACTGGGAAGTTGACCGTGTGGACCTCAAGGGTCGCACCTCGAGGCTTGTTTTTTAAATACTTTTAATAATATAAAGATTATACATATAAGGGGTTTCGAACCTCCCACGTTAGGCTTATTGATGGATTAAGCTCATTATACTTCAACTATATTTATTATTTGTATCCGCGAAGTATAACGACTGTCCAGTTTCGTACATGGAGCATACGTAGCCATTCCATTAATGTGTAAGAATAGTGTTAGCAGAGTTGCGAAACAAATGGAAAAAGCACACTAGTGGACAGGAGTTTGTCAACTAGAAGCGGAGGTTCGAAACCCCTTATATATATGGAATGGCTACGTATGCTTCATATACGAAACTTGACAGTCGTTATACTTCGCGGATACAAATAATAAATATAGTTGAAGTATAATGAGCTTAATTTATCAATAAGCCTAACGTGGTCGTGCTGTCTGGTCGCGGATGGTAAATGACAACACCTGAAGAGAATGCTATCCGTCACCCCGAAACCACACTTTCCTATTTAAGGAGGGAAGTACCTTTAGACATTTTTTAAAATCGATTTTTTTTAAATTGTTTTAATTGATAGATATATCGCCTCAAAATATCATGTCGAAGTTTCAAAAGCCAATTCTCAAAATTGTGGAAGATATGCATCCCGGAAGTGCCTGGCGCCGAGTTGTTTCTCTTGACCACAAACTTTAAACGGCCTTTTCTCGAAACCATGTTTTTTAACATTGCGTAAGTGATAATAAAAAAACTAGTGAATCGATTTTGATCATCTAGCATTCATTTTAAAGAGCATAAAAAACTGTTTTATATAGACTAAAGATTAAAAAAAAAATTATTTTGGGACTATTTTTGATTGGAAGTAGGTACAACGAAATTTTTCGTCAAAATCGTAATTTGTTTTTTGTGAGCCTGTTTTGAAGGGTTAATTTTCGAATTTCGCAAATATTTTAGTCTATCTACTAAGAAAAACCCCTTTCGAGGAAGAAAATGTTTGGTTTGTTGATTTCAGATGAAAATTGCAGTCAGCATCGCTTACGCAATTTACGACGTCAGCGACGACATAGCTTTCAAGATCCTTGAAAAATTTGTTAATTTTCAACTTTCACTTTTGTAGAATATGTTTTTTTTTCAACCTCAAACAGCGCCTAAAATGAATATTATACTAATTTAATAAGAACTGTCTTCATTTTCCCACAAATCAGTTGCAAAAAAAGACCTTTTTTCGGCCTCTAAAAGTACTTCCCCCCTTAATATAAAGATTGTTTTTCAAGACTAATTCAAACCTAAATTCAAAAAATTAATATAAGAATTTATGACATTGAAATCTAAAACTTGCGTCGTGAATATGAAAACTTCATTGGTACCGCCAGCTGTACATTTATGGTAGCGGTATTGCCTGGTGCATAATCCACGGTTATTGATGAGCAGGATATTGAGGTTGGATCAGTCTGGGTTGGAGAGTCATACAAGTCTGTCGAATCGGTGGGATGGAAAAAAAGAACTATATCGAAAGTAGCATTATTGGAAAGGTAACGATGAGCTTTTGCTTCTAGACTAGGACGGATCTGTTTTCAGTTGACCGTTTTTTTAAACATTTCGATTGTTTTTAATGTTCCCGACATTTTTGAGAGGGCACATAAGTCAATTATTGTTATACGAGTTATTTTACAACTTTTCCTGCAAAAATCAGTGTGCCCCTTCTCAACGGTCAAATGTAGTCGTTTTTTTACAGATCCGCCCTGGTCTAAATCCCAATATCTCTTTTTCAAAATCCATCCTACAAAACGTGTTGGTCACTTTGATATCTTTTTCGAAATGTTTTTCTACTTTCTGATCTTTTATTTTTATACCAGAATAATTCCTTTTCAAAAGTTATCCTTCCTTGCTTTCTTTTAAAAAATTTAAATCAACAAAACACTAAACCTTTTCCGTCAATCATAAAATATTCTCGCATTCCTAGTATTCAGCTTGGGGGCCTTATCTAACACTTATCTTGATCTGATTTTCACATTCCGTTTCGATACTTCGTATCTTTTATCTAGACGATGTGTTGCAAGAATGCAAAAATTCTTCAGCTACTTCATATCAAGTATTTACGTGTAATTGTACATAACATTACGTACACAATATCAATGCGTAGACTGCTGAACAAGGAGTTGAATTCTGGCAACAACAAGAGTGGCAATAAATTTTTTCCGAATGATTCAACTAAACCCCTTCTAAATTTGCGAACCCACACACAACATGTTTACAGCATTTTTTCAAAAGGAAAGAGACGAGCAAATATTTTGCAATACATTCTACTCGTATATACAAAAGCAACAAAGTGTTTTTGTATAGCAGGTGCAGCGTGTTGATGACAAACAGGGTGAATTTTATATAGGAAAGGGATAATACACTAGTGAGTCATATATCCTGGTGAGACTTGATATTTATAGCATATCCTGTTAATGCTGCATTAATATCCGTCTAGACTGTTTGAATGCCTGAAATATTTAACGTTTGAGCAATGTTCATGATTCAAACAGGATAAAGTAAGCCTGCTAATGTCTTTACATGCTATACATCCCGAAAACCAGGCACTGATACATTCCAAAATCTCCTGTTAAACTTCCTGCAAAACACATTGATTGAGGGTGCCGATTTACCGCATCCAACATAAATACACTTTGTGCAAATCCCCGAAATTTTGACGGTTAATAAAAGACCAATGTCCTTGACCAAACCCTTCCGGGATTATTCTCACTTGCATTCTGCAAAAAAAAATAAAGCAGCCACATCATATCCTATCCCGGGCTATTGAACGTTGCTATTCCGCCTATTTTTAGATATTGCTACAGCAACGTGATGCTGCTTCCGACTTCAGAATATACTACATTCCATCCAGATGTATGTACATCAGCACGGCAAGGATTCTTTCCACTAATAATTTGTGGTCGCGGGTGTTGAATCCTTGGAACGGAAACAATCGATATTTCGTCTGAGAGTTAAGTCGATTCTTCTGGTAGGTGATGCAATAAGTTGGTTTGTTTGTGTGTTGGTGGCGTTGGAAAAGGGATTTGTACATGAGTCATTGGCTTTATTCAACACATGTGAAATTATATTATTGTCGAAACGATGAATATGTAAACCGGAATAGGTGTGAATAATGCTTGAGTTTTGTTAAAATTGGTTGCAATAAATTTTTTATTGCTGTGAAAACTGCTAAAACACATAAAATTTATTCAAACAACAATTGAATTTGTGCTGCAAATTAAATGCATTTAAATTTTTGGCTAGTTAAAGTTTATTTCTAAAGAAGGCAGCATTTTCTGTCGTTTCTTGACTAAACTAAGAAATACAATCCGATGAGATAATATTTTAGATTGCGCAAAAGCTTACCAGGACTCATAAAAATTTCTTCTTCTAGAAATATTCATAGCTTTTTTGATATATGAAGGTGGGTCAATAAATCCTTAGAAAAAATAGAAAAACCTTTTTTTTTATTTCTCAACATAATCTGTTTTAAGATCAATACAGTTTTCTAGGCACCCCTCCAATTTTTTTAAGCCATCAGAAAAATAAGACTTTAAAGGTCGTTCAAAATAGCTATTTTTTGTTTAAGTGAGGCCATTTTTCGTTTAATTTTTCACTCAATCGGCTCAGTAACGATGCATAATAATCTTCGGTGATTGTTTTCCTGTTTCCCAAAAAACCATGGTCATAACCTTGCCGGCCGATTTCACCGTCTTCGCAGTTTTGGAGCAAACGCGGCACCGATCTTGCCGATTTTTTTCCATATCCATTTTTTCATGTAAAATCAAAATTACGATGCTTTTTGACACTCTCATGGCCTCAACTATTTCTCGCAATTAATTTTTTGTATCACTCAACACCATATCATAGATTTTGTCGATCATTTCAGTTGTACTTACTTCTACAGGACATCCTGAACCATGTTCGTCTTTTTTTTATGTACGGCCAATTTTAAATTAATTTATCCAGTTGAAAATAGTTGCAGTTGCACAAGGGCAGATTCACCATGAACTGTATCTAACTCAACTTTGATTTCTGTCGGTGTAAGGCTTTTTAAATAGAAATGTTTGAGGGGGCAGTACCTTTAGACACTTCAAAAAATCGATTTTTTTAAATTGTTTTAATCGATAGATATATCGCCTAAGAATATCATGTCAAAATTTCAAAAGCTAATTCTCAAAATTGTGGGAGAGATGCATCCCGGAAGTGCCTGGCGCCGAGTTCTTTTTCTCTTGACCACAAACTTTAAGCGGCCTTTTGTCGAAACCGTGTTTTTTAACATTGCGTGAATGGTAATAAAAAAACTAGTGAATCGATTTTCATCATCTAGCATTCATTTTAAAGAGCATAAAAAACTGTTGTATATAGACTAAAGATTAAAAAAAAAACAAATTATTTTGGGACTATTTCTGAATGGAAGTACAACGAAATTTTTCGTCAAAATCGTAATGTTTTTTTTGAGCCTGTTTTGAAGGGTTAATTTTCGAATTTCGCAAATATTTTAGTTTATCTACTAAAAAAAACCCTCTCGAGTAAGAAAATGTTTGGCTTGTTGATTTCAAATGAAAATTGCAGCCAGTATCGATTACGCAATTTACGACGTCAGCGACGACATGGCTTTCAAGATCCTTGAAAAATTTGTTAATTTTCAACTTTCACTTTTGTTGAATATGTTTTTTTTTCAACCTCAAACATCGCCTAGGATAAATATTATACTGATTTATAAGAACTGTCTTCATTTCCCCACAAAAAGTTGCAAAAAAGACCTTTTTTCGGCCTCTAAAGGTACTTCCCCCCTTAATCACCGCTACGAAACTCACTTTGCTCCATTGTTATAAATAGGTAAGCAAAAGTTGTTCATTTTGATCGACTATAAAAACGAAACTAAATACCTCAGGGGAAGTAATTTAGGTTCTATCATCGAAACACCTCCCTGATTAGCTACGTCACTTCTTTCAGAATCATTTTGTGTTTTATGTTGTACCTACCCTGAAACGGCACCTTAAACTTTGATAGCACTCTAGTTAGAAGTGGCGCTTACCGTGGAAAAAATATTTTGTGATGATGCAAATACAAAACAATTCACTCTTTTCCTGGGGGAGTCTTGACTTCCTGCCGGGAGATTCTATTTTCAGCATTTTTCGAATGATTTTTCGTAAAGAATTCAACTTTTGCTGCAACTGATTTCACTGAAAACATTTAGCGAACATTGTATCCTTCCTTTTGAGATCCTTTTTGGAAGGATCTCATCGCCAGTTGTCCAGGAAAAATTCCCTTTTTTCCCGGAGGAGTCTTGACTTGCTGCCGGGGGATTCTGTTTTCAGTATTTTTCGTAAAGAATTCAATTTTTTCTGCTATTGATTTAACTGTAAACATTTAGCGAACATTGTATCTTTCCTTTTGGGACCCTTTTTGGAAGGATGTCATCGCTAGTTGTCCAGGAAAAATTCACTTTTTTCCCGGGGGAGTCTTGACTTGCTGCCGGGGGATTCCGTTTTCAGTATTTTTCGAATGATTTTTCGGAAAGAATTCAATTTTTGCTGCAACTGATACCATTGTAAACATTCAGCGAACCTTGTATCCTTTCTTTTGGGATCATTTTTGGAAGGATCTCATCACTGGTTGTGATGTTTGCACACCATCTGGGATTTTCTGAGGACTTATTGACCCCCCCCCCCTCGTAGCTTTTTCATAAGTTAAAATAAAAAAAACGAAAATTTTCGTTTGGATGCTGGAGGTATCCAAATGAAAATTGCAAACTTGGTGATACCATCATTTAATATTCGTTCCGACACAGATTTGAGTAATTTTCCTGCCAAAAAAAACTGCCTGCATCCCGAGCACCACGTCATTGTCTGACTTAAAATAATTATTTTCTGTTAAATAGCAAGCTATTCAGTTCCTAGATTTTTGATAAAATTGTGGTGCCTCACCTAATTCTTTATTTCGCCAAACCTTTTTCTTGGTATTCACTATAAATTGTATCATTCAAAAAACCAATAATCGTCAGTCAATTGTGATTATCTAGCCCAGTATCAGATAACATGGGTTCCGATTTTCTTGTATCGTCTACCAATTGCAAAAACTTCACCCTCAGGTAGGTAAGCTGTATTGACAGCCCTTTTTTACAGAGATACTTCACTTCGTCTTCAATAAGCCAATTGTGATGTCACAAGAGAGAAAATACAGCACTAAATTTTTTAACTCCACTTTTAATCTTTTATTAAAGTTTTTGACAATTTTTTTTTAATTTTAACGAACTACTATTGTTCGTATATTATTGGGAGTACAAATTAGTTCGGTCCGTTTCCAAAAGGTGGCTCTGGCTGTTACGAATATTTAATAGTAACAGCTGATGTCGGTAGTTTCAGAGAGGTTAGACATCTGTCAATGATATTGAGTTCATTTCGCTTCGAGTTTCATAAAAAAACCTTGTTTTTCACTGCCCTTAATATGTGCAATTTTGTGTTAACTAACATTTGCGGGAAGTTTTAGTTTTTTGTTTTAATTGGAAGAAAAGTGCAGCTGAAGCGCATCAAATGCTTGTGGAAGTTTATGGTGACAATGCTCCAACTGATAAATCATGTCGGGAATGGTTTCGACGATTCAAGAATGGAGATTTCAGCGTTGAAGACAAGCCTCGCTTTGGACAGCCAAAAAAATTCGAAGACAAAGAGTTGGAGGCATTACTCGATGAAGATCCGAATCAAACGCAAGAGGAGCTTGCAGAATCATTGGGTGTGACTCAACAAGCAGTTCCTGTACGATTAAAATCCATGGGAATGATTCAAAAGCAAGGCAATTGGGTGCCTTATGAACTGAAACCGAGAGATATTGAAAGACGATTTTCCATTTGCGAGCAGCTGACTCAAAGGCAACAAAGAAAGGAGATGAAAAATGGATATTCTATGACAACCTCAAGAAGAATAAATACTACGCTCTGCCCGATCGATCGTTGCCATCGACCTCAACATCAACACCAAAGCCGAATATTCATGGTTCGAAGATCATGTTGTGTTTCTGGTGGGGCCAAAAGGATGTTGTGTACTATGAGCTGCTACAACCTGGTTATACCATAACGGGCGACCGGTATAGACTCCAATTGATTCGTTTGAGCAAAGACATGATAAAGTTTTAATGGAAAGTGTGGTTTCGGGGTGTCGGATGGCATCCTCTTCAGGTGCTGTCATTTACCATCCGTCACCAGACAGCACAACCACAGTTAGGCTTGTTGATGGGTTAAGCTCGTTATATAATAATTAATAATAGTGTTAGTGAGTTGCTAACCAAAAAGCACAACTAGAAGACGAAGTTGCTGACTAGACTAGGAGGTTCTAACCCATGATAAACTAAAAACTATATGATAAAGTTATTTTTCTGCATGACAACGTTCGGCGTCATGTCGCAAAAGTCGTGAAAAAATATCAGGAAACGCTCAAGTTGTATATTTTGCTGCACCCGCCGTATTCTCCGGACATTGCTCCTTTTAATTACTGGTTGTTCCGATGGATGCAACACGATCTGGCAGGTCATCGGATCACTTCTTTCGCAGAAATCGAAAATTGGCTTCTAACTTGGATCACCTCAAAAGACGAGACATTTTTTCGACACGCAAATTGGAAAACTGCCTGAAAGGCGGGTAAAAGTAGTAACTAGCGATGGACGATACTATGATTAATCTTTTGATTCTTTTAATTTTGAAATAAATGTATTTTTGACCACCAAAAAAAAAACGAACTGAATTAATTTGTACTCCCAATATTTAAAATCACAAAGTAAATTTCCTCAAAATTTACAATTCGACAGAAGGTTTCGTTGATAGCTGAATCTAAAAAAAAACTATTCAACTTAATAATTGAAAAATATTTGTGTCTAAGATGTTACAGACCTTGAACTGAATAGCTACGATCTTTATAAGGTTATAAAAAATTAGTTTCATAGAGATCGAATGTCTAAGACAACTATTTTGGCGATGGTTATGGAAATTTCCATTAAATTGAAAGGCTTAGACGCGACTTAGCCATTTTGTCGCTATGAAGCCGGTCACAGAATAGTGCAACCATTAAGCTCTCACTCACGGTCGTGCCATCGTGCCAAACGGAATGCCGTGACTTCGAAAAAATATTGTGAGTATGAAAACTTGTCTATATGTGTAAGTGGAGTAAAACGATACGATCGATACAAAAAAGGTTGAAAATTCACAACAAAACACAAAGTTGTAGCTTACGATACAAAATAAAGTGATTAAAAATAAAATGGTATATAGATCATATGAAAGTTTCCTCGTGAGTCTTTCCCGTTCAATTTATAGTAGGTAGAGAATATGTAAAGAGGAGCCTATCCGCGCTTATTATGCGACTATGCACGCGGTATGCTGTGTATCCAGATAGCACTAAAAATATTTGGCATGTTTGTATACGGCCATTCGAGAGGAGTTTGTTTGTGCATGAAATTATTTTTTTTGACCCAGCAGTGTTATTTTTGGAGGTGAATAGTAATTAATCGACCCAAATCCTTCCGAAGGACGTAGCAACACACCTCCAAATCCAATCTAATTCAATAATTTCAAACATCGCACAAACTAACCTTGTAAATAATGGATGCCATAACGGTGCATTCGGATCGTTAATCATATCATCCAGCCCGTTGGTGGTACTACCCACTTCTGGTGCTTCCTCGTAGTTCAACAGTCTGCGGTGCATTGCTGCCGGGTCAAGAAGATGAGCACCAGGCTTAACCTTCAATTTACCCTGTAGCTGCTGCGATTGTGCATGTTGCTGCTGCTGCTGCAGCTGTTGCTGAACGTGTTGCGATGTTTGGCCAACACTGCCGGCAGTGAGACCGAACTGATTGAACTGATGTTGCTGTTGTTGATGGGCGGTTTGTTGATTTGGTGTAAAATCAAATCCAGGCATTGCCATCAAATTGGCAGACATTTTCGGGTCCGTTTGACTTATCAAGCGATCGGGTTCGAGGAGATTTGACAAGGATTTCAGGGTGACACGGGGTTTCTGTTCACCGTTTTGGTTTAGTGGAGGAGCATGCGATTGTGTTGGATGCGACTGTTGGGGTGGTTTTGTGGTTTTGCTAGTCGGTGACACGAATTGACCTTCTGCGCGGGCGTGGCTGTTGGCTTGGCGATTTGTCAGTCGATTGCTGTCCGTCCTGAAAGGATTCACTCCGTAAGTTGTGCGATGTTTCTGTTGTTGTTGTTGCTGCTGCTGCTGTTGTTTTTGTGCGAACAGTGCGGCTGTTACGTTATTTGCTTTGGTCTCTACAGGAGCCGTTGGTTTTTTATGAGTTGGCTGACTTTCACGCTGCAGCTTCAAAGCCTGCTGCATTTGAGCCTGACTCAAAGCCTCCTGCCACATCGCCAGCTCCAGGGGATTCTGGAAAGCCATCGGATTGGCATTGAATTGCGAGTTGAAGAGATTACGTTGATGTTGCTGATGCTGTTGTTGAAGCTTTTGCTGTTGCTGCTGCTGTTGTTGTTGCTGTTGAGCCAAAAATGGTAACAGTTCGGCGAGATTGGCTGAATTCGGCAGACCTGCCATGGCCTTGAAGAGATCCGGAGCCACTTGGCTCAGGTACGGAAGCCAGAACATTTGGTTGAAAGCTGCCAGCGTCGCGGCGTCTATATCATTAGCAAGGCCGGGTGTCATGAGTGGTGCAAGCGGGCTGAGTAAACTTTGCTGCTTTGTTCTGCTCTCGGCTTCCTGTTGCTGTACCTGCTTATCCTGCCGTGGCCGAGTCACCGGTTCAATGGTGACTTGTGGTTGTGGCACTGTTTTTGGTCGCGCGACTTCAACCTGCTTTTGTAAGATCGCTTCCAGTTGCGCCATCGATATTACAAGTATATCCGGGTCTTGTAATATCGATGGGTAAGCAAAAGCTTCCGGTAACCGGAGTTCAGGTCTGGTTGTGAGTAAAAGTGGAATTTCACGAGCAGGTGACGCCAGGACCGCACTTAATCGATCTTTTGGCACCAAAATTGGATCAGGTACTTTCCACTCCGGATTGCTGATAAGTAATCTGAGCTGCGTGAGCGGATCAGGATCCTTTGCTGCCAGAAGAATGTTCGGAACACCACTATTGTTAGTCGTGTCTTTCAATTCATTTGACGACACCGGCTCCGTTTTGATACGCTTGTGAACAGGCTCGCCAATAGACAATGTCTGTTTAGCTTCTTCGGAGCATGATACGGTAGGACTAGCCGACTTTCGATGTTTCCCCAAATCCAGAGGTTCTTTTTGTTGTGCAACTTTTGTTGTTGTAGAGTTGATGATGCTTGTCGGTGTAATTGTAACTGATGAACATATTTTCGGGCTGGTGGAGTTTTGATTAAGTAGCTGATCCAGAAAGCCAGTTTTCGTTTTATTGGAATGCACGATATCGGGGGATGGAGGCACCGCTGGCAAGCCACTAGGTTGCGGTGATTGAATTGCATCCGAGCTCCTGGAATTGGTTCGTTGTGGCTGTATGTGAGCTTGATGATGGCCTGTTTGGATGGGACCATGTTCTTTAGCTTTCGCCAAATTCGTATGACTACTTTTCTTGCATGTCAAATCCTTGGGCAGCTCATCCACACAAGAATCCGGTGACACAATTGTCGTTGCTTCAACTGTTTCCGCGGAAATATGTTCAACGGCTGTTTTTGGTGGAATGGCTTCTAGGTCTTTTATGGTTATTGACAGCTCCTCCAAAGTATTTCTGCTGACAAATGGATCGCTGGGATTCAACGTGTTGTGGAAGAGTTCACCGTGTAACCCTTCAATCTCGCCGGCCTCGTTGAAAGTCAGACATTTGGGCGAAGTTGTCAGTGATTCTCCTAATCGTGAAATGATGTCTTCAACAGGTTCTGGTCTCATCAATACTTCCTCCTCTTCGTTTTCAAAATCATCGGTCAGGCAGATGGTCTCTTTGATTTGATGTTGATCTTCCTCCGATATGTGGTTATCTTCGCATCCTCTTTGGACAAGGGAATCTATGAGCTCTGCTCCTGTCATACCATTGTCGCAATGACTCAAAAGATCCTCGCTATCAAGAAGTTCTTTGAGGTGTTTCGCATCAACATCGAAACTTTCATTCAAATCAGACTCACTGTTGGTCAAATCAACCGTGGCTGCCGGCTGGACACCTACTTGATCTATACGCCTGAATTCACCAGTTTCAGGACATAATATCATTTCGGGTTCGCTATGGACCGGCCGAATAATGAATTGAGGCATGTTGAGTTCAATGTCAGCATCTAGTTGGGCGAGATTTTTGGTAAGACCAATATTTGAACTGTTGTTGTTTGGCTCCACCAATGATGATCCACTCATTGGAAGTATCGGCGAATCGGTATCCATTTGTATGTCCTGATCCGATTCGTTTCGTTCATGGTTTGTGCTTTCGTAGATGACAATGTCAGCAGGGGCGGGAGAAAGGATTTTTGGAACTTCAGAAAGAGGATCGATCGATGGAAGCTCAATGGTTCTCGAATCGATTTTCAGCTTTTCGTTGGTTTTTTCTTTGTCGTGTTCACGTTTTTTCTTTTTCTTCTTCTTCTTTTTCTTGTTCTTCTTCGTAATGGTTATACCATGCTCATCATGTTCGACACCTACCGCTTCAGTGGCTTTAGAGGAATCACTCTCGGTAGATGTGCTGTGAAGCAAATCAGGTCGGGGCTCCTGTTTGACATGAACCAATGGATTGGGCAGGAGCTTAAAGACTCTAGAGCTTGTTGGATCGGTTCGAGGTATTGCACGCCAGCCTGTTGCTGTTTTTGTAAGTCTTATTCTATTCCGCTTATCGTAGTCTTCGCAACGAACTTCAACGATTCGGGTATCGTCCTGTTTCACCCATAGAAAAATAGGATTGACACGAGGCGTTGTGGGTGTAGAGTCTGAGCCAGGTGTTGTCACTTCGGGCGATGTTAAAGCTTCTCGTTTTGTTGGGGGCGGGAGTTGAAGTCGCGGTGGTGCTTGGGATTTTGTCGCACGTGGACGTCCTCTTTTTTGAGGGGTCCGTTTTGCTTGGCGACTTTTTCGTCGATTGGCCGGGTGCTCTTCGAAAAAGAAGAATATATCACGTCCGACCCGCCGCCGATCGGATTTACGGTGTTGGACCATTGGCTGCTCTGGCGGTAGGTCTTGCATTGCCGGTGGTTGGTCACTTGCACGTGTAAGCTGGGCGCTATTGCTACTAGCATTGCTTTCAGAGGCAGCTAAAAGATTGTCATCAGTGTCTATGGTCGGCTGGTGCAAGATTGGTGTTGTCACTTTAAGGTCATTTGGCAATGTTTGCTGATCTAGGCAAACAGATTCATTGGTAGTCTTGCCAATGGTTTCGTTGGGTGCTTCAACTGCTGCAGAGTCTGGTTTTTCGTCGGCTTCAGTTGGATGACTAGATGTGGCAGCGTCTTCTGCTTCTTCCAACACACAAGGCTTTTGGAAGTTTGTGGTCGAATTCTGACTAGCCTTTCTTATTGGTATCAAATCAGGTAGTGGCGGCAGCGATAGAATGGATGTTGCAGCTGGCGATGATAGTTTAGTTTGTGGGGCGATGTTGGCGTTTTCTGAGGCGTCAACATCAATTTCAATATTTTTGGGTGTTGATTCAGAATTGTCCGCTTCAATTTCAAAATCGTTACTTATTCCGTTTGGTGACAGCTTTGGGCAACTGATGTTCTTAGCAATCCATTCTTCATTGCGCTCGTCAAGCATCGAGCTCATGCTTTTACCAAGAGGCTTTGTGAATAGGCCGTTTTTCGTTTTTTAAAACCTGCTCGACCACAGGCTTGATACAGCAGCGTCAACCGACAGCTGCACCATCATGGTGAACCGGCAAATAAGCTAATTGCCAATCGTGTTGCTGAACGTGCTGACAAACATTTGTAAACAATTTATGTCGCTTTCACCACCATTAGCCATTATTTTAGTGCTAGCACACTTTTTTTTCGTGTCACCACTAAACAGTCCTTTACCGGGCATAGGAGAAGGAGAGAATAGGTCACACACACGTTTCTATCGTTATCTCACTCTAAAATGACACTTGCTGATGAAAACTCAGTAGGGACCGTTCGATTTGACGACTTTTTCGAGCGGGATTTTCACATGTATGGACAGTTGGAGGCTATACAAAGATGGTGTACGATTGTGCTGAAACACTTAGTTTAATTGAATTGCTGGGGAATTTTCCGGGGATTTTTAAAGAATTGCCAAATTTCCCTTGTTTTACACTTGACTGCTATACCTATCCTAGTGATATACGAAGCAGTGGTATTCGGGATGGATTATATTTTCCTCTTTCCCACACACGCACATTAAACCACTCGGGCGACTACCTGTCACTCACTCTTGCACTATAATCCAATGCAAGCGCGAAAGAGTTGACACTTATTTACATTTTTTCAACGTTTGTTGAATTTTTGCTGTGGTTGTGTTGTGTTGGTGCAATGCATTTGCATCGGAATTCTTTTCAATTGTACGAATTTACACTTTCCAGAACAATTTCTTTATTAAATATACCGTTAAGACCCATCATTGGTTGCCCTACGATTTTCAAAGGATGCGACAGATTGGTTGCACCATTAAATCACTAGTATTTGTATTATTTCACCACACTTTCAGGGAATCTCGTTTAGTGCACGTTTTTTGGACCGCTGTCACAGGAAAAAAATTAACTCTAATTTTGACAGGGCCATGAATATTACGGGCGCGCACAAAAAAAAAACGGGCACAATATTAAATCTTGGAAAAAAATATGGCGGAAATTTGACTTAATACGGTCGATAGAGACGGCATGTTGTTTTCCGCACGACTTCCCAACCAGAAAATCGTTCCTTGGATGGAAAATCTTCACCGCCCGACGACGAAGGCGACGACGTCGTTTTGACAATTTGAAATCACTGGCACACCTTTTACGTCGATACAAATGAATTCTTGAATTTCGGTCAAACGAATTTGACGTTAATCGTCCGCGTACATCACGCACGTCACTTTCTCAGACCGATTCCGAAATATTTCATCCAGAAATTCCTTCATTGAATTCTTATCCACACTGTGACTTTTTTTTCAGACCCCTGATGGTGGGTTCGTCTTTGCCCACGGACCAAGTTGCGCCGAGAACGAGACAGCACGCGTGTCACTTGGTGTGACGTGAATGCGACACTGTGTGCGCGTCGATATCGGTGATGTTTTTTTTCGTTCTTTCCACTCTTGCACAGCGCCACAACGAAATCGGAATGGAGGAGTGTTTTGACCGGGATACCCTACATTTTTTGACACAAGCTCACGGATACACAATCTGTAGCCTCAGCGGTTCGACCAGTACTGTTTTTCAGCTGCCTGTCATGACCGACCGTATGCCAATTGAATTCATATGGGCGAGAGTGTGCAGCAAGTGTGTGTGGATGCGTGTATTGTTCAGTATGTGTGTTGTTCCCCTGCTGGGGTCTTCGGGCGTGCTGAACCATGTGCTCATATTGTTTTGACGACCAAGATGGCATACACACACTGTTCTGAAAATGCATTCAATAAATCAGAGAGGAACGATCTGACAGTGCTCTTTTGTGCGTTTGTGTTGCGCAGCGTATGCATTGTGGTTCAGCACTACTCGTGAGATTATGGCGCGAGATTGAAAAAAGTAGAGCACACGTACGCAAATCGCATGACAGCCAACATTGGGAAGTTTCATTTGGAAGCGGTTTTGCTAAATTATCGTCGATTGCTTGGAGTGTGTTGGACGGTGATGGTATGGTTGCACGCATGTGTGCGCACGAATATGTGCATCGGCCTAGAACCAATGCTCTTCACTTTGGTCAAGTGTCAAAAATTTGACTTATTGGACGTTAGAATAGCTGACAGTGACGTAGTAACATTTCGGAGTGCAGGAGAATGTATTTATTCTATTTGACTGAGATATAAGATTCGAAACTTGTTCAGGAGCTTTGAAAACTGTCATTTTTGGACTAACGGACTGTTCTTGCAGACGTTGAGACACTGTCGAACCCAAAAAAATTTAACCCGCAAGCGGTAGTAAATTTTTTTTAACAAATTAGTCATTCTCGATGGTGCAATTGCGTATTTTGAGTATATTAAATAAAAATAGACAAATTATCGTCATATTTTATAATAAACTTGACCCTTGTGTTTTTTGAGATATGTGAGAAAATTTTGTTAAAAAACTTTAAACGATTTATTTTCGAAACGCACTTTTTCATCGGGCGTCGTAAAATTGTAAGAAAACTAATCGGCCGACCCACTTCAAGCTTGGCATACTATTTTTTCAAGTATTTAAATAGAGAAAAACTTGAGATCAAAAAAAATTGGTTTGGAAAATTGGGAATCATTTTTTCGTTTGTAAATATGACGCAAATCGACACACCTATGTTCAGACGTGCATCAAATCGTCAAAAAAATAGTATTTACTGCAACAATAGGTTATTTCTGTCCTTTGTAATGTAGACTAAAAGAATTTTTCTTCCTATATGCTTGCAGATGTATATTTTGGCCAAGATATTACGAAGCGCAGTTCGATTTTTTATCTTTGGACTGCGTGCGAAGATTTTGCTTTAAAAAAACTTTTTACAATTAAAATGTTAACTTAAGACTTGAATAAAGAAGTACACTAAATTTTAAATTAATATCAGTGGTATTACATCGATTTTTTAAAAAAGTAGCGTTTTTAGCACTTTAACAGAAGGACAATTGCTTTGAGAAAATTTGGAATCCGAATCATCTACTTTTAAAAGAACGTCTCAAGAGATCCAAAATGATTTGATTGAAGTTGTGTCAGAAACTATTATCAAATATATAAAGGATTAAATAAATAAAGCTTAGTTTTGACGTGTTCAACCAGATGAAACAACTTCTATAAGATAGGATTGGTTCAAACCCTTAAAACAATTAACCCTTGCAGTAAATATAAAAGACCAGGGGGAAAAAGCCTTTTTTTATTTAGTTTTTTTACCACTTAAAATGCACTAAGTACCTTCATATTTCGCTTAAAAAAATTTCAGTACTCCTCAATCCCCCGACCCTGAATCCCCCGATCCACCAATCTCAAAATCCCCCAATCCAAAATCCCCGACACCAAATTCACCAATCCCAAAATCCCCCAATCCTACGATCCCCCAATCCTACGATCCCCCAATCCTACGATCCCCCAATCATTCGATCCTATGATCCCTCGATTAAGGGATCGGGGGATTTTGGGATTGGGGGAGGGATAGGAGGATTGGGGATTTTAGGATCGAGGGATTTAGAGATCGGGGGACCGGGGGATATTGGATTGGGGATGTTGGGTTCGGGGATTGGCGGATTTAGGATATAGAGGATTTAGAATCTGGGGGATTTTGGATCTGAGGGATTTGGGATCTGAGGGATTTAGGATCTGGGGGATTTAGAATTTAGGGGATTTAGGATCTGGGGGATCGGGGGATTTTGGATCTGGAGGATTGGAGGATTTTGGATCTGAGGGATTTAGGATCTGGGGATTTAGGATCTGGAGGATTTAGGATTGGAGGGATTTTGAGATCGGGGGATTTTGGGATCGGATGATTTTGGGTTTGGGGGATTCTGGGATCGGGGCTGGGAGATTTCGGGTTGGGGGATTTGGAGGATCTGGAGACTTTGGATTGGGGGATCGGAGAATCGAGGGATTGGGGATCGGGGGATTGGGTTGATACTGAATCGATTTTGATGAAAATTTGTTTGCTATTTTAGGATATTGTACATTTATTAAAACGAAATATGAAGGTCCTAAGAGCATTCTAAGTGGCAAAGAAATTAAATAAAATAAGACTTTTTTCTCTGTTTTTTATATTTATGGCAATTTTACGGCAAGGGTTAAATATTTTAGGATCTTTAACCAATCCTATCTTATAAAAAATGTTATTATGCAACTTTTGCTGCCACACAACCTTGCTCTAAAATGAACCGTTTCAAAGTTAGAAGTGAGAAAGATAGTAAAAAATGATTTATTTGAAAATTTAAAATATTTCGATTTTTTTAATGTTTCCGACTTTTTTGAGAGGAAGTTAAGGCAATTATTGTTATAAGAATTATTTCACAACTTTTGCTGCAAAAATCAGTGTGCTCCCCTCAACGGTCAACTGAAAACAGATCAGCGCTGGTCTAGAATAACTAACAGCTTTTTCGTATCGGTTTTGTGGCATGTACGCCGAACAATCGTTTGTTCCCAATTGCGAACACCACCGTTTGACGCCTGGTAACACTTTACGAAATCAACTTTCTTCGTTTAGAGCAATCAATCACTTTCATAAGCATCCTGATCTTATCTACTGTCTGTCTGTTCGCATATCCTCGGCTATTCAAGTCGAAAAATTTCATTGCATGTTATTCGAGTATACTGTGTGCACGAAAGTCAATTCTGGAGATACAGTTTTTGACTCTTGTAAAAATCTATGTACAGTTTCATCAAAATTGGTTTAGTAGGTTGAGTAAAGACAGACATAAATTTCCGAAAATGTGTTTTCTGTTTTTACTGGAATTTTTTTATTATTATTTATTATTTTATAAGCCACCCGTTTTTCCAGTTTTATTAAAGCACCGATTTTAAACGTCATGCAGCACACATCTGCAAGGACCAATAGGTCATTCAATTTTCAACGAGAAGTTAAATGACCCTGACAAGTTGCACATGTAATGCACCGTTACTGGCTAAATTTCCCAGCCTCACGTTTTTCCATAAAAAAATACCAGGCAAACATTTGTACCACACACATACATAATAATCGCTTCTGGCAAATAAATCTACAAGCAATGAAATATGTTTTCACACTCATATGAATTATAGTAACTACAAGCCAACGTACTTTTCCAGTGTTCTCTCACAATTCATTTACATCCGAAACAATCTATACACACACGCACCTACCGCTCAGCTGAGAAATACTATACACGACACGACGTCGAACAATGACCGAAATATCCCCGAAACGTGAGTAAATTGTGCATTTCCTTGTGTTGTTCTCACGAGTGCGGTGCTCTCAATACCGTTCTTATCTCTTGATGCATCTACTACTAGTCCAAAGAAATGCACAATCTGGTCGCTCTACTACAGATTTTCCCCAGCTCGAATCAAATGGAAAGTCTGCATAACCTAAATTATGCGGCTATCTCGCTCTGATTCTCTCTTTCTCACTCTGTCTATACCAACTCTGCCCTGGAGAAACTGCACTACCGGTTTTTTGGACGTCATCAGCCCCGAACAAAATCGATTTTAACCAGCATGCGTCCCAGAACATATCGCTCGTGTGAAACGAAAGCGAAAGGGAAAACTGAATCGTCAGCCATGCATTTGTGTGGGTGGGTGTGTATGCATGACAGCTTAATGACAACACCACATCACGTAGCAGCAGCAGTAGCAGCAAACAGTGTGAACGATGTTGAGTGAGTATGTCAATGCCTTGGGAATCGTTTCAATACATTTAAACCTTGCAAAGGGAGGCGGAGCTTAATCGGTCTTTGATCATTTCAGTTTGATCTGATTGGCTAACCCACACAATTATGAAACAAATACAATATTATATGTCGGTTGCATACTAACGCGTTTATGCAGTTATAATGAGCGGTATTCTTTTATGCTTCTTTTTTATTTATTATTATAATTGCTGCTGATAATAAAACGGAAGTAGGTACTATCTGACCAAAAACGCTTGTGCGTCTCTTTTGCTTACTGGTCAACCACATGTCGCTATCTCGCTCTTTCCAAAGGAACAGAAGCATTCTTTGGAGTTCTGGGTTAATTTTTTTTGTTGTATTTAATTCCAGCACATTTCATGTTTCTCATTTCCGGTGTTTTAATTCGAATGGAGTGTGATGATGGGCACAAGTTCATAAAAGACGTGAGTGCGGCAATAATGAGTTTTGGATACGTGGACGATGGAAATGTCAAGGGGGGTAATATCGTGGAGGCAGTTCGGTGTGAAGCGACGAAATTAAAAAAAAATTCAATTTGATGACTTGCTCAATGGCAACGGGGGGAGAGTGTGAACTTAACTTCTTTTTTTTTTAATTAGGGACGAGTCAATTGTTTCCCCGCACCAGGTCAAGGTAGACTCTGGCAGACTTTCATTGCTCGTGTGAGCTGAATCATGCATGAATACCAACATGTTTGCCTTGAAATGAAAAATAATAATATTAATTATTTAGAGTAGGCAGGCAAGAATGGAAGAACTTTTAACTTTAGGTAGAGTGGATTTTTGTGAAGCAGAATTTAATTCAAATCATTTTGATGGAATGCAATAAGAAACATATTTGAATCTTCACAGAAGTATTCATCAGACTTTTCTTTTAATAAATTATTACAAAATTTGGTGATTTTCTCGAACTGTTATTTAAAAAAACATTTACAATGATTGACACTTATAACACCGATTCAGTTATTGGCATAAGGCAATAAAAACGACAACCCTTACAATAATTTCGCAAAAAAAAATCGTATTAGAGGGAAGGGTCCATCTCCCTCAACTTAAGGTGGTAGCGGCGGTTTGATAAAAAAAAAATGACAAAAAATTGAAATATGTATATCATATTAAAAACAAACGGTAAATTGTTGTTCATAGCTAGAAACATTTTTTATTTAAGCCTTGGTACAGGAAATCAAATGGTCTTGGGATTTTTTTGGCAATTCGAATTTTCTTGTAGATTTTATCCAAAAATGTCGTCATTGGGCCGATCTGTAAAAAAACGACTACATTTAGCCGATTTTTACGGGAAAAGTTGGAGAATAACTCGTATAACAATACTTGACTTACGCCCCTTCTCAAAAAAGTTGAGAACATTAAAAAAAACGAAATGTGTAATTTTTTTTTTAAAAAAATCGGTTTTTCCTACTGTTCTGACTCGTAACTTTAAAACGGTTCATTTTAGGTCAAAGTTGTGTGACAATAAAAGTTGCGTAATAAAATTTTCTATAAGATTGGATTGGTTAAAAATCTTAAAACATTTAACCCTTGAAGCAAAATTGCAATAAATATTTAAAAAAAAACAGAGAGAAAAAATGTGGTGTAAGTGCGACCTTTCCCACACGACTAACTTCCCAGTGGGGTGAATAAAAAGCTATAATTTGCTTTTATTATTAATTACTATTATTAATAATTACTATTATTAAACATTATTATTCTAAATTAATATGATTGCTTTTATTTTTTTATCAATTTTTAATCTAACCATAAAAGCTTTGGCAGAGGAAGACGTCTCCACCACCTGGTCATCCTCTACGAAAGCCTCGGCAACCTTGTCCTCTTCGTCCTCGTCATCTTTCTTGTCCTCCACTTCGTTCTCAACCTCGTTCTCCATTTCGGCCTCGGAATCCACAACTATTATTGAGGGTATTTAATTATTATTTACAATAATCATTCGTTATTAAGAATGTTTGACCGTTACTGAATAATTATAATTGACTTTATATATACAATATCAAATTATAACTAATATTATTTGATTGTTATTAACAATATTAAATCATTTATAACAATATCCAAATATTAACTGCATTAGCGTCTCTACTCCCATTCACCCAAACCTGATAATATAAGTTTGGAATTTCATTCAATTAATCTTTATTTTTTTTGAAATAACATTTTTTACCAATTTGATCACAATTTTGCTAAAACGCACAATAATAACAACATTACTATGAAGGTATTTGGTATCTGCACGAATTAATAGTGCGTATCAACAGTTTAAACTAAGCAATTTTTAGTGGTTTTTTCAGTTTTTTCATCCTAAACAAAAAACAGCTCAACCGATTTTGCTGAAAAGTCATTCAGCTTTAAGTTACGTGATTACGCGTCAAATGAAACAGGTCCCACGTCAATACGATCTTTGGTTCTTGAGATAATCGAGAAGAAAAATAATTACGAACGCACATCCGCACATACACCCATACGTACATACACACTCACAGACATCTCTCTAAAAACGATGGATTTGGATTCTAGAGACCTTAAAACGTGGAGATATGTCAAAATTTGGGATTCGCAAAATCGACCCCATTACAATAACTTCCCATAGGGAACTGGGAAGCCTTTTTTATTTAATTTTTTTGTACCACCTAAAATGCACTTAGGAACTTCATATTTCACTCAAAAAGATTTTTTAATATTATAAAATAGCAAGAAAATTTTCATCAAAGTCAATTCGGTAGATTGCCCATAATAATAATTGTGCAATCTAAATTTATTAAAAAAAATCAAAATTGTTGAAAGCTTGCAAGTCAGAAACTTAAGCTTATAAAAGTTTGGATTTTTTCACATAAAAAAGAGCCCTTCACCTATCAAATGCACTTTAGAAAATTAAAATCGGATTATTAGGGCAGCCTCAGGATTTTTTGCTAAACGATTTTGCCTAAAACGATTTTGTTTTAAACATTTAGAATTTTTTTAATGTTACGGACTTTTTTTGAGAAGGAGCATAATTCAATTATTGTTATACGAGTTATTCTTAAACTTTTGCAGCAAAAATCAGTGTGCCCCCTTTCAACGGCCAACTGAAAACAGATCCTTTCTGGTATATATTGAGTTTTCTATTGACGCCAAATTATCTAATTTCTTACCTACAAAATACAGTAAACTAGATAGTTTTTGGTGTATTTTGTGCTATTTTTGCACTTGTTTTTATGTACACACTTTTTGGGTTGAATCGCGCAATTTATGACCGATATTTCAGTGTGACAAGCCGCGAGGTGCGACCCATGAGGTCCACACGGTCAACTTCCCAGTAATATTTACATAAATATTATAAATACTAAACAAAATAATAATTATGAAAATAATACTACTTTAAATAATAAAAATGTACCTCTCATAACAGTAATTGGAATGGCTTAATATTAATCGTATCATTTACGGGAGCGTCTATTGATTACGTAGGTAAGGGGGATGATTGAATATTCACGCAGATTAATCGGGAAAGGGGGGGGGGGCTAGGTTACAAAGCCTTTTCTACATTATTTGTCATTTTCATTTCAATTCTTGAAGGACAAAAGAGCGCTAGCAAAAATTAATGCAGTTTTTTGTTATTACGACCACTGAAGAGATTTTGCCGCGTGGTGGCCATTTTGAATAGTTGTATCCAAAATCGCCATGACTTCGGCATAATCATTTAATTTGTATTTTTTCACGATTACTAATACTTATTTCTTATTTTCAGTTGGTTTGAAAAACATTGAATGTGAAGTCAATAATCGGTTTAATTGCATGTTAAAACTAAATAGCCTCATGAATGATGATGGAGGCAGTAATTAAAATCTTACGAATACTAAAGACCAAAACTACTAAAAATTAATTTTTTTTCATTTGATTAAAGCTTTTTAAAGCATATGATCCAGCAAAGTATTGACTACAAAAAAATTTACCATTCATAGCGTTCATTATCACAACTTTGATTAATTATTTTGCTTTTCAAAATTTAAGCAGTTTTTATATTCCAATTAAAACACGATACTCCAAAAACTTCAAAAGCTGTTTCAAGTGTGCAAATATTAATAAACTTTGATTGGCTTAACAACAGTCTTTAAAATAAAAGATATAAGGTAATATCATTCATATAAAGAATTTTATATGGCACCTTTGAATGATTTTTTATTTTTTATTTAATTTTTTTTTGTAATCACGAGAAAAACTTTTGCATGTTTTTTACAAAAACTATTTGGTGTGGATAAATTTTATAAAGATTGATTACTGAAAAAAATCCTAATTTTTTGCACTTTTTTCCTTAAATTAAAAAAACGGCTCCAACGATTTTTCAAAACTTGATAGAATCATACGAATGTTAATACGCCTCGACTGACACTTTTGCAAAGCATATCGTATGTTTGGTTCGTGAGATATAGTGCATGACAAAAATGACCTTAAAAATCAAGATGACTTTTAATGATTTTTTATTTTTAATTTAATTTTTTTTGTAATCATGAGAAAAGTTTTTGCTCGTTTTTTTACAAAATGTGTTTGGAGTGTATAAATTTTATAAACATTGAGTAATGTGTCTCGTAAATCAGGTAAAAAATTTATTGTTTATGAAAAAAAACCTAATTTTTTGCTTTTTTCCTTAAATTAAAAAACGGCTGCAACGATTTTTTTCAATGATGATAGATTCACATAGACACCTTAACTATGCAAATCGTATGTTTGGTTCGCGAGATATAACGCATGACAGAAATGACCTTCAAACGGGCAAAACAACAAACCCCCCCGACCGAAGTACCCCAAAAACTAATCAGCTCTTAAAATTACAAAGACGCTTCGATTGACACCTTAACGAAGTCGATAGGACTTTGTTTACGTGAGTTACGCTCTTTGAAAAAACTGTCCACGAACGCACGTACGTACGTACACACACACATTCACTTCTTTCTAAAAACACTTAAAATATACTCTAAAGACCTCAAAACGTAAAGATATGTCGAAAATTTCAATTTCGATTTTCGAGGCGATTACAAGAACTTCCCATATACTGGGAAGTTAAAAATCACCACAAAAATCCTGCGATAATCGACATTTCAATATTAAAATAACAATCAAAATTGAAGTTCAATATCAATTTTATGGAAAATGTTCAAAAAATCTACTTGCAATTGTAAAAATATATAGCAGTGGAATTTGTGTAAAATTTGTATGTAAAAATACTCAAACCATTTTTATTTCTTCATTTAGCTTTTATTCTCAATATATTGCTTTGAGTGTATATATTTAAAAAATAAATTCCAAATTAACTTGACGGTTTTCAACAATTTTAAATTAAAGAAAAAGGAGTAACAATTCCAGCTGTGCAAAAAATAGCAGTCTTCAGTAAATTCTACATTGAAATGTTATAAAAAACATCGTTAATGGCGGGATTTACATAAACTATTATTCGTTGTATTAAAAGTCAATGATGTAGCCTTTACTTGATAGAACAGCGGCGTAGCGTCGGAGCATTGAATGATAACGTGAAACTGAAATATACACCGGGCTCTTTGTACTACGCGCCATAATTCTACTACGCTGCTGGGTTTTGCCTTAAAATCTGCTTCCTTGACATCAATCCAATGATTTCCAATGGAATTCAAGTCAGGGGCTGGGCTGAGTTGGCCCCATAACTTGAACCCCATTTGACGCAAACCAAGCTTTAGCTAACTTGCTGTATGTTTTGGATCGTTGTCTTGTTGTAAGATCCATCTCAAGGGCATATTCCATTCAGCTTAAGGAAGCATAACGTTTTCCATAATTTGTGTATCAATTTTAGCAGTCATTTTCTCTTTTATCCAAAATATTGGACCAGTTCCATAATAGGAAAAGCATCCCCACACATTAATCTTCGCATCACCATGCTTCACAGTCTTTATTGTGTAATCAGGATTATAAGCAGCATTTGGACTTATCAGTCTACAGAACCTTACCCCATTTTAGTAGAGGCCAATTTTTTCGCTCTCTCGTAAATTTCAAACGACTTTGACGATGTCACGCTTGTAATAAAGGAACTTTTTTTGGACAACCTACCGAACAAAGATTTTTCACGAAGTCTTCTTCTAATCGTAAAAGTGTCTACTTCTAAATTAAATTCTTCTTTTACTTTAGTCGATGTCAAAAAAGGGGTTTTTAACAGCTCTCACTATGCGTTTAACCTCATGTGAAGATAACTTTTTTTCCGGTCCCTTGCTTCCGGTTTTTCTTCGCATTTTTTAGCGTTGACGATAATTTTGCTGGAGCATCCAATTGCCCGTTCTATGCATTTGTAAGTTTTCCCTTCTCGTAATAACTTTCTAATGAATTTCCGCTTTTCCGCGGAACAATGTTTGCCTCGACCCATTTTCTAAATTCAAAATATGTAATTATTTTATAAAAGAAATGAAGAAACATTACATTTATGTAAAGTTCCAGAATATTTTAAAGTTTAGAGATCTTTTACAGGTGCTGCTTCGAATAAATAAAATCCCACTGCTTTTATTTTGTCCAAAGAAAAAACCAATATTTATCACTCAATTGTCTAAACTATCGGGAAACAAACTGATAAGAAAAATTAAAAACTAAGGCTGCGTCCAGAAAAATTAAATCTTCCTTGAATTACATTTTTTTCTTGAATTACAATTTCTGTTGAAAGATTTGATCAGTTTAAGCAATGTATTTTTTTACAAATTTTTTTCCCGACAGATAAAGACTGTTTGCAGACACACAGGGTATAAACTCAGCTTCTGTTTTTTCATTTAAAAAAATTAAAAATGAACAGAAATTTCTTAATATTAATTTTTTTTCTTTAAAATTTTTGACGATTTTTAAAAAAAAATAATTTTATGGAGTTTTAATTTTTTAAGCAGAGTTTTTTTCCCTTTTACTTTGATGCCAAAAAACATTTGCTTATCTAATTTTATTCACGTTAACTTGTTTAAAGTTGAAAGAATATTTCACGAAATATTTCTAAGAGAGTTAAGGGGTAACATTATTCTAGGATTTTCAAAAAATCGATTTTTTTATTGCCTTAAATTGCACTTTAGGGTCATAAAAATAGATGACGGTAGTTTTATAGCGTGGAAATTTTTTTAAAGGGCTAACTGAGCGACTTTCCAGCACCGCGTCCCAGAGATATACCTCTCGGGATAATAAGTAGTCTTGTTACCTACATCACGTGAGGTATTTATAGTTTCAAAGAAGTCCAATAGATGTCGCTTATAAGACGCTTATGGTTTTGACTACTTAACACCTACAAAAACTTTGAACGCGTTTTTCTCAAAATCACTTTTTTCAAGCTTACCGGTAAGATTATTTTGGAACGATTGCATGGATCCATTTGAAATTTTGTCAGTCACTTTGAAACACCAAAGTCTAGTGAAGTACGTAGGGATTTTTTGATCAATTGTTTATTTTTAATTTTATAAACAATTTACGGTTAAATTTTTTGTCAAAAATCGTTTTTTTTCTCTTCAAAACAGCGCCATTTTGTTAAAAGTAAGATTTAAAAAAATCGCCTACGGACTTCACTAGCTATTAGTATGCACTTCTAGAAAAAAAATTAGTTTTATGTTCTAGTAGCGACTGTTCGAGAGAAAAGTTACCGGTAACTTTTTAAAGGTAGATCACACAACAGCCGAATACGGGGTCCTGTGGCCGCCATTTTGGAAAAAAACATATTTTCTGTTGTACTTTTTGAGTTACACAATATACTACCATAAGCGGATTTGGTGTTTTTAATTTATTTACTAACGAAAAATCATGAAAAACGGGTCTCTAGAGTAGTGTTACCCCTTAACTCCAAGCACTATTCACTTCTTTTTGATCACAAACAATTGGAAAAAAATTTCCTCCACTTTTTTTTTAAAGAGAGGATGTGCCAATGCGCCGTCATTGATGATCATGAAGATTTTCGAAGAAAAAATTCTAAGGAAATGTTCAAGTGGAATGAGTCCATCATTGCAATTCGGTATCATATTTCCAAAAGATTTTTCAGCATTAATTTTACAGTGATATTTCCACAACAAAATTATGTTTATTGCATTTGACAAGATTTTCCGCGTGAATATGAAGTTTTCATTTCATGTTTTCTGATTTATTATTCAAGTTTGTTATAAAAATTTTGTGTTTTTCAAGCAATTTTAAATATTTAAAGTGTACACGACAATTTCTGTTTTCGCGGCTTTTAAATTATTTTGTTTGGAAATCAAATTTGAAAGTTTCCAGTTCAGTCAGCAAATGAAAGTGAAATTCCTGTTAAAAGTTTACCTTTTGGTTGGTTGGTTATAGTGGGAGTCCTTTATATCAAAAGATGACTCTTTTAGGCCACGATCGGCCCATTGCGATACCACAGAAGATTTGGACGGCACTATAACCTAGCTGCGAGATGACGAGAACCATTTAGATTCTCGTATGAATCTGGCTGTTGTTTAAATTAGCTACTTCCTGTAGGCTATCCAGGAAGGATGACCTAAGACAGTTTCCCCCTAAGACAAGGGCTTTTTTTAATAGTTAGTTTAAACCAAAAACTGATTTTTTCTGTTAAAAAATCGCCCCGTCATTTGAATGATGGAGATTTTATTGTTTAAAATATATTTCGTAAAATAAATGGCTTGGACCCTTTAAAAAAAGTTTATTTGCGATACATAGAAGACAAGGAAAAATTCATATCATTCTGCCTATTACGGAAAAAAATTCAATATCCTTCATATTTCAAATACATCCTAGCTCAACTGACGTTCAGCTCTCAGCTTCCTGCATTGGTATCAACAAGGAATATTAATCAAAAGTGTACCCCTAAAATTTTATTTTCTATAGGGTATCATAAACATCCTTTTCGATGTTATATTTATCGAACGGTTCAAATGAAATTCACAGGATGGGCGGATGTATGGTGGCGGCTAGTAAGTGAAATACCAGTTGGAGGTCGGTGCGTACATACATATCCCCTCTCCCCATGATATTAACCTAAATTGCATGTTAAAGGAGCCAATTAAAGGGAACCGGGTTACTTCTCAATATTGAGAATGTGCTCGGTTTGTACAGTAAGTGGCTGAAATATGAAACTGTTCGGCATTTGAATTTGAACTTTCACTTTAATTCAAGTCATTAATTTTCATTGCGAGTATTTAACCTTTTTAATAAGGCGGCCATCATCGTGGAATCATCCTATAGAACAAAAAATCGCGCTAAAAGTGTTGACATTGCTTCCACGCAAGGTCCTCAACGTTCGGACCAACTGTTACGTTTTGAAGATACCATTTTAAGAGTGCACAAATTTTGTAAGAATTCAGTCGTTTTGTGGCGTCTGACTAGAGTTACTCGTCGTAACGAAAGGGTTAATAGATTATCTTTTAGTTTATATTTTTTTTTTGGAAAATCACCAAGAAAACCATTTACATCTTTACGAAATTGTACAAATACTAACTATTTCTTATGTAGTTTCAAATTGAGCATGAAAACGGAATTTCTGTTGAAACCTTTAGGATATTTTCAATATCATTTTGTGAAAGTTACAGCCCAAATTCATATACATATGTATACATATATATGCTTGCATGTAAGATTAACACAACATCTTAAATTGTGTGTGAGATTGAGTGATGCAAAGATGTGGGGAGCATATACCACTGCCATCTATTGATTTCTCAAATATTACGTAGGAAGGAATCCTTTAGGAAGCACTTAGCGATGTGGTTAGTTTACTGATTCTTGAAATGGTCGGCACGATTTGTATGATAGAGGGTGGTTTCGAAGACTAGCAGGATTGAATTCAATCTTGTGTTAGTGACGATTTTCCTATCTCAAAGCTCAAAATTTCCTCGAAGACAGAGGAAAATATTATATAATATGTTTAAAAGTTGGATTAAGTGTCTTTGCAGAGACGACACAATTGAATGGAGAATTTTGTTTTGTGAACTTTTTAATCGGATCCAACCAATTCCTGGTTGAAACGAGGCCAGCCCATCTTAGACTTCATCCAATTTTTGAGTCATAGCACCATTGTTCATTCGCAACAGTATTTGGGGAACGTCCGTATGACTTTATAGAGTTCGCCATACTCGTAAGTATAGGACTTTTAATGTGAGCTCCGAAAATGGGTATTAAATTACAAAGATTACGTTCATGTCCTACAAAATTGCTGACACGACTATTCTGCGGTGTGCTTTTTTGGTCGATCAATTAATTATTGAAGGATCTCTGAAGACAATAACTTATCAGTCAGTGTAAAAAGGTTGCATCCAGGTTGATTTCTAGGACGTTTTTTTAGCTAGTTGACAAGTTACCTAAATGTATATAGAACCTTTTTAGAGGGAGCCCTTCAATTGTTAAAATATACTTGCAGCCTTAATGTCTACGGATTAAAAGAACATCGAAATTAGCAGGCATCCGCTTTATGGCACCAAAAAGTCCCTCTTTATTTCAATATCATTTCAGTTGTGTTCTTTGTACACACTGAACCGATCACCTCGGATTCCTGTAACGATTCTTCCAGCTACTTGCAGAAAGTTTTTGAACAGTTCAAAAGCAGGTGTTATAAATGCAATGATATTTTGATCATTAAGATAAGATGCTGTTTTTTAGAGGGTTGTGCTACCCTATAACTAGTTCCAGGTTAGTAAGCGAATATTGTCTACAGAAAATCGTGTACGCGTCGTGCAATACACTATTATCGCATAGAAGATATAGGCAATGTATTTGCCACTCTTGATTTTTGCGTCTTAGTTCCTCGAAAAATAAGATGTGCTGATCAACAAGCATCTTTATGCCAGCTTCCCACGGTATGCAAAATCACGCGCGACGCAAAGCCGCACCAATTTTATGGGAGAGCGGGCAACTAGATTTGAAATTCTTGACTTGCATCGATAGAACACGCTTCTTCCTATGTGGAACTGTTTCTTTATTTGTATTTTATTGTCTTAGCCAGGAAATAAATCAAAAATTGACTAAATTAAAACTCGTGAGGGTCTCCATGCAGATCACCATTTCTCCATTACAAAGGTCATACAGATAATTTTCAATTGGATGAGTAAACGAAGAGTCTAGACGTGCATATCATGCGATAAGCCATGCGCCAGGGCATAATGGGGCAGGCCCAGACAGTACTATCCATGCCTGGCGAGCCCTGCTAAATTTGGCCATCTAGCGGTGGACAATTAAGTTGTGCGCGCATTTTTGTTGTTGATTTAGCAATTGTTTTGGAATAACGTGAGTGTCGAGTAATAATTTTAATTGGTGCTCTCGAAATGGACTTGTATCAGAAAGGTAAAGTCTGACTGTGTGCGCGAAGTTTTGTTAAAATAACCTTCTGATTCATTAAGGGTTTCCCCTTGTCAACAGGCTATAATAATGATGTAATTACACCTAATGAGGTTAGGCTATAACCAGGAAAAATGAACAGCGACCATAACAGCACAAACCGAAATAAGCTGGCCTGCCAATAATCACCAACACAGTAGTCTTGGCAAGGTCAATTGAATTTGTCTACACGAGACTTTACAATTGTTTCCTTGTCCGTGAACTGAACGTCTATGAAATCTTTGAAACGTTTATTTCATTGTATTCCACGCATCAAGGAAAACTTTGAATTCAATATAAGAAAACCTAAACTAAATTCACACATATTTTTAAAATTTAAGACCTAAATTATGCAAAACAAAAATTAAAAACTAGCATCAGTTGTAGATGAAGTGTTAGGTGACATGTTTTACATGACAAAGTAATAATAAAAGTCCTTGGTAAGTCAGCCATATAATAAAAAAATAATAAGAAACTGGCAATAGTGAAGGCAGCAAGCTTGCCCATAGCTTGTTAGCTCCAGGTGACGTGGAGCGGCTAGCGATTTTAAACGTCATGGGAAGACGGCTTCAAAAAAATAAATAAAGAAGTGATGATCCAAACGATGGTTCTTATATAACGTCTGAAGGTTGGCAACTTTTGTCTCAAAATAATCTATTTTGAGCGGCGAAGTCTATTTTCGTCTTGAAATTTATGTCAACAAATAGAACTGTGGAATTCGAAATTCTGTAAAATCACGTAAAATTTCCAATTGATCCTAAAACAAAACTCCGCTTTCCAACGCTGTGGTCAGGGAGAAACTGGGGGAGGCACAACCGCCCTCAAGTATGCTTGAAAAAGGCCGCATAGCCGGGCGAGTATCTTGCAGAAAGAGGATCCGGGGGTGTCGACCAGCAGATGTTTAGTACTCGGCCTAAGCAGCCAGGAGAACTGTCTCAAGCCAGTGCAAAGGAGGAGAGGTACTGAAACGATCCTCAGAATTGAGGTAAAGGAATGATGTTAAACAGGGTCTATCATATATATCCTTGGTGTAGAGGATGATAACCCTAAATACGGCGATCGATCCGGAGCTTTGCGTTTGGGGCTCAATCGAATCGGGTTGTGCTTGCACTTCCCCGAAACCTTACAAGAGGTAAACTGGTGCCAGGGGTTAACCGGGGCCCCAGGGACTTGTCCCTGCCGGTTTTGGTTGAGGAGCCTGTGGAGTGGAATTTGGTGGCTGTGGTTGACACCCAAAGCGGTGACAGTCATTATAGATTCAGTTTGAGACCGGTAGCTATTCGGCAACTCTTCTGAATTGTGGTGCATTGGCGTGCTGTTGCGCTATCAACAGGGGAGCCGCTTTCCAAAGAGTGGCGAGGATGCTGATAGGTCCGATCCTTACCAAGGATTACGACGGAGTCCATGCAAGCTCCAGATAAGATTCTGGTATCCATACTCAGAAAAGCAGTGCTCGTAGCCTATGGCTACGGGTTACTGACTAGTATGTTTATGGGGGCCTTAGTACGAGCCTATCGTACTCGTAGCCTGAGAAACTCGTGGTGTTAAGACTTATCATGTCAGGCCACCACGTTAAACAACTAGGAACGCTTTCTGATCCTAAAACAAAAAGCGAAAGATTTTTTCGACACCGACGAGAAGCCAGAGCACAGCTTCAGGGAGTGCCGCCACCGCGTACCTCAGGTTGGTGATCGGTCCAGTGTCTGCAGTCGGACACAACCGAAGTGGGCTTGAGAGGGGCTGAAGTTCACGAAGCCTTACTAGGGGTCAATCTGGTACCACAGGGACTGGGGCCCAGGGAGGAAAATCCTCCCTTCGGTTGCGGTGAGGGTCCCTATAGGGAGGTGCGAACGGGGTGGCTGTTGGTTAAGACCCATATGCGAGTAGAGCTCACTTGGATGCGCTTTGAAGTATTCATGCTTCCGAGCATGAGGACTTCTGCAGCATCTCTGGGGGCTCGGCGTGGAGTTACGAGGTAACCCGGTGCCGCGACCGAGAGATCGGCAGAGGATTAGGTAGGCCTCGCTTCCACAGGTAAGGTCACTGAGCCTGCACTCAGTAGACAAACTGGTACTCATAAGTGGTGGTGGGAGGGCGTTGGCAGCCGCTGTCCGTTGTCCGACCGCGGACCGTGGAGTTAAATCCCCTGGGTAGGCCTCCACGTTAAACTCAGGTACGATTCTGATCCTAAAACAAACTCCGCTCTCCTTCTGAGAACTGTACCAAGCCAGTGTAAAGGAGAAGGGATTCTGACCGATCTTCAGAACAGCATCTTTACAACAAGATGCTGAGGTAAAGGTGTGACGCAAAAATAGGGTGGCATATGTATGCGTGATGATAAGCCCTAAAATACGGCAATCAATCCGGAGCTTTGTAATGGGGCTCAATTGAAAAGGTTGTTTCTGTGCTTCCTCGAAACCTCACTAAGGATATACTGGTACCAAGGGATCCGGGGCCCCAGGGACTCGTCCCTGCCGGTGTCGGTGAGGAACCTGTGGAGGTTGAAAATTGGGGGTTGTGGTTGTACACCCATAAGCGGGTACTTTCATTTTAATACAGTTTGGAACCGAATTTATTCGGCAACCCTTCTGTATTGTGGTGCATTGGCGTGCAGTTGCGTTCACGACACGCGTGCCGTTACCTAAAGAGCGGCAAGGATGCTAATAGGTTCAAATCCTCACCAAGGATTATGAAGGAGTCCAACCAAGCTTTGGATGAGATTTGGAACCTATAGGTACTCGGAAAAGCAGTACTCATAACATAAGTTATGGGTTACTGACTAATACGTTTATGGGGTTTTTAGTGCGAGCAAATTTAGATAATTTCTGAAGATAATCATGTGTTAGACTTACTTATGTTCAAATGTTCATTTTCAATATTTTCGAGTGTGTCTTTTTCCCTATCCTAATTAATCCATGTCGAATTACTCATAAACTAAAAAAACGTGCAGGAAATTAAATCAAATATGCCGACAAATAAGCAAGCAATTAAGTTGGTATCGTAGCTACAAAAGTAATGATGAGCCTAGGAAACTGTTTTAGATAATGCCCAAAACCCAAAAAAGTTCACAGTACCATTTTTTTAAACATTGCGAAGAATTAATTAGTTGTAGATACATATTTGTTTCTAAACGTTCTTAGCTTTGAGACATTTGAAGCAAGTTTTTAGGATAAGAATTAGCACAGTTTATCGAGTAAATCTAAAAATCCGTCCTGGACTACAAGAAATCCATATCATTTTGTGGCCCGAAACCCTGACCGCAGTTCTTATGGTCCCGCATAACCAAATTATGGCTTCCAGTTTTCGCTTATATGTACATATATATTTTCCAATTAAACCAAAATACCAATTGCTTCGCGTTCGTCGTTCATCGATAAGAAAATGAAAATTTATGACTAGAAATTTTCCTTTGCGCATAAGATACGAAAACACAAACTTCATGCTTATCGACTGTTTTCGGTCGTTGCCCTTTTAGCTGCCGCAGTCTTCCCATTCCCATTTCCCATTTTCATTGTATGTCGGCCATTTATTAATTAAGCAGACCACTTGCTTCAACATTTCAGTTTTATTTAACCACGTTAACAGCACACCGTAAAATGTTTGCAGTTGAAACGGTGTGCAGGTCTAGAGCTAGCTAGCTAGCTAGCAACTGCACGCAGTACGTGTTGCATTACGACATCTATTACTTCTGTTTATGGAAACCTAAAGATGAAGATATGCTAGATGGATATCTACAACTTCGTTGCGTACAATATTTACACTATGTTTCAAAAGAAAGTGGTGGATTCAGGTTGCCTAGCAATACGGATCCGTATCTGCATTTGCCGCGGCAACACAACCCATCAACTCCGAAAAAAATATAATTCAAAATCAATCGATACAATCGCATTTCTATTTCATATACACTTTCCTCACAGAACGAAGATTTTCTCTAAAAAAAATCAATACACCGAAGCTACAACACCAAAAATTACACCACGCTATACTTTCAGTTGGTCAAGCAGTTGAATTTCTTTTTTGCTTTTCTATAAAAAAAATCGATAATAAACACATTAGCTTTTCAGTTCAACTTCCTGCTCAATTTTCCAATACATTTTGTACGCTTGTTTCAATGAATTTTCTACGAAGCTTCTTCACTCAGGGGAAAATTCTAATTAAACGTGACATTTTGATTTCCTGGCATGACCTTTATAAATATATTATGGAAACACAACTAGAGTGCAGCATATATAGATACTATGCATGTTTCTATTCTAGCAGTAAGAATTAGATAAATTCAACATTAAATGATTGACAGGGAAAGCACTTAAAAGTTGAAACTATTGACTGGTACTTTTAAAATTAATTATACTTATTGATTCTATGTCGTGTGAGGGCTGCGATATTAAATAATTGGTAGAAATAAGTGACCGCTTTTGTAATAGTGACAAATTTTTAGTCATAAATATTGATTGATAGATTCGGTTCACATTGAACAAAATTAGAGTAGCTTAAGGGGTTATATAAGTCTTGTATTTTCGAAAAATTGATGGAATTTTTTTCATTCCATATGAAAGTATAGTACTTCAAGAGTATTCACACCAAATTTGAAGTAAATTCGAGCAATATTACTAGATAACATGTGTTAGAACCTCCTACTCTAGTCAACAACATTGTCTTCTAGTGTGCAATTTTGGTTCGCAACTCTGCTAACACTATTTAATGCACATTAATGGAGGTTCTTTATTTTTCCAGATTATAGCCTGTTTCCTAATTAATTTTAGTGAGAAGTGTGGTTTCGACGTGTCGGATGGCATCCTCTTCAGGTGCTGTCATTTGCCATCTAGAGTAGGAGGTTCTAACACATGTTATAAAATAGCAAACGTAGGCATATATACGAACCCATTGACGGTCGTTATAATTCGCAGATGTAAATTATAAAATAGTTGAAATATAACGAGCTTAATCCATCAACAAGCCAGCCGTGGTCGTGCTGTCTCGTGACGGATGGCAAATGACAGCACCTGAAGAGGATGCTATCCGACACGTCGAAACCACACTTCCTACTAAAAATATTACTAGAGTTAGAGAGATTTGAATACTGCGTGGTGGGTACGTGCCTCTGCCTTACTTAGCGTATTATATGCATGCAGCGCGGTTTTACCGCGTAAAATCAGCTCCTTTCTTTTTCATCAAACATCACAACATCAAAAGGATGCTCTGAACATCGCGAATGAGGCAAACGAATTACTGTATGGACCTGGAATCGACGACGCGATGTAAGTTGCTAAAAAATAACTTTAATTCATTAAATCGCGGTAAAAATAAACGCGTTTTTCTCGAAACTTCGTTTCTCCGTGCGATAGGCACGATTCCTCGAGAACTAGTCGACCGATTTTGCTGAAACTTTGCACAGATCCTGTTGATAGTACAGTGGAACTTGGATAATTCGAACTTCAAGGGACCACTCAAAAAATTCGAACTATCCAAAAATTCGAATTAGAAAAGTTTTTAGGAAACGCTAAAAATAACAAAACACTGCATGATCTAAAAAATAAAACTTTATTACGGCACTTCATTTACAGTTTCATAAAGAAGTCCGGGATCTTCATTTGTTTCCTAGAATTAAGTCTCTCTGTCGTAATGAACGATTCTAACTGATTTAATGACTGAAAAATCGACTCACTAGCTTCATTTCTACTTTCAAAAAATCGCCTGGGTTCATCTATTTGATTTGCTGCTTCAGCCGTACTTAGAATTGACGTTTCTTGTTCCACTGTTAAATCGTCATCTTCATCATCGGATATATTGCCGGTATCGTGATTGCTGTTGCCGAGTACCTCAGTGATGATGTCCGCTCCAGTAAGCTCGCCACACACCGCAAAATCTTCGCCTACGTTAAGAAAGTCCTCATAGGAGATACCAGGATCTGACATAATATCCTCTTAGCCGCTAACAGCAGCACAGCTTCAATCACAGATTGGTTGGTACTTTCACTTTCTGCTTCTTCTTTTAAAAAACCAGCTTTCTTGAAACAGTTCTTAATTGTTTCTTGTCACACAAGATCCCCGAAGGACATCAAGTTTAATTTTGAGAGAAGTGAGAATATTCTCAACCAATAGACACCGGTAAAAATGGAAAGTGTGGTTTCGGGATAGCGAATGGCTTCCTCTTCAGGTGGTGTCATATGCCAATTCGCTATCAGACAGCACGACCACGTTTAGGCTTGTTGATGGGTTAAGCTCGTTATGTTTCAACTATTTTTAATATTAGTATATGCGAATTATAACGATGAACCATTCATGAAATTTGGAAGCTAAGAACCCTCATCAATGTGCAATGATAGTGTTAGTAAGCTGCTAACCAAAAAAGCACAACTAGTAGACAATATTATCGACTAGACTAGGAGGTTCTAACCCAGGAAAAACCGGTAAAAATGTTTAAGGTTTTTTATTACGCCCTGATCCATAGGCTGAATGACTAATGTCATATTAGCGGAAAAAATTACTTTCACATTGTCAATAAAGTGTAAGATTTTTCGTTTTTCTTTTCCAAATTTTTCATTGATTTTCAGGAGCCACTTCTCAAAATGAGCACTTGTCATCCACGTTCGTGCACAAGATTCATACTCTACTGGTTTTGACTTTACATTTTTGAAACAACGGGGACTAGCAGGTTTTCCTATCATTAACAAAGGAAATTTTTCAGAGCCATCCATGTTTGCTTCGACCAAAAGTGTTACTCTTTCCTTGCTAAGTTTCCCTCCATAACATTTCTTGTCTTTTAAAGCAAGCGATTCATCAGGGGTGCATTTGAAAAATAGACCCGACCCGTCTCGTCAACATTAAAAATGTGTTTGTGGGCTACTTGTCCTGGATCATCTCTTCTAATTCTTTCTTCGACTGTCCTGCTTTATGCTGATCAACACCACCACTTTCACCACAAATAGATCTTGTACTTGCTTTGAAATTGGTTTTGCCCATTTCAGATGGCAAATTATTCAGCTTTCCCTCTTACAAGAGGGCCACTCAGTGGGATTTTTTTAACACGTGCCTGCTTAAACCACGTTAAAACACAGTTGTCTACATTGGGATTAGCTGGTGCTCTACACCTTTCCCGGTCATTTCCGTTCTCAAATTCACTGCTTCAAAACTTTTCTTTATTTTTTAAATAAGTCGCCAATGCGTTAGAGGGGATTCCGACGTTCCGAGCGATCTCCAATTTCTTCTTCAGTCCCTTTTCCACTTTCCTAATCGCGGCTACCTTTTCAGTTAATGTTAGTGATTTGTAAGCCTGCGAGTTTGACGATGACATCTTGACTCAATGTTCTTTCAACAAAAAATAAAAAATCTGATAAAATTATGTCTCACAAATGACGAGAACACAACGCGCACAACAAAAAACAACCAATAATGTAAAATTCTGTCCCACAGCAAACTGAAGCACTCCACGCACTATAGATAAATTGTCTGTT
The DNA here is from genome assembly GCA_963942545.1 of Oxycera nigricornis. Classification (NCBI taxonomy): domain Eukaryota; kingdom Metazoa; phylum Arthropoda; class Insecta; order Diptera; family Stratiomyidae; genus Oxycera; species Oxycera nigricornis. The sequence goes on along the minus strand of OZ012663.1, from coordinate 93,707,932 downwards.
TGTAGGCGTTGGCAATGACTGCTCAAATGATCGAAAGGGAGGCAATGAGGACACACAATATGCACAAAAGTGACTTCGTAAAGAAGGGAGGCTTTGACTTGACCATAACGACACGATTGTCTCCCACGACAATGTAAAATAAGCCCATGCAGCTTTTAGGGAGTCCCCGAAGATAGGCAACAGTAAGGCTATCTTCGGGGATTCCCAGAATTTATAACTGACTCATGGACACTTCTGGCGAGCAAAATGTTCAAATTATCCAAAATAAAATCGAATTGGCCACAGTTTTTTTAAATGAAATTCATATGAAATGCTAGGGACTAGTAGCCGTCGAATTAAAGACGATTTCGAGTTATAGAATTTCGAATTATCCAAGTTCCACTGTATTGGCTCGTGCTTGAACGCAAGGGTTTTCATTCGGTCGATTCGTTTTTGTTTTATACGAAAAAAAATATTTTAAATACGATGAGAATCGGAAAAATGCTAAAAAAAATATAAGACAAAAATTCATTCAAATCCACTTAAAAATTTAAATTTAATTTTTTTTCAATTCCTCCGTTCAAGCACGAGTCAGGGATGTAGGGTAATCTATTGCTGCAAAAGAGCCATTGGGAAAAGGTGGGAACTGAAACCCAAAACTGTATCATGGCTCTATACAGCGATAGTGGAACCAATTCTTCTGTATGGCGCTGTTGTTTGGTGGCCAGCTATTGCAAAAACATCCAATGCAAACCTGGTGAACAGGGTCAGGAGGATTGCAGCTATTGCAATCACCGGGGCCTAACGCACTACCCCGACAAAGGCACTGTTTATGCTATTGAATTGGCTCCCGACGGAGCTCCTTACGAGACAGCAGGCCAAGTGCTCTGCGATTCGATTAAAAGCACTACATCTCTGGCAAGAGGGAAATGTTGGCCACTCCACCATACTTCGGAGGGATGGACCAACGCCAGGGGAAGTAGACCTTGCGCCCCCGATTCCCTGCTTTCATCATAGTTTCAGGTCAGTCATCCTAAGCAGGGATGACTGGGCAATAGAAAGAGGTGGGATGCAGGAATCGGTCGACATCTACACTGATGGCTCCAAAATGGACGGAAAAGTTGGCTGTGGTGTTTTCTCAGAACAGCTAGGCCTGAAACTATCCTTCCGGCTTCCAGACCACTGCAGTGTTTTTCAGGCAGAGGTCATTGCAATATACAAGGCAGTAGACTGGCTGAGAAATCAGAAAATTTCCATAAGAAACCTGAATATTTTCTCTGACAGTCAAGCTGCTATCCAAGCACTATCCGACGTGTACACCTCATCCATGATGGTGATGGAATGCCGTACACATCTGAACGTTATGTCACTTCACTGTGAAGTGACTCTACACTGGGTACCGGGACATAGTGATATACCGGGAAATTGCGAAGCGGATGCCTTAGCGAGAGCTGGCACTGTGATCCAGGAGTATACACTCACACCCCAAGTTGGTCAACCTCTAGCTTCTATAAAGCTAGGATTTAAGCAGCATTACATCAAGGCTGCAAATAGAGCCTGGTTGTTGGAGGAAACCTGCAGGACAACCAGGCAAACTTGGCGTGCACTGAGTTCCAGACGCACCAAGCAGCTCCTGAACACGAGTCGTGAAACCTTGAGTTCTATCGTGTGCATACTGACGGGGCACTGTCTAATTGGTAGACACGCAGAAAGGTTGGGCGTTCCCTTCAACGATTTCTGCCGGAGTTGCAGATCGGAAGAAGAGAAAGAGACAGTCCAACACTTTCTGTGTGAATGCCCGGCACTGTCCAGGAAACGCATGAAAACCTTAGGCTCACCATTCCTGGACAGCCTCACAGAAGTAGCTGATTTAAATATTGGCTGCATAGCCGGCTTCATGCAAGAATCGGGATGGTTCTCGTCATCTCACAGGTTCTAGTGCCGCCCTCGTCTTTTTGTGGTATCACAATGGGCCTATCTTGGCCTAAGTGAGCCATCTTTTCGACAAAGAGGGCTGCCACTACAACCAACCAACCAACCAAGCAAGCACGAGTCAAGGGCATAAGCTATAAGAAACTTTTTGAATTTTTGATTTGAGATAAACCTGCACCGAAATATTCTGCCTACCGCAAAAAAAAGGTTGGACGAGGAAAACTACAGAAAAATTGACAATTTTCAATGTTTTCAGCTGATTTTTTTTACAACTTCTTGAAATGCTGAACTTTTATGTGTGTAAATTTTAAATAAAATAAATTTTCGGTTTTTAAAATATTTTTTTTTTGAAAAAGTTATTATTTCCCCTTAAAGACTTATGTAACCCCTTAATACGAAGTTATCTATTTTTTACCGTTTTACATTGTGGAAGTTTTTCACCATTTTTTTTCTAAAATATGTTGGATTTTCCCATCTGCCCTCGGTCGTCAGTCACTGCACCAATTGTAACTTTTCTTTGTTGCAAAATGTCTTTGATCATTCTCCGCTGACATCATTTTCCTTTCGTCCGTTCAGGTGTCTCCTTGTCTAGTTTTCTTCAAAGGAATCTTGGTGATATGCCACCTTCCCTTATTGTTTCAACGTAAATGACTCACCAGCCAGTAGATTCTATCTAATATAGTATAAAGAAAAATTGCTACGCGAAAGAATCGCTGTTGATTCAATTTAATTCACACGGTATCGTCTTTCTCGTTCAACGATTTTTTTTTATAAGTTTTTGGACTTTTTGACTCCTGAAAGTCACGTCCACTGATATCTTAAAAATATCCGGACTAGTCTGATTCCAATCAAGCGTTTCCTTTGAAGATTAGCTATTCTACTACCGCCAGATATACTGTTCAGTGGCTCAGTGTCAAGGATGTGTGTTTTCATGAGTTGGTCTTGTAAATACTGCAAAAAAACCCTCGAGAAATATTCCTCAAAATATAACCAATTCTTCAATGTAAGTTGAATAGTGAATGAAGCATAAAAAATCAAAATTCAGATAAATTCTAAAGCTGATTTCGTTGTAACGTCCTTATCCAAATTGAATCATATCAAATCTATATAAAAGAATTTGAAACGAACCCCAGAAAAAGATTTATTTCAATTAGAATGGTTGAAAATCGCATTAATGCGATTTCACACAATTCTTGTTTTAACCACAGCAAAATCCACCCCTTAAAAAACTTCGAAACAATCCCTTACAACATTTGAACTGATTCTGATTACATTCATCATTTCCATGATCCGATTTTTGCGGCATCAAAAACGGGCAAGTTGGATTGAAATTTCGAAAATGACCTTGAATAGAGACTACACCCTAGAATAAATATAAAGTGGTGTAAGTATCTACTTTGAAGGAAGTGTGAAGGTGTTTTGAAAATAGATAAAACAGGATTTCTCAAAATTTATCTTAGAACATCCGTAATTTTCCCTAGTGAAACAAAACAAATTGAAGGCATCAACATTCGCTTTAAATTACCTCATCCGAAATAGTCGATCCCTTGAATCCTTTTGCCATACTTGTTCTCAAAAAATGTTCGATAAAGCAAAAAGGGGAGCCTTGGATGTAAATTGAATTAAGTGCCGGATGCTACCCATTCTCAATGTTGTGAAAGAAAGGCGTAAAGAAATTATTTGTATGAGCAAAGAAGGGTTGGGTGGTGTGGTGTTTTGAGGGTGAAATTGCTATGCATACCGCAAGCTCGTCAGAGCAAAGACGGATCCATTTCACTGCTGGACATATTACATAGAGAATTCGAAAATTTCTCAGATGACCTGTTTTCCAGTTCGACGAAAATCTTTTGCCGCTTTGTTGTGGTTAAAGGGGTTGCTCAAGAAATGCGTAGCGTTAAATGTTATGGTTGAACAGAACAATGTAACTACACAACAAGTAGAGGTTTGAACTGGAATAATCAATTCGATATTTGCATATCAAAGGTCTCTTAAGATACCCTCTGTAACTTTGAATGATTAATCACGATGTGATAAAGATCCTTGATTAAATCATTTCAATTTCAATGTTTTCTTGATATTCAAATTGAATTTGATTTGCGGATCATGGATGGTAATGAAGGGATTTTCAATATTTTCATTTTATATTTGGTAATATTGTAAGGAAAAGATGATGGAGCTAGTATGCTTGCCATCATTCATCATTTATTTAGCAAATAAGTGTAAGTTGTACGTCATTATTGACTCTAATTAAGTCTAACGAAATAATATTCAATTCTAAAGCTGAAAACGAAATCAAGAATGTCAACCATATTTTCAAAATGCGAGGCTCTTATCACTCTAAGAATTTGTTTTAGAGGTACAAAACAGCTAAAAACAATTAAATTTCTTGTGACAACTTTTTAATTTTTTTAAAAATAAGACTCTTGAAAAAGAATCTACATCGTTCATTCAAATAGTTTGGTTTATATGTAGAATTTTTTCATTTTCAAAACAACTTTTTATATTCCATTTACATCAAAACATAAGGTTATCGTAAGTATTAGACTTTTGATGCTTTCTGTTTTCAAAATACTATATATACAATAATTATTACAGTAAACTTAAAAATTAATTCTATTCAAGCTTACAACATTTACAAGATTCCAGGAAAAAAAATCCAGGCGAATGGTATCATGTCTGGTGAATATGTTACGTGGAAAATTGCTTTCCACCGAACCACATTCAGCATTTACAGTGCTGTGAATAATTATAGACTCAAACATATTTTTCGAATTTTTTCCAAAGCATTTCTATTGATGTAAATGTAATTTCGGGATTCCCAGAAAATCCTTTCAATCATCTACCTTTCTCTTTCTTTCAACCACGCTAAGTACAAGGTAAAAATCCCAAAAGTGTCCTTTTTCAGCTGTTAATAATTATAAACTCAGTTGCTGTTCTAAGTTTGTCAAGAGTCAAAGAATGGTCTGAGTTTCTCGTTGTGTGTGTCAATTAATTTAAGGAAAACAGTTAATTTTTAACCAATAAACCACAACTTTAATTTTAATTATTAACATATATATTTCGGGACACAGTTAGTCCCTTCTTCAGTGTTGTTAAAACTGATAATTGAAGAAAACCTTAATACCTAGTTCTTAAATATCTATAAATTTTAATCCGGCTATCCTAATTATATCCGCAAGGCACTCTAATTACTTCACGAGTTTAACAAGTCCTGAAAATCCATTTCCCAGGTCATGGTTGATTCGTCGCGTTTCCGGGGTTCTCGCTATAAATAGGCTCTCGTACGCATCGAGTTGAGACCTTTTTTTGGACCTGTTTTATACACGCTGCGTCTTCGATACCAATCATGTGGCCTTTCTCAATTATATATTTGGCTACCGATGACCTTACGTCCGTTTTTTGGGATCTGTCAGCTATCTTGGCCTCTTTTAGATGCTCACCGACTCTCGTTGGTATCGGCCTTATGGTTTGACCAATATACACCATTTGACAGTCAGGGCAAGTTGTCTTGTAGATGCCACTTTTTTCCTTGTGTAAAACGGCGTCCTTCGTCGTTCCCAGGATTGTTCTCAGTTTAAATTTCTGACTGGTTGTTGTCGCTATCACGTTGATTCTTCTGAGGCACTTTTTAGCTCTGTCGCTCATATGTGACCGGTTCACTGCTGATCTTTTTATTCCGTTTTGTTTGTCCATGCTTGTTGGTAGAAGCGTGGAACTCAAGTTGCTCTTCATTTTCCTCTCTTTCTTTTTTATCACATTTCTCATTACTACTGGTTCGAACCCGTTTTGTCCGGCTGTTTCTATTATGTGACGAGTTTCCTGTTTTTTTCTTTCCTGGTTTAACGGTATTGAAAGCATCCTGTGGATCATGGAGCTGTATGCTGCCATTGTTTGTGCATATGAGTGGTTTGACGTCTTTGGTATTGTCCTTTGGGTGTGGCTAGTTTTTCTATATATGTCAAACTCAATGTTTCTATCTTTTCTGATGATTTTTAAATCCAGGAAGTTTATCACTCCATGTTCTTCTGTCTCCTTTGAGGCCCAGGGAGCAAAACTCCCTCCGGTCGCGGTGAGGACCCCCTATAGGGGGGTGCGAGCGTGGTGGCTGTGGTTAAGACCCATATGCGGGTAGAGCCTCCATAGATGCGCCCTGAAGTCGTCATCCTTCTGAGCATGGTGACTTCTGCAGCATCTTTGGGGGCTCGGCGTGGAGTTGCGAGGCAACCCGGTGCCGAGACCGTGAGATCGGCAGAGGATTAGGTAGGCCTCGCTTCCACCAGTATGGTCACTGAGCCTGCACTCAGTAGGCAGACTGGTACTCCCAAGTGGTGGTGGGAGGGCGTTGGCAGCCGCATTGTAGCTGCCCGTTGTCCGACCGCGGACCGTGGAGTTAAGCCCACACGGCAGGCCTCCACGTAAAACGCACGAGTTTTCTGTCTCCTTTGAGAATTAGGTAGGCCTCGCTTCCACCAGTATGGTCACTGAGCCTGCGCTCAGTAGGCAGATTGGTACTTCCAATGTGGTAGTGAGAGGGCGCTGGCAGCCGCTTGGTAGCTGCCCGTTGTCCGACCGCGGACCGTGGAGTTAAGCCCCCTGGGCTGGTCTCCACGTAAAACACACGACTTTTTCTGTTTCCTTTGTGAATTCGATGTTCTTGTGTATACCTTTCAGTCCAGCGAAGGTTTCTTCCACTTTGTTCTTTTTTATTATTACAAGAATATCATCCACGTAGCGTGCCCAAAACCTTGGGAGTATGCCGCGTTCTTTCATTTTGGCTTCAATGGAGCTCATAAACACCTCGCTGATGATTGGTGAAAGCGGGTTTCCCATCGTGACGCCAGAAGTTGTTTTGAAAAACTTCCCCCCCCCCTTATTGGTTAAAAATTAACTATTTTCCTTAAATTAATTTGTCAAGAGTGTTTCGAACGAGGATTTGAGCTTTTATGTAGCATTTTAGCACTGGGAAGACGTGCAGGTGTATTTTTGAGAGTTTTGAAATTTTTTCGATCCCTAGAATACTCCGTGGAAAAAACTAAGTGATGTTGAAAAACGTAGAATTATTGATTCAAGGAACAGTGTAAAAACTCAGCGAAAAGTCGCGAGTGATATTTAAAGATCGCAGACTGTCGTCAAAAATTTGTTGAAGCTAAATCGAGAATTATGGGAAAAAGAAGTCATCTGGACGTCCTCGGAAATATTCGCATAGTTTGAAACGCGCAGTTTTAAAAGAACTATCAAACACAGGAGCTACATCATCGAAAATTGTTCGCCGGTTAAACTTGCAATGTGATCCGAGCTTAGTTAGAAAATTGGGCTGTATCCTCCAAAAACTTTAAATACCACAAAGTTTTGCTAAAACCCAAATTGACGAAACGTTACAACGAAGATAGACGAAAATTCGCCGAAAATTTCATCCAAAAAGGAACCATTTGGGATCATGTGATCTTCAGCGACTAGAAGAAGTTCAACTTCGATGGACCAGATGGATTTAACTACTACTGGCACGATTTACGAAAGGATAGAAGAATCAAGAAAAGCATAAGGAGGTGGTTCTGTGATGATTTGGGCAGCTTCCAAAAAAACATGCTAGGAGCGAAATAGCCTTCGTCAATGGTAGACTTAATGCTTTTGGATTCCAGGAGTTACTAGAGGATCATCTACTGCCTTTTGTGATGCTAGCGGAAGACGAAAACATTATTTTTCAGCAGGATAATGCACCCACTCTTACAGCTGCCTTCACAAAAATGTGGTTTCAGGATTATGGAATCCAAGTACTACCACGGTCAGCGTTAAGTCCCGACCTGAACCCCATAGAAAATTTGTGGGGTATCTTAGTGAGAAAATTCTACGACCAGGAGAAGTCATCCATTGAAAATGTAGCAGAACTGAAGGAAAGAATAATAGTAGCCTGGAACAAGATATCAGATAGCGTATTAATTAGTCTTGTTAATGGCGATTCGAGTCGACTGTTAGATGTAATCAAAAATAAGGGCAAATGGACTAAGTATTAAATGAAAAACTGAATAAACATTACACTGAGTTTATACCTTTTCACAAATCTTACAGCGAGTTTTTATGTTGTTTTTTATTTTATTTTCGATGGGAATATAATCAACATTTCATTTCCACTACATTTTCGTAAAGGCATATTATTCAATAAAATCAACAGTTATTTGAAATAATTTCCTGTTTTTATGAGAGACTCAAAAATATAGTTGAATCTATAATTATTCACAGCATTGTATACCGTCGATTCTCCTGTAAGTGTTGGTGCGGAAGTTAGAATTATTCATACAATGCTTCCTTGGATGAAACATTTAATGAAGATTGAATACCGATAAACCGTGATACACCGCAAAGTATTTAACATTGGATGAGTAATGTTTATGCAATGTTAGCGTACATTTTAGGTTTAAGATGGTTACCCCAAATAGAATTCCAAATTTTTGTTCATTTACAGGATTTTTTCCTGGTAGAATTAATAAACCCATTTCGTTGATAAAATTAATGTAGGTATTTTATTTTTGTATAATCCAAAATAGGAATGCCAAAGTGATCACTTCCACTACCATCAATTTTTGTATTTAAAGGCAATAACAATTAGGGATGAACCCTTTGAAAAATTCGAAAAAAGAAAATTGTGGAAAGATCAGTCGTCCAAAAACGTTCAATTTTTCCGTCAAATCTTTGACTTTTCTTTGATCGTAAGAAATATTTTTAAATTTTCATGGTTCACGAAAGAGGATCTATTATTTTGAGTGTGTGATCAAAATATCTGCAAAATCGAACTATTTCCTTTGTGTACTTTTCGAGAAAAATGCGTTTACAATTTTCGAACATATAGTCTCTTTGACTGATGAGTCTACATTCCCAGGATTAGCGCTTCTATTTATACCACAAGATGATCAGATTTAGCAAAACTCACCAGGCATGGATAATGATGTCTGGGCCCACCCCATTATGACCTAGCGCGTGGCTTATCGCATGATATGAACAGCTAGACTCTTCAGTTACTTAGCCAAATGAAAAGCACCTGTCTTTTGTATCTATTTTTTGTTTAATACTGCTGAGCATATGCAATTCATTTTTGAATCTCTAGAGGATAGTGATGCGCCCCACTATGAATAAATGGTTATTGTTTATTATACCTTCTGTGTTAGTACGCAGCTTCATTTTATGAATTTTTTGGAATAGAAATCGTATTATCTAAATATGGACAGTGCAGTGTTAAGAGAGAGCCTCCGTATTTTCTTTGGCGTGTTAGAATGAAACCGTATTGTACTGTGCCGTGTTTTACGAGAATTTCCGTAATTTTCGATCGTGTAAAAGTGAAAACATATTGTAAAATACCGTGTTGTAAGACGCCGTATTGTAAGATACTGTGTCGAAGAGAAGTTACCAGTATTCAAAATGTATTTAATGAGTTCTACGTTACATTTCGTGATGCTGTGTTATATGTAGCTCTGACGCCACAAAATCCTTTCACATTATGACGAAAGCTCAAATAGAGACACACTGTTGAAAATGGTAGGAAAATCAATCCATGGATTCGGAAATATGGCTAAAATTAATTTATTACAGTGTTCTTTTTAAAATTTACTATCACTTGAATAATTTTGTTCGAATTTGTTTAGCTTCAGCGTTGTTTTTCTGTGTGTGTGTGTGTGTGTGTGTGTGTGTGTGTGTGGATAATTTACATCTTCAATATCAACTAGGCTCTATCATTTAAAAAATATTTTTCTTTTGATTTTTTTAGTTATGCTAAGAAAAATCGATCTAAAACAGAGAAAAAGTAAACTTATATTTTAATAAATATAAGTGTAATTTTTCTCTGTTTAAGATCAATTTTGCTTAGCATAACTCCCTGAAAAGTTTCACATATCATCAATTTCTTTGCATCAAATCAAAATGGAGCTTATCAAAATTATCTGTCACCAAGTTTATATTGAAATAAATGTGGTAAGTAGATATCAATGAATTTATTTACGAATATATGTATTTGAAGCAAATTACTCACTGTTTTGAAGCATATTGTTGTAAGGATCTTGAATTCATGTAAGCCCTCGAAAATCCAATATTTTTTAGATCTTCTTTATTTGTTGCTAATATCTGTAAAAATGGAAACATGATTTAGAAGTTTATATCGAGTTCGCAGGGATCTAAATACAGAACAATCACTTCCGTAATACATCATTTTTTCCGAGCAATAAAACTTAATTTGTGCTAAAAATCTTTTCATGACTTCAATTTGATTTAATTGGCTTATAAATTAATAGGCAAGTATTTGCTTTCTTGTTTTCATAATAACCAAACCGTTTATATTAACCCCACAACGCTTGCACTATTTTGATTTCACGATTCAAATGTACATGAAATTTACAGAAAAATATATAAATAATATTATCAATGGAAACTTGAAAAATAATCCATGAATTTTATTAAATTAAATTATATTGCTAGAGTAAGTTTTCGTCTTAAAAAAATTCCAGCTAAATTAATATCCAAAAATTCCGAAAGAATTCTGCTGCGAAATTCTCATTTCATGCGGTCAATACTACTTTCCAGATTTTTTTTCGCACGAAGCACTCACATAAATTTCCGCCTAGACATTATCTTGAAGAAATCGGATATATGTATATACATATACGAAACACCAACATGTGGAAAGCTTCTCCAAAAAAAGACATGAACATATTCAGTTCGGCAAGGACCTTTGCATGGTTGAGAATGTGTATTTGTAAGGATTTCTCAGTCGATAACGATGAATAGCCAACACTAAACTTATTTATAGCCTACACTGAGCTGAAATATATCCTTTGAGTTTACAAAAGGAGCCTTTAAGAGGGAACAATTTGTAACACGGAAATAATGAACAATTGTTGTAGGAGTGCAAAGAAGAATTTGCAGAATGAGACGGAAAAAATGATTCAGATTTAACTTAAGATTCTTGTGAATATCTTTTTAGAATTTAATAAGAAAGTAGAAGTAAAAATAGATTATATTGCTATGCACCTCAATAGATTGTAAGAATACCTTTCCAAAACAATTGGAGACATATTCTTACAAAGTCTGTAAATCTTGAAATTGTCTAGAAGAAGGCATCATTTGTTGGGCAGGCTGTTGCGAAGAATAAGCTCATACGATTCCTGTAAATAATTATTCAGAACTGACGAAGACAATACGCTACCAACACAAGTATGGGTTTCTATTCATTCTATTCAAATGAAAAGAAAGAGGTGTGAATTTGGGACTACAAAGTGCTTTTTGTATTATTAATTATAGGAACGAGAGCAAGTGTTCTGGAAATGTATGGTATGGAATAATTGCTTTCGTTAAATGCAAGACTCTTTTTTTTCTGTATTTGTAAAAACTTATCATATATTATAAATTAAGAGCTTAAAGTTTAATTAATTTTCAAAAGCGTTAAAATAATTTTCAGAGACAATGCTATCATTTTTGCATAGATATTGTACTGCGTACAAAAACAAACACTTTAAAATCACTGTTTCTTTTTTGTTGCTTCTGTGAATACCATCAAAGCAATATAACATTGCGTTAAAACATGCAGGACCTAATTATTTTCATTAATATTTTATTTTCTTCCCTTCATTACAATCAATATTGGACCCTTAACGGAGACCCTGCTAGTATTTTTTTTTGAATAAATTAACAATGGATGGAATTTCTCTTTGAAGTTATCCTTTTTGAAGTAGGTTTGAAAAAAAATCGTCATGTATTTCTTTTGTGGACTACACTTTCGAATGTTTAGTAACGAATCTGATGGATTGCTTTCTTTTTATTTTCTTTCTTTTCTTTTTTTCGTAATTTGATGATAGGAAATAGAGGACTTCATTGGGATCAAGTTACGTTGGAACAATCGGTGACATTATTATCAATTCTAATTTAACAGTTGAAAATATTTCTTTTGGAGCTTTCGTAAATTGCGATGGGTTGAAAATTTTGTATTGTTAAGATTAATAGAAGTCCTTAGATATGAAGAGGCAGTGGCGGCTCGTCGGAGTTAAGTATGGTGGGGCTACTGGTACGAATTTTTCTATCACTTATCTTATGTGAGTTTCCACTCCACCCAAGAGGTACCACATGTGGAGCGTTAACCGATTTTGAGTGATCGGTTTCCCCAAAAGTAGATTCGCTGGCAATCAAAGATATATTCCTATTATCGTGTTTTGAATAAAATTTAAAGCTTTAATAAAACTTCAGTGCACTCTGAATTAAATATATCTTGTTAATTATTTATTTAATCAAAATCATAAATACCATAACCTGAAGAACCCTTTTCTGGAACAAACTTTAAGCACTACAAAACTTTCAAAAATACCAAACACTACGAAGGCACACTAAGTTCTAATACTACACTGATGAGACTACTTTTGCATTAACAGTCATCACCTTCACCCCTTTCGGCCGTCGTAAAAAAATGTTGCTCATGCCTGCTCAAAACTATTATCCAGACCATGCCAAGACTAAACGTTGTCGAAGCACTGAGCGGGCTGCATATGATTAGCCCGTCCACGATGTATACACATGTTATTTCAAACATGCACACTCCCGCCGCTTCAGCATAAAATTCTCGCAGCCATTCAAATCGAAATACTCTTTTTCGGGGCAAAATTCATGTAGCCCCTTCCTATTAGTAAAGGTGGAAAATTGGTGGGGCTGAGCTCTACTAGCCCCAAAAGGAGAGCCGCCACTGTGAAGAGGTTAATGTTAACATTATAGAATGGTATGGCTTGGAAGTACAAGTGATTGGTACGAGAAATGCATCTGAAATATTGTATATGTATTTTGTTTCGTTTTACACTCTTACAGGTTTAAATACTCATAGAATCTCAAGATGTCTTTCAGGACATGCAATCTCTAACTTGAGTAGCTCAGCTGTCTATGAAATGTTCCATCACATTCACATAAATTATTTCGATGTTTCTACTTTCCTCCGTGCGAAGATTGTATACCTCATCTGTAATAAATCTAGCAAACGCGATCATCCATGCTTTTGACTACATACTACTGTGTATAAATATGACCCAGAATTTTGTTGTAGTTTTTCAAACTTTTATTTATTCTTCAAAATTAATTTCATCATGTTGACTAGACTAGGAGGTTCTAACCCATGATAAAAAACTGAATATAGAATAGCAAAGCATATATACGAACCAATTGACAGTCGTTATACTTCGCAGATACAAATATTAAAATAGTTGAAATATAACGAGCTTAACCCATCAACAAGCCTAACCGTGGTCGTGCTGTCTGGTGGCGGATGGTAAATGACAGCACCTGAAGAGGACGCCATCCGTCATCCCGAAACCACACTTCCCATTTAATAATGGTGCCGGCCAAAAGCCTGGAAACAAGAACCTCCATTAATGTGCAATAAGAGTGTTAGCAAGTAGCGAAACCAAAAACACACTAGAAGACGAAGTTGTTGACTAGACTAGGAGGTTCTATCCCACGATAGAAAACTGAATGAATAATTTCATCCTTTCAAAATAATCCCCTTCGGCTCCAATGCACTTATGCATACGGTTTTCCCATTTATCAAAATACTTGAAAAAGTCTTCCTTCGGTATGGTCATCAATACCTTCTTCGATTCGGCTTCAATCTCTTCTATCCTGTCAAAACGGTGTCCCCGAAGCGGTCTGTTGAGCTTATCGAATATCCAGGAATCACACAGTGCTAAATCAGGCGAATAAGGTGGTTGCGGAACTATATGGGTGGAATTTTTGGCGAAATGGGCACGAAGAACGAGCACAGCGTGAGATGGTGCATTATCATGGTGGAAAAACCAAGAATTGTCTCTCCATAAATCCGGTCTTTTGAGACGCAAACGACGCATGACACACAATTAGGATTCCTTGTTGACAGTTCGACCGGTTGGAAGGAATTCATAATGCACCACACCACGATAATCGAAGAAAACTGTCAACATGTCCTTGATTTTTGACCGACTTTGGCGCGATCTTTTCGGTCTTGTGTCAACTTAGGCACGATATTCGCTTGATTTGTTGGTTGTTTCCGGGTCGTATGCACAGATCCTAATCAAGCATTCCAGCTTATCCTGATAGTCAGAAAGCATCCTTTCACACACTTCAACAGGACGCTGTTTTTCCATGAAATTGAGCATTTTTGGCACCAATCGCGATATGGCTCTTCTGAGGCACAAAACATCTTTTAAAATGGTGTTGACTGACCCATTTGAAATTCCAACAGCATCAGCAAACTCATTGGTAGACAATAGACGATTTTTCAGGACCAATTCTTTGATTTGCGTGACGTGATGTTCATCAGTTAATGTTCTTGGTCGTCTTTGATGTGGTTCGTCTTCAACGCCTTCACGACCCTCTTTGAACATTTTATGCCATACATACACTTGTGTCTTAGACATGGCCTATTCACCGAATGCCTTTTGCAACATTCTGACCGTTTCAGCAGCAGAAATTTCATTCCGAACACAAAATTTAATCGAACTTCTTTATTGAATATTTTCGAACATGGTGAAAATCGGAAAAAATCACATTTGTCTGTTAACGAAAATGGGCGCCACTGCTCAACTAATGAAGATATTGCGGTGAAATTTGACACAGATGTCAGTGACAGTCTTTTCAACTTAAACATAAAAAAATCTGTCCTATCAAAAACCCTAAAAAAATTAAATTGGAAATTCCGGGTCATATTTGTACACAGTAGTACATATGATACGCTGTCCCAGCTACGGATGCCATTCAGGGGCGCTATTAGCGATAAAGTTACCAGAAGCGGTACTGGCTGGTGCATTACACATGGCTACTGATGAACAGGCGACTGAAATCGAGATTCAGGAATCATCGAGAGTATGAGAATAATGATCGAAAAGATGACTGGTGTGAACACAGTTACGCAGTTTAGACATAGCATATTACAAAGAATTCTGAGCCTAATTGAATAAGTATTAGCCATTACTTCTAGAAGTCTGTTGCCTTTCATTTTATCTTATTTTGCAGAACATATAAACTTGCATAAAATTTACTATGCTATCTTAATTACATCGTAAATTATTGAATTTTCATTGTAATTAACGATCTCATACGAACGTGCATCGCAGTTTCGTCGCAGTAACGATACCACATTAATTTTCATTTAATCAAACTTCCAACGAGTTGAAGGCATTGTTCGCAAAACTACCCATTTTAATATACCCCTCTTATATTTTACCCATGGTCTTTCGAAACAGTACGTAAACTGAAACTGCTGCTATTGTTGTGGTTCCGCTATTATTGTTAAAATTATGTTTAATTTACTAGTCGTGCGGCAAGCAACTCACCATATAACAAATGCTGTCCCTGACTATTTACCATTTAATTTAGTCACCTCAAACCCATGAATATACGAATAGGTGTGTATGTTATGTGTATAAAGATATAAATATAAAATTGTATCTTTTATTATTGTACATATACATACACACATAAATAAATGACAAAAATCGAATCGACATGCAGTAGATTGGAAAATATAATGAAAACTTACATTATGAACATTTTTATGACTGTTAAAGATTTTATAATGTCGTTTTGTATATCTGCAACGACCGTTTCTACTTTCGTGGTCGTAAATTATTTTATTACGTGCACGACAACAGTATACGGAAATCATGTTGAGAGTTGCGTACTGAAATAGAGCTGCTTCGTATTTTTTTCTTTTTTTTCGTCTTTTAAGAGAGAAAAAAAGGTCGAATATAAAGTGTGGATTGTATGGACGTGGCGTATATAGCTGTGGATGACGCAAGTCATTTTGCAAAATTAGAAATCGTTTTTAAGAAGGGGCGAAAAACAACATGAAAGTGTTTTCCTTTTCATGGCAATAAGATATGTGCTAACAAAGTCATTTAAAGGACTTCAGAAAGATATTTTATGATGTTATATAAAACATACTATCTAATATTTTAAGGATTGGTTTCAAATATGCATCAATTTGCAAAGGTTTTAGAGTGGTATTCGCAAAGTTTCATGCAGAATCAGCTTTTTATGTCTTCACATTATGAATCTACTTCCGACAAACTACTTTCTTTAAGGGGTTACATAGGTTTTGTATTTTTAAAAAGTCGATCGAAATTTCATATGAAAGTATAGTACTTCAAGAGTATTCACACCAAATTTGAAGTAAATTCAAGAAAAATTACCGGAGTTACAGAGATTTGAATACCGCATGGTCGGTAAGTGCGCTCTGCCTTATCTAGCGTATTATACACATGAAGCGCAGTTCTACGGCGTAAAATCAGCTCCTTTCTTTTTCATCAAACATAATAACATCATAAGGATGCTCTGAACATCGCGAATGACGCAAACGAATTACTGTATGGACCTAAAATCGACGGCTCAATGTAAATGTAAAAATAGCTTTAATTCATTAAATCGCGGTAAAAAAAACTTCAAACGCGTTTTTCTCGAAAATTTGTTTTTCCGTGCGGTAGGTACGATTTCTCGAGAACAAATTCGCCCGATTTTGCTGAAACTTTCCACAATTCCTTTTTATAGTATTCCTCGTGCTTGAACGAAGGGATTTTCATTCGGTCGACTCGTTTTTGTTTTATACGAAAAAAATATTTGAAAAACGATGAGAATCGGAAAAATGCTAAAAATTATGAGACGAATATTCATTTAAATCCATTTCAAAACTTTAAATTTAATTTTTTTTTCAATTCCTAAGTTCAAGCACGAGCCAAGGGTATAAACTATGAAAAAAAACGGCTCCGCAAGCCTACGCAAGACTCCGCAAACCTACGCAAGCCTACGCAAGGCTCCGCAAGCCTACGCAAGGCTCCGCAAGCCTACGCAAGGCTCCGCAAGCCTCCGCAAGGCTCCGCAAGCCTACGCAAGGCTCCGCAAGCCCACGCAAGGTTCCGCAAGGCTCCGCAAGCCTACGCAAGGCTCCGCAAGCCTACGCAATGCTCCGCAAACCTACGCAAGGCTCCGCAAGCCCACGCAAGGCTTCGAAAGGCTCCGCAAGGCTCCGCAAGCCTAAGCAAGGCTCCGCAAACCTACGCAAGGCTCCGCAAGCCCACGCAAGGTTCCGCAAGGCTCCGCAAGCCTACGCAAGGTTCCGCAAGGCTCCGCAAGCCTACGCAAGGCTCCGCAAACCTACGCAAGGTTCCGCAAGCCTACACAAGCCTACGCAAGCCTCCGCAAGCCAACGCAAGGCTCCGCAAGCCTACGCAATGCTCCGTAAGCCTACGCAAGGCTCCGCAAGCCTACGCAAGGCTCCGCAAGCCTAAGCAAGGCTCCGCAAGCCTAAGCAAGGCTCCGCAAGCCTACGCAAGGATCCGCAAGCCTAAGCAAGGCTCCGCAAGACTACGCAAGGTTCCGCAAGGCTCCGCAAGCCTACGCAAGGCTTCGCAAGCCTACGCAAGGCTCCGCAAGCCTACGCAATGCTCCGCAAGCCTACGCAAGGCTTCGCAAGGTTCCGCAAGGCTTCGCAAGGTTCCGCAAGCCTACGCAAGGCTCCGCAAGCCTACGCAAGGCTCCGCAAGCCCACGCAAGGCTCCGCAAGCCCACGCAAGGCTCCGCAAGCCTACGCAAGGCTCCGCAAGCCCACGCAAGGCCTCGCAAGCCTACGCAAGTTCCGCAAGGCTCCGCAAGCCTACGCAAGGCTCCGCAAGCCTGCGCAAGGCTCCGCAAGCCTAAGCAAGGCTCCGCAAACCTTTGCAAGGCTCCGCAAACCTACGCAAGGCTCCGCAAGCCCACGCAAGGCTCCGCAAGCCTACGCAAGGTTCCGCAAGGCTCCGCAAGCCTACGCAAGGCTCCGCAAACCTACGCAAGGCTCCGCAAACCTACGCAAGGCTCCGCAACCCTACGCAAAGCTCCGCAAGCTTACGCAAGGCTCCGCAACCCTACGCAAGGTTCCGCAAACCTACGCAAGGCTCCGCAAGCCTAAGCAAGGCTCCGCAAGCCTACGCAAGGATCCGCAAGCCTAAGCAAGGCTCCGCAAGGTTTCGCAAGCCCACGCAAGGTTCCGCAAGCCTACGCAAGGTTCCGCAAGCCTACGCAAGGCTCCGCAAGCCTACGCAAGGCTCCGCAAACCTACGCAAGGCTCCGCAAGCCCACGCAAGGCTCCGCAAGCCTACGCAAGGCTCCGCAAGCCCACGCAAGGCTCCGCAAGCCTACGCAAGGTTCCGCAAGCCTACGCAAGGCTCCGCAAACCTACGCAAGGCTCCGCAAGCCTACGCAAGGCTCCGCAAGCCTAAGCAAGGCTCCGCAAAGATCCGCAAGCCTAAGCAAGGCTCCGCAAGGCTCCGCAAGCCCACGCAAGGTTCCGCAAGGCTCCGCAAGCCTACGCAAGGCTCCGCAAGCCTACGCAAGGCTCCGCAAGCCTACGCAAGGCTCCGCAAGCCTACGCAAGGCTCCGCAAGCCTACGCAAGGCTCCGCAAGCCTACGCAAGGTTCCGCAAGGCTGCGCAAGGCTCCGCAAGCCTCCGCAAGCCAACGCAAGGCTCCGCAAGCCTACGCAATGCTCCGCAAGCCTACGCAAGGCTCCGCAAGCCTACGCAAGGCTCCGCAAGCCTACGCAAGGCTCCGCAAGCCTACGCAAGGCTCCGCAAGCCCACGCAAGGCTGCGCAAGCCTACGCAAGGTTCCGCAAGCCTCCCCAAGCCAACGCAAGGCTCCGAAAGCCTACGCAATGCTCCGCAAGCCTACGCAAGGATCCGCAAGCCTACGCAAGGCTTCGCAAGGTTCCGCAAGGCTACGCAAACCTACGCAAGGCTCCGCAAGGCTCCGCAAACCTAGGCAAGCCTCCGCAAGCCTACGCAAGGCTCCGCAATGCTCCGCAAGCCTACGCAAGGCTCCGCTCGTGCTTGAACGAAGGGATTTTCTTTTTGGTAGGCTCGTTCTTGTTTTATGCAAAAAAAAATTATGGTCCATTGTGATTTTTTCTTTAATCCTGTTGTTGTAATCTTCTTTATATAGCA
This sequence comes from Oxycera nigricornis, assembly GCA_963942545.1. NCBI lineage: Eukaryota > Metazoa > Arthropoda > Insecta > Diptera > Stratiomyidae > Oxycera > Oxycera nigricornis. The sequence goes on along the minus strand of OZ012663.1, from coordinate 93,689,058 downwards.
TTCCCTTTGTCTGCTTTCAAATAGTATGCAAGCCTACGCCTTCCTGATTTTATATCAATGATGACTTGCTTGATATATTTTAGTCCGTTCAATAACTGGATATTGTTATAAATAATTTAATATTTTTAATCACAATTAAATATTATTAGTTGTAATTTGATATTTTAAATATAAACTCAATTATAGGAGGATGACGAGGATGCCTAGGTTTTGGTAGAGGAGGCATCTTCCTCTACCGAAACTTTTATGGGTAGGTCAAAAATTAATAAAATTAGTAAAAGTAATTACAATAATCTAGAATAATAATTATTAATAATAATAATTGATAATAAAAACAAATTATAGCTGTTTTATTCACCCCACTGGGAAGTTAGTCGTGTGGGCCTCAAGGGTCGCATTTAGACCACATTTTTGAATTCTGAATTGATCAATTCATGATAAAATTTTCATGACAAATATAACATTGAAAAGATGCATCGAGGATTAATTAATTTAAATTAAATAGTTATCTATAAATAAAATTTGTATCACAATAAGCAATCCATCATAATTGTTGTTTTCCCAACTGGTTAAACCATCGTCTTAATTTCTATTTATAATTCTCTGACGATTTAAGTATTATTATCTAAATGACATCAATATTTTCCAAGCTTATTGAAACTATACAAAGTCGGTAATCATAGCGTTTATCTACATGAAAAAAAATTGTTTAAATTAACTTTTGCGATTAGTCTGTCTTGCAACGAAAAAGCACATATGTACATACGTTTAATTGGCATTCATTACAATCTTCTATCTGTATCTAAAGATATATGGTGGAAAGTAGATATATGTGTCTACTTACATATGTACTATGTATATATGTACCTACATTAAAGATTCATGCATTGATGAAAGCCGCGAATACGGTTAATATCATGCACACTCCAAAATAACCGCTAGTTGATCTACAATAGATGGGAAAAATATTTGAATACCGGCCTTTCTTTCGGATATGAGCATATGTATAGTATGTGGTGCCAAGCATCAGTTGAATGGCATTAAAGATAAATTCCGCACTCAATTAAAGATACTCGAAAGTTTTCGGCTGATATAAATTTATTGCAATCCATATTCAAATTGGAAATAATTTGAATTTCAATGATACGATGGCACATGTTGGTCAATTTTTGTATATTATTTTGGGGTCATTTTCAAAGAAATATCTTTATTTTTTCTTCAAATATCTTCAAAATTTTTTGATGAAAACCTCTCACCACTGCTTTGTGCCTTGTCATACCATTCCACATTTTCTTCGGAACCATTGTGGGTAAGTAAGCTGAAATTGAAGCCCCGTAGATGGTTTGCTGGCTGTTGATTTAACATGCTATGTGCTTTGGGTCAGTTCAATGAACTGAACTCAATTTTAATGAGACCTAAAGTCGTGAAATTGCTTTTCATGTCAATGAGTTGAATTTTGTCGCATTATATGGTCTTAGCGTCAACTTTAATTCACGGCTTTTATCGATTTCAACTTTAACTTTAAGGGGGGGGGGGTAAGGTTTGTTTCGTCTAAAAAATACCTTTTTTCATGAATTTTTTTTAGAAAAAATTATTGCTGTAGGTTTATTTTACTTATTATGAAAGTACAACATGTGAAGGATATTTAGGAAAAATTGTGTTCAAAAATAGAGAGAAATAACGGATTTATTGTAGATCTCCGCAGGCGCTTAGAAAAAAAGTTTTTGTGCGGTGACCAGCCTACAGCATCACTGGATCATTTGAAACCAAAAAATCTAAATGCTTTCTTCAGTTTATTACTTTATCTCTCCAGTGACGTCGAGTTTTTTTTTAATTATTCAATTTTTTAATTTTTGGCACCATTTTGAAGGCAAAATAACGATTTTTAACGAAAAAAGTCGACCTATTTGTTATTGTAAAATTGTTGGGAATTTATTTTTAAAAAAAACTCAACGTAGCTAGAGAGCTTTATATATGCAAAATATGTGTACAAAATTTCAAAACGATTGGTTCAGTAGTTTTTTCTGTAGGCTGGTCACCGACTTTAAAAATTACATGTTTGGGAAAATCGATTTTGAGTTTTGTACACTGAAAAAATCTTGAGAAAAACTGGATTTTCTTATAAAATACATACATGTCATCATCGATGCCGGGTCCATACAGTACATCACTATCAACCACGTTATCTAAGGCATCTTTTTGCTCCTGTCGGTAAAAGTAATACAATACAGACCGAAACAGTTGCCGCTTGCCGCCGCTCAGCGCAGGTAGCTAAAAGGCGCGCAAACCTAAGAGGTACGGTTATTCAACCTACTGTAACTTCGTTGGTTTTACTCCGAATGACCTACAAATTTAATACAATATTCTTCAGATGTTGTAAACAAAAATGGAAGAAGAAAATGTTGTCAAACCTTACCCCCCTTAAATTGAACTAATTCAATGTTGCATAGTTGGCCGCAGACGTATTGGCATGAGTGAGTGTATGAATGAATATTTTAGATGGGTAACAAAGCTAAAAATTTGCATTTGTAATATGTGGATCAGTTGGAAGAAAGGTGAAACCCAACATATCGATTCTGATTGAGTCGTTGTTGCAAGTATTAACAATTCATGATATGATGCATACCTTGGAAAGAGACAAGCGAATGAATCTAATTCAAAAAATATCATTAAAATTTGACTTTTCTTCTGATTTTCAGGACGACTTTATTTATAATTCTATAAATTTCTATCGACCTACATACAAACAAATAAAACCTATGAAAACAACTGTCAAAACAAAGTTAGATATGAAAGCATTAATATGTGCCTCAGTTGAGAAGCTTTCTTTCAAAACGTAAAACGTCCAAAACATTTAAAAATGCGTTTCAACTTAAAGGGTTACATAGGTCTTCAAGAAGAAAAAAACTTTTTCAAAAAATTATATTTTAAAAACCAAAAATCTATTTTATTTAAAAACAATACATAAAAGTTTAGCATTTCAAGAAGTTGTAAAACAAATTTCAGCTAAAAACATTTAAAATTCTCAATTTTCCTGCAGTTTTCCTCGTCCAACCTTTTTTTGCGGTAGGCAGAATATTTCGATGCAGGTTCGTCTCAAATCAAAAATTCAAAAAAAAAATTCTTCAAGTTTATGCCCTTGGTTCGTGCTTGAACGAAGGAATTGAAAAAAAATTAAATTTAAAGTTTTGAAATGGATTTGAATGAATTTTCGTCCCATATTTTTTTAGCATTTTTCCGATTCTCATCGTTTTAAAATATTTTTTTTTCGTATAAAACAAAAACGAGTCAACCGAATGAAAATCCCTTCGTTCATGCACGAGTCAATACGATGAAGAGGAACTGTGCAAAGTTTCAGCAAAATCGGGCGAATTCGTTCTCGAGAAATCTCGCTTACCGCACGGAAAAACAAAGTTTCGAGAAAAACGCGTTTAAAGTTTTTTTTTACCGCGATTTAATGAATTAAAGTTATTTTTTAGCGACTTACATCGCAGTCGTAGATTCCAGGTTCGTAGAGGAATTCGTTCGCCTCATTCGTGATATTCAGAGCATCCTTTTGATGTTGTGATGTTTGATGAAAAGAAAGGAGCTGATTTTAAGCGGTAGGACCACGCTGCATGCGTATAATACGCTAGGTAAGGCCGAACGCACGTACCGAGCACGCGGTATTCAAATCTCTATAACTACGGTAATATTGCTCTCATTTACTTTAAATTTGGTGTGAATACTCTTGAAGAACTATACTTTCATATGGAATAAAAAAAGTTCGATCGATTTTTTGAACATACAAGACCTATGTAACCCCTTAAGGGGGCAACCTACTTTATATATAAAAAAAATTAATATATTTTTTATTGCATTTTTACTAAGTATAAGTATTCAAAATATTCTTTGAAAATTTCATCGTGATCCGAATATTTCTTAGGTAGTTATAAGCTTTGTGACCAAAGCGACACTCGACTAGCAGATTAGAGTGCGTTTTAAACGTTAAAAAACGTATGTTTAAGCGTGTTTGCTGCGAAAAAATCGTACTCTATTGCGCAAAGAACAAAAAAAAAACAGAATAAGAAAAAAGAAAGGTTTACCAGCATAAAAAACCATCTCTACCTAAGAAAAAGCCGAAACAGTTCACAATAAAATTGATGAAGGATTTATCTACACACTATGAAATGATTCTTATTGGATTTGAACCTCCGTTTCTAGTCGAGACAAATCGCCCACTAGTGTGCTTTTTGTTGGTTAGCCACTTGCTAACACTATTTTTGCACATTAATGGAGGTTCAGCACCTGAAGAGGAAGCCATTCGTTATCCCGAAACCACGCTCCCTACACTATGGTTTAGCCATTTTTGGAAACGTTAATTGTGTAGATGAAATGCCCAACTGTATTTGGGTCGCCTTTTATCACAAGTTATCCACCGATGAAAATTCACAGCATTCATAATGCCCAGAAAAAATGTTGACTCCTGGTGTGAGTATCGAAAAATTGAGGGTAAAAAAAGCTAAAAGGCTATAAACACTCATCGCCTGTTGCAAAAGATGCTGAAGAAATCTGGAAACCTATATGAAGATTTATCAAAAGGGGAGCTATTCGAGAGATGTTTGTCATACACTAAAAACAAATGAAAGCGTTTGGAAAATGACTCCAAAAAATATGTTTTGTGGAAAACACATCGTTGAAATTGTTACTATGCTTGCCGTTTGTATGTAAAATTAAGGATATGAACCCATTTTCAAAATTATGGAGACAATGGGAAAAAATCGGTCGAAGTGCCATTAATTTTGCACATTCGCGAGACTCGTCGCGCATATACCATGCTGACCGCGGCAGTTCTGAAGCTTCAAAGGAAGCCAGAACTCAACATAGAGCAGCTCGTCCTGAGCAAAATGATACGTTTGAAGAAACTGAAGGAATACTATATGGTCCTGACATCGCAGATTAGCTTTAGCTTTTTTTTTGTTTAAGGTACTAGTCAAAAATTTCAAAAAATGTTTTTTTTTTGCATTTTGCGACTCTTTAGAACTTCAAAAATGACCTCCAGAAAAATCTTTTCGAAATTAGAAAGTTTAATATATAAATGGCGACTTTGAGTGTGTGCGCGTTTTCGGCTCTTTTTAGGTGTTCGATCAACTGTCGGCATCGTAGCCTCTCTTTCATTCCCCTTCTCTAAAATATCGTTTGCAACTTTATTGCATGTGTTCAGTGTTTATTTAGAATTCTACATATCAATTCACAAAATGTTTGTCAGCGAAATGGAACAAAAGCTTTAAACACGTTTTACGCAAAACAATGTTTTTTAAAATGGCAGACAGCTAATCTCCGGATCTACTGAACCGATTTTCAAAAACTTTGATGTATTTTATTTGTTAGAGATTAATCCACCATTAGTAAAAACTTGAAGAAAACAATTTTGGCGTTAAAAAAAACTACGAAAAAACGGTTGATTTTTGACATTTTTTCAGAAGTCCGCAATTTTTTTTTAAACTGATTTTTTTTAAACACGGTGGTGGATTAAGAGACCTTGCTTTTTGAGGTGCCATTTAAAGTTTTTGTTTCAGATCTACCAATCCATAGATTATCTGTCCACCGTGAAGTAACGATTTTTCAGAGCATGATTTCAGCGCTTTCTATAAAAGAAGATATATATATATATATATATATATATATATATATATATATATATATATATATATATATATATATATATATATTAGATAAATAATATATATATAAAAAGTAAAATAATATTTTTTTTGCATTATATAAACATGAAATAATACTATAAAAAAGGATCATGCCAATATATAATAAAGTTTCTGAGAAACAAATGCTTGAAAAAAAATTTCGCCTTCTAAAGTGGACTGGTACCTTTAATGCGTTTTTCTAACATTTAGCTTTTTCAAAGTCGCTCTAACTCAAAATCTATTTATTCGATCCTTTTGCACGCTTATTCTGTACATAAGTCACGAAGCAACCACGTCGAGATATTTTTAATGATTATAATTTGTTTTATAATAATAAATTTAGCGATTTTTTAATAATTTTTTTTAAAAAATCCGTTTTTTACATATAATTGATACTAAAAATTGAAAAATCGTTAAAAAATATATCTTGACGTGGTTACCTCGGAAAATTCAGCAACCAACGATTTTTTTTTTGGTTTTTTGTCATCAGATGATCGAGTGATGAGGTCTGCTGTGCACCGCAAAACTACTTTTTTTTTTAGGTGTCTACGAAAATTTGTTGTCAGTGGCTCTATAGTCAATATTTTTGGACCAAAACTTTAAAAAATGCTCTTGAATATTTATATTATTATGTACTTTGCGCAGAAATAAATTTATATTTACAGTATTTTCAATAACAAAAATTAAAAATATGCTTAAACTATGTAAAATTAATTAACTCCCCTTAACACAACAAATTAAAAATAACAGAAATTATGGTATGAAGTTTGCCATAAAAAAATAGTGTAAATATATTTCAATGCGCACTAAATGTGTAAATTTTTGGTGAAAACTACTTTTTCTTGCTGAAGACTAAGCTCCCGTTCGTTTCGTCTCAAAGTGCATGTGAAAATATCCTTGAAAAACGTTTCCATAAACAGTTTGTAATATAGTATTATAATATTTTTCTTAACTACAAGAGTCACATTTTAATCAGCAAAATAAAATGTAATTTGCGTTGATAGTACACTGATTCATAATAAAATGTTAAAAAAAAATGATTGTAGCTAACAGATATTTTTTGCACGATTCTGCTCTAGAAAATTTCCCTGATGATTTTAAAACGACAAGGATATAAACGAATAGCAGAATCTCTTTTGTTTGTTAGCATATTTCCATACAATAATTTTACACAAATTCTTACTTCATGTAGGTAGAATCAACTTGATTGTTTATTTAAAACTTCACTTTAAAACCCCTATTTAAATTTCAATTCAATTATTTTTAATTGAGTTCACAGTAGCTTGAACCAAAAAATAAATAAATGACATTGAGACACTTGCAACATAATTGGCAAAAGTCGACTATTTTGTTGTTGTTGAATTGACACGACAAAGAGAAAGTGTGTCATCTGTAAACACACACGCACAGCCAAATCTCCATTTCGCAAAATGTAAATACATTGTAGACAAAAAATTTCGCAATATATCGTTTTCGGTTACATTCATCTTTAATAATTCAAGTTGTAGCCGGAATACGTGTTGGAATGTTTTGTTGCTTGCATATTTCACAGAAAGCTTTTAAATAGTTTTATGATTGGCGGCAGCAATTGTTGCTAAGATAAATTTAGTTTTTGCAATGCATGGAATAATATAATTTAATTTTTTTTTCAACAGCATCTTGGAAAGGAGTAAATGTAAAATTGGACAATTCAACTTAGGAAAATGTTGGAGAAAAATCAAAATCTGTGTTATACGATGACTAATTTTAATTTTAAGACAAAGTTTGGTATGCCTTTTCAAAGAACAGATGGATTGCTACCTTAGTTCAAGTCTATTCTATGTCTTTTCTAGATGAAAACAAATTTAATCTTGATTAATATTATTATATGTTGGCACAAAATTTTTGTTCACTGTTTAAAAACGTCAATCATTCATTTAAAAAGGCTACTCAGTCTCCCTTACGTTTGCCTAGTTTTCGACAATGGTAAAAATCAAGTTAATACCAGGGCGGATCTGTTTTCAGTTGTCCGTTGAGAGGGGCACGCTGATTTTTCCAGGAAAAATTATGGAATAACTCGTATAACAATAATTGTCTTATGCTCCCTCTCAAAAAAATCGGGATCATTATTAAAAAAACGAAATGTTTAAAATTTATAAAAAAAAATCTTGTTTTTCCTGCTTGTCTCACTCCTAACTTTAAAACGGTTTATTCCAGAGGAAAGTTGCGCGGGAATGGAAATTGCGTGATAAAATTTTCTACAAAATATGATCAGTTTAAAATTCTAAAACATTTAATCCGCAATAATTTAAAAAAATGTGAAAAAAGCCGTTTTTTATTCATTTTCTTCACCATTTCAAATAAACTTAGGACCTTCATAGTTCGCCTAAAAAATCGTTATAATAGAGTAAAACAGCACACGAATTTTCATCAAAATCGAATAAATAGATTTCACATAAAAGCTTGGCAATCGAAATTTATTGAAAAACATTCTATTTTTTTAAAAAATCTTGCAAGTCACAAACTAAAGCCCATAGAAGCTTGAATTTTTTTTTGAATATAGAAGAGTCCTTCAAGTATATAATGCATTTTACAAAACTAAAATCGGATTAATAAGGCGACCTCAGGAGTTCATTGAAATTATAAACATTTTTTTGCTAAGAAACAAATTGAATATCTCGGTAACCATTAATTCAAATTAAGGGGACTTTTAGGTTACAATTTTTTTAAAAAATCGAAATTTTTTTTTTGATTTTAGTTCTAAATACAATTGAAAATACGATGTTAAAGTTTTTAGAGCAATATAAAAATTTTAAACTAGTTTTTAAGGGCCTAAGGCGAAACGCGGTGTAAGCGCATTTTTCAACTCTCCAGCGTATTTCATCGTTCTCGCCTCCCCACTTGTTTTGAAAAATCTGCTTCGGTTTAAACTTGTTTTTTTTTTCATTTGCATGTTAAAAAAGATTATTTAGAAGGGTCAAGGAAGGAAAAAAGAATGCAGCAAAACAAGTGAATCGAAAACATTTCCAAAAATAGCAAATACTGAAAAATCATCGAAAGTAACTATTAAATTAATGAAAAATTTGTCGACTTATTATGGTTTGGCAATAAGACGCAATTCTGATTCCAAGGAAAAAATGCGAAAAGGAATGTGGGCAGCGTTTTACCACAAAATTTCTAGCGATGAAAATCCACAGCACACTTATTGTCCAGCTGATGCTGGCTCTTTCTGCAATTATAGTAAAGCTAAGGCGGCTGGTGAATTAATAAACTATAAAAATGCTCCAACTCTTGATCAAGAAGCACAGGAAATCCTAAAACCCATCTACGAAGACATGACATCAGACGATTTGTTGAAAAGATGTTTGGGAAGTAACACATAAAACAATAGCGAAAGTTTAAATAATTGTGTTTGGAATTTCATCTCTAAGCACACTTTTTCTGGCATGATCATTATGGAAATTGCTGCTCACACTGCTTGTTGCATTTTTAATGAAGGATTTATAAGTGTACTAAAAATAATGCAACTGATGGGCATTTTAAAAGAAATTTCAGCCTATAGACACGCACGTAAAACAATCGAATCGTCGCAGCACTGAGGCCTTCAAAGACGTTAAAACAGCTAAGAAGGACAAAAAATTGAAGCTTCAGGAGCAGTACAAGGAAGAGGAAAGACTAATGTATTGCGCTGGTATGGCAGAATAAAAGTACGTAACATTCACTTTGAAAAATTCCCTGAAAAAACTTTAAATGTTAATTTCTCGGAATCGCGTTTTTTGAGTTGGCGGACATGATTTAAAGAAAACTATTGGGCCGATCATACTGAATTGTTAATATGTTGTTATTGACATGTCTGGCTATCACAAGAACTAGGATCATGTAGATCGAACATAAATTTTCCAATTTCCAGCTGATTCTCTGACCTCAAAACCCGATTTTTTTTCAAATGACCGCCATTTTGTTATTTTTCGGCGGAAAATAATTATCCTAGTTCAGGCGATAGCCATTTAAACAAGGATTTATTTTTGATTTAATTTTTTTGCCTCAGATGTTGCAGACTAGAGTAATCATGTCCGCCATCAATTTGGGGCATTTTTTTTTTGAAAAATTCGTAAAATACAAAAAACAGTTTCAAAAATGTTGAAAATCTCTTTTTTTGTATATTTTAAATGTTAGTTAATATTTGTGAGAAATTTCAGAACGATATCTTTTTTCCTTCCATGTAAAAAAAACCATAGAAAAAAAACGTGTTTTGTGAAAATCGTAACCTAAAAGTTCCCTTAAATTCAAAAATATACGTGAGAAAGAATTTCAAAGTACGCCTCTTCAAAAAAAAAGTTATTGAATTATGTTCATTAGTTCCTGAGGTACAACCGGTCAAAGGTGGCGAGCATTTGCAACGAATTTGAAAAAAAAATTATAAAAAAAAAGTATTTTCTCGGCTTGTAGTGAAGCGATTTTCACCGTTTTTTATGAGCTGATGTAACTTGAACATAGAAGCCTAAATATCACATTATCAAATTCCGAAGATGCTTTTATTATGTTATGAATAAATAAATTTATTTATTATGCATTTATTTATTGAATATTCTTGAACTATATTTCAATTCATGCATGTTTTCATCATATTCACATCACATTTTTTTGGTCTAAAATATATAAAACCACAAGATAAGTGCTTGATGGCAATAAATTTTCGTGAAGACTCAAAGACATCAACAAATAAAGTCAGCGTGCTCTTTCTGCTGCAAACAAGTAATTTATTAAATCGATTTTTAATTTCTAAATAGTGACTGCATCTATTTATAAATAGCATTCATGAAATATATATAGAAATATAACCAAAGAATTTTAAATATTTTTAAAGCTGTACTCTATATAATGGCATTAAAGTAGTTACCGCAGAAGGCGTCAAATTTATTTATTGTAGACGAGAATACTTGTATGAAGTGAATACACAATGAAATACTCTTCAAATGCTATAGAAAAATTCGTACAAGAAAATTTTAATAGTGTTTCTTTTCAGAAAGTGATTGTATCTATAAGCATAATATGTGTTTTATATATTTGTAAAACGAAATATTACAACCCATAATTCGATCAAGACATTATTCACAGACTAAGGAAATTTTCAGTTACTTGTGAATTTATTCTTGAATTGAGGATTCACTCTATATGGGTGAATCTTGGAAAAAGGAGGAGGATGAAACTCATGCATAAAAAGAAAGGAATGAGTAGGCACATTCGTTGCTCAGTTATACAAAATATTGAAATGTTAAGTTATTTGAAATAAGAGTGAAATTCAATAAATTCTACAGAGTTTTTTTTTAAGTGTTAAGGAATTATAAGAAAGTAAATTTAAATAATAAACTGACGTAAGACGAGATTTTAGTAAACCATTTTCGAATGGGTTGGAAATGGAATGAGTTATTGAGGAGTTACAAAGGTCTTGTATTTTCAAAAAATCGAATGGACCGATTTTGCTGAAACTTTGCACATTTCCTCTTTATAGTATTGACTCGTGCTTGAACGAAGGGATTTTCATTCGGTCGACTCGTTTTTGTTTTATATCAAAAAAATATTTTCAAAACGATGAGAATCGGAAAAATGCTTAAAAATATGAGACGAAAATTTATTCAAATTCGTTTCAAAACTTTAAAATTCAATTTTTTTTAATTCCTTCGTTCAAACACGAGCCAAGGGCATAAACTATAGGAAATATTTTGATTTTTTGATTTGAGATGAATGTGCACAGAAATATTCTGCCTACCGCAAAAAAAACAGATTGGACGAGGAAAACTGCAGGAAAATTGACAATTTTCAATGTTTTGTGCTGAATATTTTTTTACAATTTTTTCGAAATGCTAAACTTTTATGCGTGTAAATTGTAAATAAAATAGAATTTTTGGTTTTTAAAATACAATTTATTGAAAAAGTTTTTTTTTCCTTCAAGACCAATGTAACCCCTTAAATCTTTTAGATTATTTTCTGTGGAGGCATTTGAAGCAATTGTTTACAAAGAAACTCCTGATACCTTGGAACATCTGTCTTCAAAAATTAGCAATGCCAGTGCACAAATAACAAGGACACGAGATGTAGTCAAGAGTGATACGGAGCTTGAAAATGAGAACCAGGTCTTGTTTGAGAATAGAAGAAAGCCACTTCAAGCATTTCCTGTAAAAGATGTTAATAAAAACATATAAAATATCGAGAAAGCTAAATGTATTCCATGAAATGTAGGAATTTTATTTTAGAAGGGAATTTCTGGTGGTAATGGTTTGTATTTATGAGTTTCGCCACCAAAATTTGATGAATTAGAGTAAAATGACGGTATAACTATTAAATGGCAACATAACAGTGGGTGCGATTTTAGAAAGAATATCGGGTGTTACGAACGTGAAAATCCGAGGCAACGAAATGTATATATATATATATAGTGCTGTGCTAATTATAGACTCAACTATATTTTTGAGTCTCTCATAAAAATAGGAAATTATTTCAAAGAACAGTTGATTTTATTGGATAATATGCCACCGTTAAGAAAATTTAGTAGGGATGAAAGGTTGATTATATTTATATACAGACAAACAAAGACAGTTCTTCAAACAGACCTCCACAAACCAAACCTACTACCCTACTCAACAACGACACTTCCAAGACTCCTGTTCCTATTCATTACCCGAATTCCTCTTTAAAACTGCCCTTAATTCAGACAAATCTTACTCCTTACAGTAACTTTGTCCGTGGTGATGACCTGGTTCCAGTTACGGAGGGGTCAATAATTCTTCCTAACACTTCAACGTCTAGTAAGCCGGCCAATGCTGATCCAGGCTTCCTTGATCCACTCATTCCCCCTGTAGTCAAAGCAACTGTTAACTCCTGCGATGATATTGAAGGAAGATATACCCTCTCAAGACTTCGGGATCACAGAATTTACGAAAATGTCCGTTTGTTCCTAGCATATATGCACAATGCTTCAGACTCGACTTGTTTTGAGGGTAAAACTAAAACTAGTCTCAAAGTTCTTATCCATCAAGAGGGCCTTCCAGTTGACTTGGAAGCGTTAAACCTGCTGTTCATAAAATATCATGAGCAAATGGGAGTCTCTGCAAGTCAAGTTAAACAAGAACTAAATACGTACAGGTCCTATGTTAGGTCTAAACACATTTCTGTGCTTCAAAAGACGAGAACCGAGCTGAAAAAATACTATTCCTAACAACTCATCCTCGCGAGTCAGCCTCAAGCTATTCTACCATAATTGTGGTGGAATGAGAGGCAAAGTAAATAAGCTCTTTCTTGACGCGAAATCTTGCCGGTTTAATATGCTAGCGTTCACTGAGACTTGGTTGAGTGATTCTTATAAAAACGAGGAAATTCTCGACGAAAATTGGACAATATATAGAGACGACCGTGATTATCGCATTACTACGCAAAGTCGAGGGGGAGGCGTTTTAATTGCAGTTAATTCCAGTATGTCGAGTGAAATTGTCCACACTATTCCTCATAAGAGTTTCCAGCATATGATTATCAGGGTTCCTTTTGAAAGAAACTACCTATACATCGGCATTTTCTACATTCCCCCCAGATCTGACGAAGCCGCTTACAACGACCTTTTCTTGATAATCTCTTCTTTATCTGCATCTTTAAATGAAGATGCCAAAATAATATTGTTAGGTGATTTCAACCGCCCCAATCTATCGTTTATGACGGACGGAGATGATAACAGTCTTCTCCCAACAAATGTTCTCGACTCTTGTGATATGAATCTGGTAAGTGCTTTTTATGGCAATGACTTACAACAAATCGCTCCCAGTCCCAATCAAAACGGTCATTGGTTGGATTTAATATTCACCAACACTTTTGACGATGTAGCGGTCAATCCTACTAATGCTGAGGAGCATCTCTTCACTAATAGCCCTCACCACACAGCATTCACAGTTGAACTCTCCACTACTGAAGCTCAAACTCCCTTATCATACAATTGTAATATTGTATATGATTTTCGTAATGCTGACTACGAAAGCATTAAACTTTACCTTGACAATGTTGAATGGTTAAGCACTCTTTCAACGTTAGACCTGGACGAGGCTGTATCCTCATTTTACCTAATAATTCTTGACGCCGTTGAATTGTACGTACCTAAAATTAAGAAGAAGAAAAAGTTATCTGCGCCCTGGCTAGACAGCAATCTGCGCGCATTAAGGAATGAGAGAAACAAAGTATATAAATTACTAAAGCTTAACAACAATGCAAGCGAGAATTTAAAAAATAGATATTTTGATTTGTCAGAAGATTACAAAATCAAATATCGCGAGGCCTATGAACACTACGTGAATTTAACTGGTGAAAACATAATCAGAGACCCTAAGAAGTTCCTTGATTTTGTTAATCTCAAGAGGAAATCATCGAGCTATCCAGCGTCAATGACCAAAAATAATACCGTTTCTTCCTCTCCGAAAGTAATCTGTGATCTTTTCGCTGACTATTTTCAAGAAGTTTTTTCACCGCCAAAGATTTCGGTAGACACGGAGTCCTCTAAAGTTAATCCAGTGGTACTGCTTATGGACATGTATCTCTCAAGGGAAGATGTTGCTCAAGCTATTAACAACCTTGACCTGGCCCAGATTTACTTTCTCCATTTTTTGTGGTACAGTGTATGGACCAGCTTGTAGTACCTCTTCACTTTCTTTTTAATAAATCTTTGACAAATGGGAGTTTCCCAACTTATTGGAAATCTTCCCATATAATTCCTATCTTTAAGAGTGGTGACAAGCGTTCTGTCCTGAACTTTAGAGGTATTGCCATTCTATCTATAATCCCTAAACTATTTGAACAAATCGTTTGCCATAAACTCTCAGCTATTATTGAGCCTCTTCTAAATGAACAACAACATGGTTTCCGCAAGGGCCGATCAACTACAACCAATCTCATGGTTTTAGTTTCTGATGTCCTATGTAAAATGGAGATGGGTTACCAAATTGACGCAATCTACACAGATTTTAGTAAAGCATTTGACCGGGTTGATCACTCCATACTTATTTCCAAATTTCAGAAAATAGGAATCACCGGCTCTATACTCAATTGGCTCAGTTCCTACTTAAGAGACCGAAGTCAATTAGTTAAATTTCAGGGATATTTGTCCAAGCCGATTCTCGTACACTCTGGTGTACCTCAAGGCAGTCACCTCGGCCCTCTTCTTTTTAATGTTTTTATATCAGATTTATCTGAAAAACTCTCGGACGTATCACATCTTCTTTATGCTGACGATCTGAAGATATATCACACCATTAAGTCTCAATCTGATACTGTTTTCCTCCAATCAAAACTAACTTCCCTCCAACAATGGTGTGATGTTAACAAACTACATCTAAACGTTGGGAAATGTTTTGTAATGACTTTTTCCCGTAAAACCACAATATTGAACAATGCATACGTTCTCAACAATACGGTATTGAATATGAAAGAAAACATTGTTGACCTTGGAGTTGTCCTAGACAAGAAACTATGCTTCAATTCGCACTACGATACTATTCTCTCCAAAGCTCATAAACAGCTTGGCTTTATTAAGAGACGAGCCAAAGAGTTTAAAAATCTGTGGGTAACGAAATCATTATTTACCTCACTGGTTCGCCCAATACTTGAATATGCCTGCAATGTATGGAACCCACATTTCGGAGTTCATGATACGAGAATAGAATCCGTCCAAAAACAATTCTTATTGTTTGCTCTCAGAGACCTTTATAGCCCTGATGACTATCAAATCTTGCCTCCTTATGAAGTTAGATTGGAGCTTCTGAATTTGTCTACTCTTAAAACCAGAAGAACAATGTTGTCCTCTTGTTTCGCCTTTGACGTGATTAGGGGCCACATTAAAGTGGAGTATTTGACGAATAAAATAAAGATTAATGTGCCTGTAAGAAGTACGCGTAATACACGTTTACTAACTGAATATCAGCATCTTACTAGGGATGCAGATAATGAACCAGTTAATAGATGCTGTAAAATATTTAACACTTTGAGCAAACACTACTCTCCTACCATCTCCAAGTTCAATTTTAAATCCAGCATTTCTAAAGCCCTTCCATCATCCATCCCTAAATTGTGACGTGCATACAACAGTATAAATTAACATGGAATGTAGCACGTATTTTAGGGTTAAGTATATTGTTGTAATGTATATTTTATATATTTAAATTTTTATATGTTGATTGTGATTGCCTTGCTTTGGCGAAATAAATAAATAAATATTTCTTTCGAAAATAAAATAAAAAATATCGCTATAAGATCCGTGAAAAAGTGTAATGTTTGTTAAGTTTTTCATTCAATACTTAGTCCATTTGCCCTTATTTTTGATTACATCTAACAATCGACTCGGAACGCTATTAAGAAGACTTATTAAATACGCTACCTGATATCTCGTTCCATGCCACTATTATTCTTTCCTTCAGTTCTGCTACATTTTCAATGGATGACTTCTCCTGGTCGTAGACTTTCTTACCTAAGATGCTCCACAAATTTTCTATGGGGTTCAGGTCCGGACTTAGGGCTGGCCATGGTAGTAATTGGATTCCATAATCCTGAAACCACTTTTTTGTGCAGGCAGCCGTATGAATGGGTGCATTATCCTGCTGAAAAATAATGTTTTCGTCTTTCGCTAGTATCACACAAGGCAGTTGATGATCCTCTAGTAACTCCTCATATCCGACAGCATTAAGTCTACCATTGACGAAGGCTATTTCGATTCTAGCATGTTTTTTGAAAGCTGCCCAAATCATCGCAGAACCACCTCTCTGTGGTCTTCTTGACATGATTCTTCTATCCTTTCGTAATTCGTGCCAATAGTAGTTAAATCCATCTGGTTCATCAAGATTGAACTTCTTTTCGTCGCTGATGATCACATGCTCCCAAATGGTTCCTTTTTGGATGAAATTTTCGGCGAATTTCAGTCTAGCTTCAATGTAACCTTTCGTCAATTTGGATTTTTGCAAACATTTATGGTATTTAAAGTTTTTGTAGGATGCAGCCCATTTTCTAACTAAGCTCGGATCACATTACAAGTTTAATCGGCTAACAATTTTCGATGATAAAGCTCCTGCGTTCGATAGTTCTCTTAAAACTGCGTGTTTCACACTAGGCGATTATTTTGTAGGATGTCCAGATGACTTTTGTTTCCCCATAATTCTCGATTCCAAGCATCAACAAATTTTTAACTACACTCTGCGATCTTTAAAATTTACTCGCGATTTCTTCCTGAGTTTTTCCACTGTTCCTTAAATCAATAGTTCTATGTTTTCCATCATCACTTAGTGTTTTTCCACGGGGCATTCTAGGGATCGACAAAATTTCAAAACTCGCAAAAAATACAGTTGCACGTCTTCGCAGTGTTAAAATGCTACATAAAAACTCAAATCCACGTTAGAAACACTCTTGGAAAGTAGTAGTATTGTACATCACTTTCAGCTTCACACGTGTTTTTATCCTATTTATTTGTTGGTCTTCGTGTCAAATTGCAGGGATCAAAATAGCCTGGAGAGAACTATGTTACAAATTTATTATTACTGTCAATTTCAACCAGCAGCTCCAGTATTATACCAAGCTGTGATGGTTCTTTTTGAATGATGGATACTGTAGTCAGCCAATTCGATGTTAATCAAGATATCCTGGACGAGAAATGAGTATGTTAGATATAGCCGTGGTATTTTCAAGAATCACTATCAAAATATGGACAGCTCAAGTGACTCGAAAACTGCTCTAATATGCCTCCAAAAGTCTCATCATATTATTTTGCTGCATCACTGTATTCCCTAAATAAACTTATCAACAAAACACAGCAACTTCACAATACAAGCTTTTTCAACTAACATTTCCATTTATCGAAGATGTTCACCTCATTTTTTTGGCTTCGTAAGCTCAAAGCTTTCACAAAGTGTAATTGCAATGACTCGAACCTTTTCCTTCAAAACGATATCGGAACGATAAATGCACAACCTCACTTTGGCTTCAATTTTTAAAAGGGTCAGCATTAGTCGCCTAAGTGGTTTGAGGATAGGCTAAATGAATTGTTGGTTGTGAAAATGAGTGAAAAATGATAGAGCCACTTACAGTTTCGGCAAAATTGTAAATTTTTTGATTTTTCTGTTTTTTTTTAATTGGCTACCAAAAACGGAAGAACAAACGACGACGAGATGTAAAAAGAGTGGAGCAACCACAAACTTAGAAGGATTTAATCTCCCGATTTTTTTCAACGATGTGAATTATTCACACTGTTTTTTAGGATAATAGCCTCCAAATAGTGAAAGGATAACTCGTAGCCTTTTGTTTTCTTTAAAGCAAGAATGGCTTTGAATTAGACATAACTTTTTTCTACTAGACGAATCCACTTTTGTCGAGCGTGTGCTTAGGTTACCATAAAACAAGCATAGTAGAAAAAAGAAGGCACGAAACCATCGCCTTGAGGCACTACACATAGGAATAGACAGTAAGATACGTTGATTATGATTAGTAAATACGAATTTGAATACCAACGACAGAACTATAAATACTTAAAGTTGCCATCATTCCGATTCAATTTTCCATTTACATTTTCACATAATGAAAAACTGCTTCTTAACTGTTTTTATTGTCTTGGGAACAAAGTTATTTTAAATGTATCATCGGGTATTTATTTAGATATTATATAATTTTAATATTTCAATTTTATTCCACATTCACTGAAGACTGTTATATTCAAGTGATCGTTTGTAGTTCGTGAAAAAAGTATGGTCCATGATTTTGTCAACAAAAGGATTAGCTTGACAATTTTTGAAGGATTACGAATCGATATGTTACCAATTATGAAAACAGAGTAGCACACTCGCTTCGATAATTGAGGGGTGTGCAGCAATATGGGGGCAGCTCCAATTTTCGCGGTTACGAGATAAGCACATTATAGCCCATTTAAAAAATATCTCCTTCTTGTGGTGCAAAAAAGAGGCTTCACTAATTCTTCCATTACTCGTTAGATTGCAGCAGCTCCACTAGAGTGTGAGGTGCAATAAGGGAGCAGCTGCTGGAGCTACCACTTTCTTGCACTACGCGTCAGGAGGTTTGAGGTTAAGTCACTGAACCGGCAGAGTAAATTGAATGCTTCTACTGTGTACATCGTTGCTATCGTGCATTCGTTTTTATTACATAGAATGTATGACTCAAGTGAAATTTCTTCTTCCGGTTCTTTCGACAACTATGAGCCAGAAGTTGACACGGCAACTAGTGATGAATTTAGTTCTGATATAGAGACAGTAAATAATGTTGGAAATTCGTCAAGAAACCTTCAGAAGAAGTTAAAAGCAGGAAGAAGCGAGATGAGTCCCGATGGAGAAGAAATATCCGGAAAGGTTCGAGGTGTGAAGCTAAAACATATACATCTGAAACTAATCAAGTTGTTCCTACTCGTTCAACTGGCAAAAACTGCAAATGCGTATAAAGGCGTTTTGAAAAAGTTGACGAGCTATTTAGGCAGAAACTTTTGAACCATTTCAATCAACTTGGCTCTAAGCACGCTCGAAATGTTTACTTGTCAGGAGGTATGAAGGCGAACGAAGTGCAGAGAAAAAGACCTGAAACCGGGGTGGGGAAAGCAAGAAGTTTCTCGGTGATATATACAATCCGGAAGGGGACAGCCTGCGAATGAGTTTGCAGCATTTTTTGGAATATCTAGAAAACGCATTGAATTAGTTTGCAAAACAGCTTGCTCACCACGATGGCTTAAGTCCTCATACTGATTTGAGAGGAAAACACAATACCTTTAAAACCTTTAAAAGATCTACGATCACATCCAAAGTTTCCCGACTAGGCAGTCCCACTATAATCGAGCAGACAACATGTATCGGAAGTATTTGACTTTTGATTTAACAATCAAACAATATGTAATGAGCCTCGCACGCAAATATGTCAGAGAAAATGAGATGCCATTCTATAACGCGTTAAAATGTAAGGCTCCTTCAGTAGAGGAAGCTGACGATATTGATTTGACGGAGGAAGAAAAGGAAGCAAGGGGTCTGAAATGACCTATATTCATTGGTAGATACGTACATCTAAATTTTAAAACGTTTTTTTTTTAATTTCCCTAAAAAGTGAAAAAAGGAGCTGCCTCCTTATTGCTGCACACCCCTCAATTGATGAGTGTTTTTTTCAATATTGAATAAAAGGCTGGACATCAAGTTCGCCGCTCACCAATAAAAAGCAACTATAATGGCATTCAGCAATATTTTGATTATGAAACATAATTATTTAAATATTCAAAAATATGATATAAAAGATTATAAATAACTATTTTAAATTCATCTTGTTGTAAACTTAACTTAAAATTATATTCACTCCGTGCACATGTATAAAATTTCTATCTCCTTACACCATGAGATCGCCACACTATTGTATAATCATCTAATTTTTTCAATATTATTTTTGAAAACGACGCCATGCAAATGTCCGTATATCCTTGTATCTTAGCACAATAAATATTAAAACAAAAATAACTCCTTCAATGCTTTTCAACATTCCACGTATGAAAATCAAATAAATATGACCGGGAATGAAAAATATTCTCATTGTCACCATCAATCCCGTCAAGGATGTCAGACATGTTAATCTGATTGAATAAAAAATTAATGACAATATAGTTGCAGTACTTCAAAGATGATGGTATGATTGCTCGATGGAGTGCTAACAATTTGTCAGTGAAATATCGAAGAAGATGCCAACTCAACTTACCTAGTCTGAACTTCGCCTAACTGAAAGATATGATGTTGCATGTCAACATCATGATCATCTATCACCGAATTTTGATAGTATTTTTGAAGAATTTCTTTTTTAACCAATCGATGTAGTCGATGTGAGCCCATGAATATGATTAATATTAACAAAACATATGTGAGCGTTATAGTTGTTTTGGGGGTTGTAAAGAAATCAACTAGGCTTCTTATATCTGAAAAAATTAACGAAAATCTTAATATATGAGTGCCCTTAAATCGCTACTAATTATTAAGATACATAAATAAAAGAAGCATACCATCATCCCTTAATCCATTCGATATGATCAACGGTATAATCATACAGCATATGAAAAATACACCAAAGCAACATATTCCAAATGAACGCCATTCAATTTTCTTGTATGGTAAATAAATCCTGGAACGCAACCCTGAATTACTTATCAAAATACATCGATGAAATATCAATCATACGTACCACATAAAAAGTACTGTATTACTAAATAATACCAATATCCAAAAATGATTCATCAAATCAAAATATTGAATGGTATGACGCAAAGCCATGGTTTTATTTTCTCCTTTTATCGTATGAAAAACACTTCGCAGGATAAATTCGATGGCCATAAAAAAAGACAACGATATAACATAGATGCCGTGCATGTTTCGAAGTTCCTTTAGAAAGGCATATAGAATGACGATGCCTAGAAGGCATGGTATCGAAACGAATGTAAGAAATTTCAGCACAAAATTAGTTTCGTGATTGTCTTTAGCGGCAGGATATGATTTGTCCTCGACATGGCATATCATGGATGCACCATTATATCCATTTGCTTCTATGCAATAGTCATTGTTGAGCCGATAGTAAAAATGGCCGTAGGTGTTTGTAACTAACAAAGACCCGTTTTGGATTATATGCGATCCAAACATATCGCCATAGTACATGCATCTGAAATATAGAAAAAAATTAGACGTTAAGCAATGTTGAAAAAATGTTAGCAATAAATGACTATCATTATGGAGTATACAAAACCTTTATATTAATTGAAGAACAAGCCTGTCTTATAATAATATTAATCATAACATTTGAATCTTATAATGATTGTCCATGTTAAGGTGCGGGAATCTTTTCTGCCGGCGAGTATAAAATAGCTCCGGAAAAAGATTAGATAATATATGTAGTTACCGGCAGCGGCACTTGCCGGTACATCGTCAACGGTCGTCGACGAGCGGATTTGAGATTAGAGTCTGTTCTGTTATGTCTTCAAGAACGATTTGTGCGCATATTGGGAATCAAGTTAGTGCTCGTACAGTTCGTCGAAGGTTTACAGGATGACAAACTACCTGGGAGAATCGTCAGAAAGGTGCCGCTTTTAAGAGGTAAAAATTTAACGGCCAGGAAAGAATTCGCTGCAAAGCACCGTTTTTGGAAGTCAAATGGAAGTTTTACCGTGAATTTTGGGTAGGCAGAAATGTTTTTAATGCAATGCGTGGACAATGGTATAGATAGCTAAAGTTCAAGTTTCTGGGGTCGCAGCTTCTGTCCTTTGGGCTCCATCTTCAAAACAAAAGAGGTTGGGGCGCCCTCATATCTCCCAAACCATGGTTCCCACAAGAAAGTTGTGTATGGCAAACTTGTGTAGAATAAAATGTTTAGCAAGTCGTTCATACATCACTTTTACGTTGGGTCAATAATAAAAAAGGAACAAGCCAAAAACCACAC
Source organism: Oxycera nigricornis (assembly GCA_963942545.1). NCBI lineage: Eukaryota > Metazoa > Arthropoda > Insecta > Diptera > Stratiomyidae > Oxycera > Oxycera nigricornis. Next base: position 93,666,925 of record OZ012663.1, on the reverse strand, counting down.
ACAAAAAGGGGGGAACATCTTTCGGGCGCCACAACTTTTTTAATTTCACGTTTAACGCGAAACACGTTCGAAAACTTTTCTAAGATAATTTTGCCGCAAATCGTTTGCGGTATTGATTGTTCCAATCACTGTACATTAGCGGAAGTTATTCCATCCCAAAGGGGAGAAAGTCGCGTGAAAAACCCGCTTTTAGGCCAAATAATCGGCTTTTGATGGCAAACCCCCGTTGCGAAACTCGCGGAGCATTTTGAAAGGCAGCTTTTTAGCGCAATGTGTAGTATGTCTTACTGTGAGCTTAATTCCGAGTTTCTGGGGTCGCAGCCCCCATGCTCTGGGCTCCATCTTGAAAACAAACAAAAAATGCGGCACCCCTATATCTCTGAAACCATAGCCCCCACAAGAAAGTTGTATATGGCAAACTTGCGTAGAATGACATTTTTAGCAAGTCGTCCATACATCACTTTCACGTGGCATCAATAATTAAAAAGTTATAGGTCTAAAACGACATCCAAAAAGGGGGGCATCTTTCGAGCGCCACAAATCCATTGTTTTCACTTTAACCTCAAAACACATAGAGGATAACTTTAAGACAATTTTGTTGCAAGTCGTTTGCGTTATTGATTGTTTTGATCGCTGTACACTGGCGGGAGCTATTGCATCCCAAAGGGGGAAAACCCACGTGAAAAACGCATTTTTAGGCCAAATAATCAGCTTCCGATGGCAAAGCCCCATTGCAAAACTCACGGAACATTTTATTGGGTAGAAAATTTTTAATTGCAATGAGTAGTATGCCTTTATGTGAGCTTAAATTTAAGTTTCTGGGGTCGCAGATCCAATCACCTTGGCGCCATCGTAAGAACAAAAAAAGTGGGACGGCCCCATATCTTGGAAAGCACCGCTCCCACAAAAAAGTTTAATATGACAAACTTGTGTGAAATTCAATTTGCAGTAAGTTGTGGATACATAATTTTCACGTGCTGTCAATATTAAAAGAGTTACGCGCCAAAAACGACGTTGAAAATGGAGGATCAGAGGAAGTGAAGAAATGCTACAACATCCCTTGGAGCGACGAGACGAAAATAAATTTGCTTTCTTCCGATTCTGGGCGAAACGTTCGAAGGCCAAAGAGAAAGGAATTGCATGTACGATTCACGAAAAAAACCGTTAAGCATGGAGGCGGAATGGTATGGTATGGGGTTGTTTTTCGTGGTATGGCGTAGGCTCTATCTTTCGCATAAACGATATCATGACCAAATTTGACTACAAGGCAATCTTAGAGGACATCATGCTCTCGTACGCTGAGAAAAATATGCCTCTAAGATGGCATTTTCAACAAGATAACGATCCGAAGCACTCTTCAATTCTGGTAAAAAGTTGGCTTCGTGATCAAAACGTCTCTGTAATCCTATGGCCCAGTTAATCTCTGGACCTCAATCCTATTGAGAACTTGTGGGATGCAGTAATACGAAAATTAGCGGGCATATATCTCAGAAATAAGGACCAATTGTGGGAAGCAGTCCAGAAGGAATGATATTCCATACCTTTGGCAACATGTCAACAGTTAATTGAATCCATGCCGCGGAGAATTGAAAACATTTTGGAAAATAACGGAGGATATGCCGGGTACTGAGGTTAGGAAAGAAGAAAAAATTAAATTTCCAAATAAAATAATGAAATAAATTAAAATATTAATATTTTTGTGTACTATATACATCTATTTCATTGACCATGTGAAATAAAATAATTTGGATAGTAATAATTGAAATTAATGGTACAGGTAAATTCTCGTCCCAACACCCATAAAATAACCTTGAATGTCCATATTGAGTGTAGCGTAGCATCCTTGCAAGTGCATATATAGTGCCCGTATCTTGAGGATATATTCGTAGAAAGTAGTCTTGTCTACTATCTACGAATATATCCTCCGGATACGGGCTCGCTACTTTGTCCTCGATTCCAAGATAGCGGATCGATTTTGCATGTTATCTCACACCCCATGTTGCGCACATATGCGACACATGTAGCATTGGTCTGATCTTGCCGGGTGATCCTTGCAGGTAGGATCGGCGCGTCATTATCAGTGCATACGCGAAATTATTAAGTTGTGCGAGCTGTGTAAGTTGTGGGAGTGTGGACGAGGAGGAAATTTAAGAAGCGTGAATTTATTGGAAAGGTAAGCAATTTTGCTTATTAAGTGTTGTGGTCGGTGTGATTGTGTTTTTTTGTATACTGAATTTGTTACAGTAGAATTAACCACGATACTCAACTGCCCGGGCAGAAGAATTTTAGTAAAATGATGTTTAAGCGGTGCTAAGTGAAGCTAATCTGGTAACCGAACCAGGAACTTTGGAGCTAAGGATGGTGCTCCTCCTTAGTGGTAGCGGGGATGGGGCTCCTCCCCGTGGGGTTGGTTGCTGGCTCACCTCTCCGTCCCGGCTGGCATCTCGTGCGCTTTCCTATGATGTCAGCTTACGTGTAGGTTCCGTATCGTCTCGTGCGCTCTTCCTTGACGATGGTTCGGTTCCCATATAAAGCTACAAAGACGAATGACTGTCTATGATGTTTCGCTTAAGGGGTTATACCTATGTGAAGGCTAAAAAAACAAGCCATTTTTCAAGGATTTTGAAAAAAAAGCTTTTATAAATAATATATCAATTGAAAGGGCAACTTTTCGGAAGTGCAAAAAAAAATTTTAATTTTAAATTCAATACAAAATGGCGGCTGTAGTGCACGTCAAAGTCACTAGTATTTACAAAAGGCGTTCCGCGGCCGGACAAGTTTCTCAGCCCCATCTGCATCTGGAACAATAAAATTTTTTTTTCATAAACTCCATGAGTTTTGCTAGTGAAGTACACATGATAATAGTTTAATATCGATTTTTCGCAAAATGGCGACCATTTAACAAACAAATTGCATTTTCGACCCAAAAAAAAAGACTTCAATTGTTTATAACTTTTTTTAAACAAAACCAATCGTTAAAATCGTGTGTACTTCACTAGATAATCATATCAAGAAGCTACAGTTATAACGGCAAGTCATTCGGATGAAAACTAAAAGAGTTTCGTTTCCGGCAAATTTCAAAAATACACTTTCGAGATAAACGCGTTTGAAGTTTCAAAACCTTATAAAGTTGTGAATTTTCAAAATGTTACTATATACAATTTTTTTAACCTTTACTCTGCTATCCCAGCACCATACAGTTGGCCTTCCAAGACCGTCGATTTCTCCTCATCGTCCTTTATTGATGCTAAAAGGCCGCGTCTCGCCTCTTTTACAACGTCGGAAATTGAGCGCTCAGCAGCCTTTATTCGCTCGGCGTATGTTTCTAAGCAGAAATTGTAAAAATTAGGTCCTGCAGTCAATCCTAATGAGTCTCAAACGAATGGCGATTAGGCGGACGCCTGTTTCTGATCTTGCTGCGCTTCTGCGATGAACTACTTGCTTTACTGCCTTTACGGCCACTGTACAGTTCACTACTCATTTCTAACACTTTTTTGTACAAAACAACAGTAAAAATACCAATCAAAACATAGTAATTTAACCTCAAATGCAGCGTGTAGTTGATCGAGTAAACAGAAACTCTCCTAGCGTCGTTTACGAAGGAACGTGCCCTATACAGTGTATATTAATTACTATATAGTATAAAGCGAGCAAATTTTACGTGTTTCGAGCATTGGAGTTGCTTCAGAAAATTGATTCTCAAATTTTTTTTGAAGTATATTAGTATTTGGACCTTATTCATTTCAATTCTAGGGATGTGTGAGCATAGTTTTAGCCAATAAAAAAAATTGGAAAAAAAAATTAAGTCACATAGGTATAACCCCTTAATGAAAGAGTGAGGGGTAGTTGAATATAGTTTATGTCTTTTGTTGAATCGGAGGAGAGTCGCAACTCATTGGACTCGACCATCACACTTATGTGTTGTTTTTATCATATTTACAGACGCGGCCGTTCCCCAAGGCGACCGGAAACCCCACCATTTATAATATTTCCATATGTTCAAAATAATAAAATGTAAATGTCTTACATTTGCTTCTTTTGTTTTTTTTTTTGCTTTAGAGCTTAGTTAATAAGAGATTGTAATGAATTCAGCTGAGATAAAATTCCTTATAATGGAAATTTTGCAATAAATGAACGATTTTTTACTCACACCTATTTCTTTGACCAGCTGCATATATATATATATATATATATATATATATATAAATCATTTTTGGACTCCAATTACAGAGAATGAGAATTGAATATTTTTTTTTATTTTGTAGAAAGAAGATTAGAATGTATATGCGATAGCAAACATATCCAGCAAATTGTAAATGCGACCAAATTTTTTTTGGCAGCTTGACAAGAAGTCGCTTCAACTTTAAGCTTTAGTCAACAAAAAAAATTAATATTTTTTTCTGTTGGCCATCGTTTTCAGATAAGTACGAACCAATACAAATTGAATTTATCTATAAATTATAGCTCTTAGAATTTAGGTAAAAATATAAGTCATTTAATCAGTTGCCCAATCTACTTACGGAAAGAATGTATGGTCTGTAAATTTTACTGCACTATTTTCCACCCTTACTACACCAGCATTCCGATTCACGAAGAGAATGCAACCCTCGTACAGCTCCACTATAGAGAAATTCACCACGATTGGATAGTTATTGCGATCATCATCCGAAATTTTCAATTGTACTATTGATCATGTGTAAATTTGCATCGTTGGGACAACATTTTCTTACAACTGGCAATTTTACCAGAGCAGGTTGATCAGACCACTTATGGTTATTGTTGCATTGATTCAATTTCAATTCGGACATATTGCGATCTAGATGTGAACACAGAATAAGATGTTTATCTAAGAAATGTTTTACAAGAAACAAGACAGCAAATGTTATAACTTTATCGATGCGAACATAACTTACCGATGACACCAATATCTATTTGTTGTGCTTGTCCACTTAGAATGAAACTAACTAATAAGAAAATTTGCGGGGCCAAAAATAGCGAAAACATCTTTTTGCCGGCACAAGAACGACTGGAATTTATGAATGGCAAATGATGAAATGAGGAAAACGATTGATGGTTACAAAAAAAAATTATTGACTGTGTGTAATCAAGAAAAATAAGAACGTATGTGTGGTTTAAAAAAAAGTAATCGTACGATAACTTTGTTAATCTTGCAGTTGATATGGAGTTAAGTGTAGTAATAAATTAGTTCGTATCTAAAAATTAATATGTTGATAAACGGTGACAATGTTTCTTCCATTTGTTGATAGTAAATTGAGGTAAAACGATAGATAATGTAACGTGTTTGAAAACAATTTCGATTGATGTTTTCTGTCTCTTTTTTTCGTGAAAGTAGATTTTGAATTATCTGTACCTCTTGTCGTGTTCTATTGCAAAAAAAATTCACAGAATCTGCGTTTTGTAGCCCGGTGAGAGTTCTGGCTATGTTTTAAAATCAAAAGCCAATTTAATAAACAAATAAAAGGAAGCGGTTGAAACCATTTGTCTTCTTTTGTGAGGTGGAGTCAATCACTAGGTGAGTGATATTCGAAGAAGGCTCAATGCGTTAAGAAACTAACTCGTGACTTTACCTTTTTTGTACGGCGGAACCTACTACCAGATAGAAAATTTCCTTTTTGAACGAAGAATATATATAATCAAAATTAAAAAAATTGTAAGAAAAACTGATTAATAAGTGAACTGATTTGAAATCATCAAATTTGATCAAAAGTCAAATCAAAAATCAAAAGGGCGCTGTTCTTACACACTTCTTACTTCATGCTGTTAATCAGGAAGAAGAAGACGAGATCGTAATTATAGTTCCTTTTATTAATGCAATTAAAAAAAAATTTGGTTTGTGAATTATTAAAAGTGAATGAATAGGATATAACCTTCATAAATGGGGTATGAGCCCATTAGCTTAGTAAGCTTATCTGTTTAAGAATATACTTTGGTGTATGTTGCACATAAGTTTTTGATACGATACACCACACACACCGTTATAAAAAGGACAGCTTGAATGTTTATTGAGACGTTATTTCTTATCAGGACCCTTTTACCAATTACGACGATATTTCACTGACAACACATTGAAGAAAGATTAACCGATTACTTGAAAGGATAGCACGCTAATAAAAAAAAATCAAGGAAAAATGCGCCTAACATATTATTAACTCAAAGCACATTGAAATCAAATCGACAAACAAGTACAAATATAAGTATATCCTTGTTCAAATATAACAACAAATTGACACTTTTATGTTGTAGTTTCTCCAAAGACAACAAACACTTTGACACACTTGACTCCTCGCAAAAGTAATTTGAAATAAAAAAATAGGAATAGCAATCATAATTCACACACTTGTAACGTATGACAAACTATCATAAAAACAGATAAATATCTTATCACACATGATATGAAGCATGTAAAAATGCTTGTTACTGTTGACGGTAGTAAAAGCTAACATAGGTATGTAAACAATATTCTGTTGCTTCAAATCTAATGCGAAAATTCACAAAATTCACACACATACTATTTATTTTGTTTCACACACACGAAAGGGTCAAAATGACCTTGTGGAAAACTTTAAGGGACAATTCATGAATTCAATGGTAACATTTACTTAATAAATTAATTAAATTCAACTGTTTACACCGAAAGACACTGCGTGGGTGAACGTTACTTCTCACATTTACTTCTCACTCCCATATGTACATATGGTGTCATGTATGGTAATTGCATGAGAACGTACACACTTTAAATTGATTATATTTTCACGTTTCAATGCTGATTTTAAATTTTTGGCATTTTTGTGCGGTGGACATGTGAAACACAGTAATTATCATTTTAATGGCACTTTGATATTGTCGAATACGAATTTGATACAAAATGCGATAGCAATTTATCAATGCTGTACACAGCTATTATGTTTTTTTTGACGAGATAATCATTGGAAATTTTTGAAAATGATAAGGAAAAGTTAGCACAAGCACTAGACCGTAGTGTGAAAGAGTTCTTTTAGATGGCGTTACAGTTGTGGTTTTTGATAATATTTATGTTTCAGAGGAAGAAAAAAATAGGCACATAATAATTAGATATCGAGGCGTCTGACCAAGAAAGCGAAGACGACGATAGTGCTCGTCAGAATCGAGTATTGGCGAACGATGTCAAGAAACGTTCTAAGTTGCACCGCCACAAACAATACCCAGCTTAACAAAACAACAGCTATAAATATAAACTTTTCGATGTCAGAGGATCGATTGCGACAACACAACACAACTACAACAAAACCGTGACACATCACAGGTGTCACGTATTTCAACGAACCATCGATAGTCAAGATCAAGTTCCGCCACCTTTCTGAAAACCTTTCTGAAGGAAAAGTTATTTCAAAAGTGATTAAAGGAGGTGGTCGAAACCGCTTGTCTTCTTTTGTGAAGTGATGTTAATCACTAGATGAGTGTTATTCGAAGAAGGCTCTGTGCGATAAGAAACTAACTCGTGACTTTACGTTTTTTGTATGGCGGAACCTAATACCAGTTGGAAAATACTTTTTAAACGACAAGAACAATTATACCCAGCGGAAACGATCAAAGTGTTTCCATTTTTTGCGACGTTCAAACGAAAACTGAGCGACAATTTGCTTTTGAGCAAGAAAGCGGAGATGAAGATAGTGATACTTCTAGGTTGCCAACGAAAGCATGCTGATCAGAATCGAGTGTTGATTAAGGATGTTAAGGGACGCACTAAGTTGTAGTACGACAAACAGTACCCAGCCCAACAAAACAACAGCTATAAACATAAACTTTTCGATGTCGGAGGATTGCGACGACATAACAACAACTACAACAAAAACGTGATGCATTTCGACGAGCCATCGATGGTCAAGATCAAGTTCAGCCATCTTTCTGAAAACCTTCCTGAAGGAAGAGTTATTTCAAAAGTGATAAAAGGAGGTGGTCGAAACCGCTCGTTTTCTTTTGTGAGGTGAAGTTAACCACTAGATGAATGTTATTCGAAGAAGGCTCTGTGCGAGAAGAAACTAACTCGTGAGTTTAGGTTTTTTGTACGGTGGAACCTTATGCCAGTTGGAGTATACTTTTTAAACGACAAGAACAATTATAACCAGCGGAAACGATCAAAGTGTTTGTTGTTTTTGCGGCGTACAAACGAAAAATGAGCGACAATTTGCTTTTGAGCAAGAAAGCGAAGATGAAGATATTGATACCTCTAGGTTGCCATTGACAGCGTGCTCATTAGAATCAAGTGTTGATGAATGATGTCAAGAAACGCACTAAGCTGCACCGCTACAAACAGTACCTAGCCCAACAAAACAACATCTATGAACATAAACTTTTCGATGTCGGAGGATTACCAATTGCGACGACATAACTACAATAAAACCGTGACATATCAGTGTCGCGCATTTCGACGAACCATGGATAGTCAACATCAAGTTCAGCACCTTCCTGGAAAACCTTAATGAAGGAAAAGTTACTTCAAATGAGATAAAAGGAAGCGGTTGAAACCGCTTGTCTTTTTTCGTGAGGTGGAGTCATTTATTAGGTGAGTGAAATTTAGAGAAGGTTCTGTGCGATCGGAAACTAACTCGTGACTTTACTTTTTTTTGAACGGCGAAAGCTATTACCAAATGGAGAATTTAGTTTTTGAATGATGAAAACAATCATATACAGCGGAAACGGTCAAAGTGTTTCCTGTTTTTCCGACGAACAAACGAAAAATGTGCAACAATTTGCTTTTGAGCATGGACAATTGATCATAGACTTGTGCGAAGAACCAGTGAAGAGAACGAACGGATTAGCAAACGAGATGACTTTGTTAGAAAGATGATAGCTGCCTAACTTCATTCATTTGCGAGTTCATCTGCATACAGTGCACGTTTAAGAGTATACAATCAACTATAAATAATTCCACAATCCTAATTAGATTTTAAAATGGTATCTTCTCAGGTTTTGTCTTTAAATACTGCTACCACAACTAAGACTTATATGCATATGATTTATACATAAAATAAAAAAATTTCGCATTATTGAAATATTGATTGAATTTTATTCCATTTCTAGCACTCGGAAAACTCTATCATCCATTAATTTCTATGTAAACTTCACATATTGTGCCGTTGTTCTAAGCTTTTCTATCGTTTTGTCAACATTTCAACATCACACACATATAGTGGAAGATAACACAATCAGTGCTAATTACATACACATCAGTCTTTGCTACCACCTCCATGCAGAAGTTCAGGCAAATTGCGCTAAAAATTCCGATTATGATTAAATCGTTAAGGAATTTTATCTGCTTTGGAATTTATGTGTTTGCAGTGCATTTACAATTTTCCGAAGCACTTAGATTAGTCCAAAAAAATACTTACTTCCGATAATTTGGAACATGTAATTGATTCACTTCCGTTAGCATTTAGTAGGAATATGGACTATGGGTTAATACACATTTCCTGATTAATGATTTAATCATGAGCCATGAAAAGATTGTGTTAAGCTTCTACTGAAAGTGTTGCGTCACAAATCAATCAACAACCATAACCATAAACACCAGAATGTGAATTATTTTGCTTTCTTGGTAATCGAATCGATGGTATTTTGCAGTTCACATTTTTGAAAGAAGACTATCATTGGGTATGCCATTTATTTTTAAACGTATGTCATTCATTGCTGAGCATACTATGGCGCAATAGGTTTCTAAGATAACATGCGTGGAATAGTGCATATCTATTTATGGTAAGTGAGATGTGACGTCAGTCAGGTGGGAGAATGAATCGCGAAAAATGGGTTTATGGAGTATCTATTGAAAATTTATTTTAATTATTGCAGATTTACAATTTTAAGTGGGCATTGCGGAGCTCAGATTGAATATTTTTGAATAAAATTATTAAAAAAGTCTTGATTTTACTATAAATAAAATTATCAAAATATGATCTCTTCTTTTGAAAGGCTTTGATGGTGAATTTTTCGAAGAATTCTTCGTTCGCAACTTTAATACTATGCTAGGAAAATGGAATCAACTAGCTTGTGAATTCAACGTAAAAATATTTTCGAAAAGCAACTAGGCTATCTACTTCAAGTAAGACACTGTACTTTGTGAACGATTAATTTTTATAGTGATATTACGAAAAATCCCGAGAAAAATGCAAGCAATATTGAGACCAAATAATTAAAGTTAATATTTATTATTATTTAGTTATATAAGTATAGACAGTACTGTGCAAAAAAATTTGCTCACCCTACACTTTTTTTTGGAAATGCCCATATTTTGACAAATTCCAAAAAAGCAATGACCTTTAATTGCTTTCTGGTATTACCTAGGTCCTTTAAGAGTCTATAAATAGCTGAGGTCTTAGACGAATTTTTTTTAGTTTAGTTAAGGTTTTTACTTGAAGCTACAAGTTCACAAAATGGGAAAAGTAAGTGCTGATATAAAAAGCAATATATTGTTGATGTCTAAGGATAAGTTATCAACTCGAGCTATCGCACTCGAGTGGGTAATTCCCAAAAAAATGAAAAATATTGCGAGACAGGCACAACGAAAAAAAAAAGCGGTTCCGGAAGGCCTAGGAAGACCACTTCAGTAGATGACCGTTTTTAGTAGGTCCAAAGCCTACGGAATCATTTTAAAACATCTTCGGACTTAAGAAGCGATTTAGTCAATGTTCCAGGCAAAACGATTTCTTCAAGCACAGTGGGAAGCAGGCTCATAAAAGCCGGTTTGAGGAGTCGACGCTGTGCTAAAAAGCCGTTTCTTAGTGTTTCGGCCAAACGAGCTCGCAGGATTTGGGCGCAGGAACATCAAAATTGTACACCTGGGAGACGATATCACGGGAGACATTACAAAAAATTATTGCATCTATGCCCAAGAAATGCAGAAAAGTAATATGGCGGAAAGGAGTGGGCGGGGGGGGGGGTGAGTTAAATATTTAAAAAAAATGTTAACTGTATATAAATTTCAAATAACATATTTTTAATATTGTCTTTACTGTTTTTTTAAATTTAAAAAAAAATCACTTTTATCAAAAAATAATAGTTTTTTGTCTTTTTCCATTTTTTGATTGTTAAACAAAATTGAATTGATTTTATTCTATTATTGAGGATCTTGGTGAACACTTTGTAGAACACTGGGAGCAGACTTCTTCTTCGAGTTCTGCTGATATAGTCGTTGTAAATGTGTAGCTTGTTTCGGGAGCTTTATAGAGATCTTGATAGAAGTCGGTTATAATTTCCAATATTCCTTTCCTATCGGTTATTCTTACGTTTTCGTGTTGCATAGCAATCACTTGTCTTCTACCAATCATCAGTGCTCTTTTCGCCTTCTTGAGACTTCTGTTACTCTCGATAGCGTTTTCTACCAGTTTTTTGTTGTATTTCATAATATCTTCTGATATTACACCGAAATCTGCATAACAATAAGAAAGTGTTTTGCAGATTTCGGTGTATTCAATCCTTTGGATGTTCGAGGATATTTTCATTTCCCTGCGTTTTCTGAGTAGAGTTTTTGTTTCATTTGAGAGTTTCGGGTGTTTGCTGTCCACGCGTGGCCCGCCTACTTTTTCAGCACATTTTATGATAGCGTTTGCCAGATATGATGCATCCTTGTTTCGCATTTCAGTTTCCAACTTTTCTTGGTATAGGCTGGCGTTGTCTCTGATATAATCAGTTTTAATATCTGGTCTTATTGTTGGCTTTCTTACTAATCTGAGTCTTTCTGCTTTTAATTCCAGGGAGAGTTGACGTAAATTATCTTGTTCGCCCTACTCCTCTTGTTCTACCTGATTGGGTCCCGTTGGTGGTATAGGATGTTACCCGATTCCAGTTTCCATGCGTCTTGTTTCGCTGAGACCAATGATGTCCCATTTAATTTTGGGTGTTTCCTCCTCTAGTTCGATTAATTTTGCCTGGCTTGATATGGCAATTTTTTAATCGCTTTAGAGCTCTAAATTTCCACCCATGCAGTCCTTTATACTCAAAACTAATGAAATATTTTTGGTAATTTGTTCACAAATGCTTATTTTGTCCAGAAATTTACGAGACGCAATTTACTTTTTTTTCGGCGGTGCTGCGACGATCCATTGGGGCGGTCGCCATTTTGTTTTCTAATATTTTTTTCCAATGAAAATGTTAACTTTTAATCTCAATGAAGATGTATATAAAATTGCAAATCGATATCTTGAAAAGTTTTTCTTGGTAGCTGTCTAAAAAAAATTCATTTTGAGCAGTTTAACAGGGGGGGGGGGAAATACATGTAAAATTTAAAAATAAAATTTAAAAAAAAAAATACTAATTTCAGATTGATTTAAGAAATTTGTTGTTAATTCAGAAGACTTTAAACATGAAATCCTTAAAGTACATGTCTCAAAGTACTTGAAAATATTTTTTTTAATAATTTTTCAACACAAAATGGCGGCGATGCGAGCCAATGAAAAATAACACCTCAAAAATGCCTTGAATAACTTAACGCCATTTCCGGAGATCCTGCAACATTCAGCAGAAGAAAAATATGTAAATGAGATGTATAGGTTGACCAATGAAATTTGTAAAAAATATATATGAATTTTTGATTAAACAAAAAAATCGATTGTTTTTCCAAAAATTCGCGTTTTAAACAATAATTAAATTATGTCTTAAAAAATTTCAGAAACATGTAGGTTCAATGATAAGATAATACTCTTTTGTAGATTTGGTATAAATTTGAGCCAATATTTCAATATTTTTTAAGATATTTTGTACGGAAGTTGAAAAAGTACTACTTTGAGAAAAACGCGTTTAAAGTTTGCAGTAGATAAAAATCATTGATTATTAGTTTTTATTATAACTTCAGATTTATAAGAATATGGTAGGGGTACACAATTAGAGAACCGCCCATAGCGCCGGAGAGAAAGTAGACAGGGACGCGCGACAGGTGTGCTCGACTTACTGGGGAACGCCACGCTGCCTATAATGGACTAAACCTCGAGAACTAGTACGAATATCAAAACTTTTTTTGGCGTATTCTTAGAGTATTTGGAACTTTTTAATCTAAGAGAAAAAAATCGATTTATTTGAACAGTTACATGTGTTTCCCCCCTTAAGCGTTGCTAAATAATCTTTAGCAAATTATGGCTAAATTTCAATTTTATTACATTACCAAATGATCTTGAAAACAATCTGCATCCCAGACATTTTCATCAATTTTCTGTTAAAATGCAAGAATCGTATCGGAAAGATTTATGTGCATCCATTAACCTATTACTCTTCATTTCAATGAAATTCATTAATTAAAGCTTATTTCCGCAGTACATTGTCTGCTTAGTAGTTCAATCTAAGTCGCCTACATATGTACATATGAATGAGATTATTTTGCTCTAACAATGGTCTTCAGCTCTAGATACTTTGTTCTGCGAGAATATGCGCATACTGACGTATTTTCGTAAAGCTAATTTCTAATAAGAACGAAAGGCTTGAAAGAAAGCTTGAATTGTTCCATGTTCTTTGTTTGGAGAACAACAAAAGTCGAATTTATTATAATTACTAAAGATTTCAGCTAAATTTAGTTTCGAAGAATCGTCTATTCGATTAGTTAGTCTCGATCCCAGATATTAGATACACTTATCGGCATTATTCTGTTTGCTTTTAGTCGGAATGTGAGTGGCAATCTCTGTTTTGCCGGCAAAAAGATAAGAAATTCAAAGATACAATATCATTCGCATGTATGTTAGGTGCACACTTGTTTCGGGCGCTAACAAAAACGGTTGTCTAAACTGATGGTAGCGCCGTGGCGTAGCTACCGTATCTCGCTTAGATATATTGATTAGACTATTTTTTTATCAAGTTCATTAAGGCCCAGCCTTTAAAATATATTTGACGTAAGTTAGTTACTTGGAAATCCATTTTTTCGACCTATTTCTCAAGTGGGATTGTGAAGATACGTAAACTTGGTGACGTAGTAAAAACTGCTTTATTTTAAAAAAAAGATATACCCACCAATCTATACGTGAAGTTAAGCTATAAAACGCGTTTCAAGTGCTAGCCGGGCTAGCTTTTTTGTGTCGTAGTAGATTAGTAAGCGAAAATCGTTGAAGCGAGCCGGGTTAAATTCGTTGTGAATTCTACGAACAAATGTGAATTGCCTAATTGTTGCGGTCAGACTAGTGTTTAAAAATCAACTTCAATGACCTCATAGTGCATTAATAACCCTTTAAAGTACAATTAATCTATTATCTAGGCAGAATGAGTAAATTTTCAAAGTGATCTAAGTATCTATTCATCTGCCACGAAGTGCATTCAAGTCAGATTGAATAATTGTCGTGATCCATTTAAGTTAAGATACTAAGACATAAAATTGTGTAGTGTATTCTGTCTTCAAAGAAGCAACTAACAAATTGTGTGAATTATGAATCAAATGGGAAATATTTAGAGCAGGTGATTATATTTTCTTGAAATATATATATATATTTGTTATCTTAATGTTGAAGTTGTTATCGATCACATGCCAAAAGATACACGTCAAGTGGGCGCGGAAAGTATCTTTTTATGGCGTATACCATACCACGGTATGGAATTGTAACGAATGAGGCTTTATTTTGAAAATAATGAATAAAGATTGATTGAGTAATGCAGTCTAGTGTCCTTGGAACGGTCTATCGACATTTTAGATTGTTATCAAGATATTGTGGGAAGATATTTTGGCATTTATTTTCACGAGTGAACTTTTCAAACATATAGAAAAGAACAAAAAAATAAATACAGTAAAAAAATTTAATTCGCGTCAAGAGAAGTTTTTAGTTTATTTTTTTTATAATATCAACTTAGTAATTTATTGCGTCACACTTATTTGTAAGAATTTGTTTGCAACGAGCCGGCATAGAATCCACTAAACGTTTACAGCTTTCTTTTGAAATCAGGTGCCACTTCCTTTTTACGGCAGTCCACAATTCGAACTTATTTCTGGGTTTATGTACGTAAACCCTATACTTGACTTGCTTCCACAAGTTTTCAACAGGATTACAGTCCGGTGACTGCGCCGGCCATTTTTTGGCGCCGTAACCAATTCTTAAGTGTTTTTGCAGAGTGCTTCGGATCATTATCATGTTGAAATATCCATCGAAGTGACATGTCTTCGTCTGCAAATGGCATTATATATGTCCAAAATAACTTTCTTTGATCATGATCCCGTCAATCAACCGAATTGGGCCTACACCATACCAAGAAAATGCTGCCCCTACCATTATGTTCGCTTTACGTTTTTTTTGGTATATTGTGAATCGAATGATTTCTTGGGAGGACGCCTAACAAATTCTTTTCCGTCCGATCCGAAGATGTTGAACTTGCATTCGTTACTCCAGACAATATTTCGTCATTTTCTCATGCCCTCTTCTCCACTCCAATCTAAATGGGCCCTTACAAAATTTAGTCGGTTCCGTATGTTTTTTTTTTACTTAGCAGAGGCACTTTTCTTGGTGATCGGGCTGGTTAGTCTGTGTCTCATAATCTTCTACGAATTGTTCTAGCACTCACGTTAGCATTTGTTTTTCGCAAAAACACGACCGAAAACGCGAAAGGGTTCCTTTTAGTGACGCGCACAATTTTTCGATGCAATGATGGAGTGGTTTTCCGTCACCGACCGCGATTTTCTTTATCATTCTTCTCCTTCATGGCGTTCTGAACAGTTCCCAAAGAGCAGTGAGAAATTTGTGCAATCTCTCGAAGAGATTAGCCGTCGTCCCTTTAGGCGTTGAATTTCGATCCTCTTTTCTGGGGAATAGTGCTTATTTCCGCCCATGTTTGAACTAAAGAATTATTACGAAATCAGATAATTTGAACTTATTAGAAAAGTTTTCACTAAAATTACTCGAAAGAAAATAAATTTGGAAAAAAATATATAGTGGCCCGAAAGTACTTATTCAAAAACAATGTATTTATTATTTTGTCCAATGTGAAAATGGTCCTTTGACTATCAAATTCAATTTAACATGTTGTTCTCCCAATCTAATGATTCATTGCAACTGATTGCGTCACTTGAAAAGCATTGCCAGCTGAAAAAATAGATAAAGTTCCTAGGAGCTGATCCTGCCATTATTTTTGGATATCAAGAAAGCGTTTACATCTGTGTCAGTTGTTAATAGAATCCTGTATTACCGTGACATAAAATATTCTGTAATGTATGCAATAGCGTCGATTGATCTCACCTTGGAGCCTGGCATTAATTTGAAAAGATATTTGTACATTAATGAGCAAAAGCTTGTTAGTAAGCCCAGTCACACAGGACAGGTAGCCAGGTAACCTTCTTTCCAAGGATTTTGTTATTTTTTAGAACTCAGAATCTCAGTGCTGGCTAAAAACCCTCGATTGACTAGGATCTAGGAAAATGGCTAACCGATTAATCTCTTTTCTTTTTATTTAGTTCTGACAATCGACGGTAGAATGTCCTAAAGTTTCTTCGCAGAAAAACACCCCTTCACTTCAAGTTGAACAAGATAACAAGCCATTTATTTCTATTGTTCTGACATTCACAGAATTTAACTTAGCCAGGCTGACAAGGAAAATATTTTTGCCCAGTATGAAATTTGCTGGAGTTTAAACCCATAATGGCTGCCTAGCTCCGAGAAGATAAATATCTTTTTATTCCCAGTAATAGTTTATAGACTATTGTAATAGGTTTAGCACAATCAAGCCTAATCAAAGAATTGAACCGAAGGATCGTCAACCTTTTCCGTGATGTTTGTTGAATTACATTGGTTTTATTAAGGATAAACGTTTTAGGCTCACCATTCCTGGACAGCCTCACGGAAGTAGCTGATTTGAATATCGGCCGCATAGCCGGCTTCATACGAAAATCGAAATAGTTCTCGTCATCTCACAGGTTCTAGTGCCGCCCTCGTCTTTTTGTGGTATCACAATGGGCCTATCTTGGCCTAAGTGAGCCATCTTTTTGACAAAGAGGGCTGCCACTACAACCAACCAACCAACCAAGGATAAAGGTTGTAGAACTTTTACAACCCAAAATAGCTAACGTATTTTGTCAAGATTTGCCTATTTTCGTGTACGCTTCCTGGATTAAATTTTTTTATGAGATGAAAGTTAATCTGAACTATTTTTTGTGGCACACATCAAATTTAAGAAAGCTTTATTATATTTGCGATATTAAATTTAGATAATAAGGACATAAAATACTGAAAATTATGTAAAATAAGTAACTTCGAGTATTTCTGACTAAAAAAAAGCTCACTGTGGACTACCTTAAAATTTAGGGAGCAAACATTAGCAGAAAACGATCTGTAGATGGAAATGAAGGAGTTCTGTCAATTTTTTCTGTAGATGTGAAGACAAATAGAGCTAAGTATAGTCTGGGTTCCTCTGAATCATACTATTTAATGGCGCAACCAGCTAAACCGATCCTGGTTTTCTGTTTTACCAATATAGGTTACGTGCACTGCATTGCGAAGCAGACATTTGGGGGCTGCATTATTTCAATCCCATGTCCTTTATATTTATTCACATTGATTATGTAACTAGTGATGCAGCAAAAGAGAATGTTTTTTTCCTTTACTGCTGTAATTATCCGTAAAGTAGAATTAAAACAATTGGAATTAAATAGAAACCCATATGAGATGATAATAAAATTTCCAAGCTTAATTTTTGGCATTGCTTCAGTGCAATCTAATCACGTTAGCTTATTCCAGGTTGAAATACTACATATGTCTATCAAGTTCATTTCATTAAGGAGAGGATATTTTACTCAGCAACATCATTATTGCTTATCAATATTACAATCAAGTCGCAATCAGGATTCGAACCACCCGAAGTGAGAGTAGCCTGACATTCTACGCCTTAATCCGTGGTGCATGCCACCATGCATTTTGCGGTCCGACAAATATTAAGAGCTAAAATAGTCTGGGATACACTAATTAAAGTATGATTATGAATGAGCACTGTCATTAAAGTGAAAGATAAATTTTGACTGTGGGAGTATTTCAGTATTAAATCATTAATCAATTCTTTAGGAATTGGGATAGATTCGCTACTGATAGATTTTACTACTGATGATTGTGATATTGTAGATATTGAAGAGATTGTGAGGAAATTTGACTTGGTATATAAGGATCCCAAAGATAGTAGTTCTTACGATGACAATAATACGGCTGAACGATTTGTTGAAGGGTAAACTTCGGTAGAATTCTAACTAGGCAGACAACTTCCAACTTAGACAAAGATCCTGATATTGAGATAGCATTGAAATTTCAAAATGTATCTATTTAATATGAAAAATATTCAAGATAAGCAAATAAGCCTCAACAATTGCAAACCATTAAAAAGTAAATCAACAATGTTTAACGAAAATGTATCTCACATCTTAATAAGGGAAAAACTTTGATGCATTTTCTGTTAGCAATTCGGATAGAAATGACATACTTACGCTAAAAAAAGATGATTTTAGCTTTTTAAAACTCTGAATCGGATTACAGACGATCAAGTTGTTCTAAGAATTTTTCACCTCGTATTGCACGATTACAGTTTCCACGATTTTTGTTTGTACGATTTTTTAGAGAGCCTATCTACCCATTAAAACAAGAGGTATTTGTTTTTCAATTTTTGCTTCTAAATATACGCGTTTGAAGCTAGACGTCTTATCTAAATTGTTTTATTGTTCTGTTTACATTTCATTTGTGCACATACCTTAATTTTTTCAATAATCTGGACGTTGTAAGGCTTCCTAAACCGTTTTTTCTAAATCTAAAGAATTAATGAAAATCAACAGACTACACTATACAATTTGCTAACAAATATTATCACACTTTTTTTCATTTTAAAGATTACATTAACAGTTCATCAAATAGTTGAAATAGTGTATATGTATTTAGCTTATCTTCATAGGGTGTGTTTAAGCAAGATATATGTTTTTATCTTATCAAATGTAGTAATATTTAGTGGATGTGTGTGCTTCATAGCATATTTAATTATAAAGTCCAAGGTTTTTATTTATGGATGATTCAAACTGCCTAAGCAAGATATGTTACCCAAGACAGATTATAAGAAATTGATACAGTTGCCCGGTGATTGTCGAAAAAGATAATAATGATACGTTTGACGAAAACATTTATTAGTTATTATGCCATTTTGATTTGGTGAGAAGAATGATTCTAAAATAAATACAGAGACAGATGACAATGACCAACGTTCACGCAACATTTATTTCTTTGAAATACATCTATATTTGGTGAAATTATTTTTCGCAATGAGATTATTATTTAAAAACAACTTTTCATTTTTTTGAATAAAATTATACGTTGTGTGACTAATAAAGTGCTTGTATTAAAATCTCAAAAGCAAATATTCAAGAGCGACTGGTTCTTCTGTGCACAACAAACAGATTTAAACAATTGCTTTAATCTTTTTGTTGCATGACGTTGGCTCCCATGTCTTTCATCTGTAAAAAAGTCCCCTGAACTTCCGATGATTCAATCCAAAAATGTTGTTGCTGGTACCAAAAAATATATATGTGGTAATGATTCAGACAGTAAATATTGCGCAATGCTCTTAAATGTGAACTACAATTCGTGAGTTATGAATAATGAAGACCTTTTGAAAAGACTGCCCACTTTGCTAAGTACTAAATTGAATTAAAGTATGTGATGTTAATTTAATGAACGCTAATTAAATTGAGACTGTTAATTGGTATAGTGCGATAGTCTGATGGACATGTCTATTGAAAAAAATTGAGTTATTGAATAAAGTAGGTCAATAAGTTGGTTCTTTTGAAACCTTCATGGGAGCATCAAACAATTCCACAAATTAGTATAATAATCATTAGCTGAACCAATAAGCATAGATTCTCCAGAAAAAAATATCGACAAACGGAGAAAAGGTGTTACTTACTTACTACCTTAAACTTAAGTAGTTGCTGCAAAACAGTTGAACAATCTAAAAAAATGTTAGCTAAAAAAATCACAAAAAAGCTGAAAACTCAAAACTGCTTCGAGGACCCAAAAACTGTGACCGAACAATTTTGAGCAAGAAATTTTCTGAAAATAGCTATCCAAAAAAAATTACCACACTACAAATTTGAAAACTAAACCAAAAATCAAACCTTTGGGGTGAAATGTTGAAGGTTTGGAAATAGTTTCAATACTAAAATAAAATGGACAAATTTCGAAGAAGCTTGGTACTCAGGGATCAGCTTAAAACAGAGACACGAAAAAGGTCGATGGTTCGCTACATATCTCTCAATATACTTTGTCCAAGAAGTACATAAACTGGGTTTTAACAGCGTCCATAGTAAACGAATCTACCATCACTACTTGCCTTCGTTATTCTAAAATATTTTTTAATCTCAGTAAACGGCTGATTGCATAATCATTAACATTGTATATATTGGAAAGTGTGGTTTCGGGGTGACGGACGGCATCCTCTTCAGGTGCTGTCATTTACCATCCGCCACCAGACAGCACGACCACGGTTAGGCTTATTGATGGATTAAGCTCATTATACTTCAACTATTTGTATCCGCGAAGTATAACGACTGTCCAGTTAGCGTATTGTGCATACGTAGCAATTCCATACATATTTGGGTTTTCGAACCTCCGTGTCTAGTCGAAAAACTCCTGCCCACTAGTGTGCTTTTTTATTGGTTCGCAACTCTGCTAACACTATTATTACACATTAATGGAGGTTCTTGTTTCCAGGCTTTTGGCCGGTACATTTTTAAATTGGGAAGTTTGGTTTCGGGGTGACGGACGGCATCCTCGACTAGACACGGAGGTTCGAAAACCCAAATATGTATGGAGTTGTATATATGTAAAACTACAGTCGTTTTATTTTTACGTTTTTTCCCTATTTTTCCATGATGAAAATTGATGGAAAAACGGAACGAGTGAGTTTGATACTCTTGTGAAACTCAGGAAAAACCCACAAAAAACTCACAGAAGATTACGGAAATTTTGAACAATGTTTATGGAGGCACATTGAGGAAAACGAGTTCGACGAAGACAGCAAAATTCGCTCCTTCATCTCAAGTGAAAATGAAAACATCGAATAATAGATAGAATGATGCCCATCAATGAAAACACATCTGAAAATTGTTTGCAGAAATCGTCTGCCACATTTTACCAAAACCTCTGACGCGTCTGCCAAGAATTTTATGCTTAAGGACTTTGATTCCTAGTTATGTGTAAAAATTTACCCATCAATAAAAAACACTGAAAAATGTTTGAAGAATCGAACCAACGTTAGAAGAATAAAAAAATTAAAAAAAATACTTTAAACATGCTTGAAGGATCCAACGTAACGTTAGAAGGATCTGCTAAGCATTTGACACTCAGTGACTTTTGGCAGGGCCTGCCAAGAGTTTAGTACTTTAGTGTATGACACAATTTTGATGGTCAAAGTCTGTGAACATTGTCTGACCAATTAAAAAACACTTGAAACATGGGGAAGCGTGGTTTTGGGGTGACGGACGGCGTCCTTTTCAGGTGCTGTCATTTACCATCCGCCACCAGACAGCACGACCACGATTAGGCTTGTTGATGGATTGAGCTCGTTATACTTCTGGAACAGTTGCAAACCATCCTTGTAATACTTCATACGATTCCGCTTTTGGTTAAGCGTGAGCAATCGCGGCACCCATCCTGCGGATAGCTTTCTCATGTCCAAATGGTTATGCAAAATATTATCTACCCGTTCCGTCGAGATGCCCACAACACTAGCAATTTCGCGCACCTTAACTCTTCTGCCATCCATCACCGATCAATAATTTCTGGAGTCGTAACCTCCACAGGTCGTCCAGAACGTTTACTTTAAATGTCGTTTCGTCACTGTGGATGAAACATGGATACATTACTATACTCCTGAGACCAAACAACAATCTAAACAATGGTTTACCAAGGGGGAATCTGCTCCAAAAAAGGCGAAGACCGTTTCTTCGGCCGGAAAGGTTATGGAGACTGTATTTTGGGATTCGTAAGGGATAATCCTCATCGACTATGAGGAAAAGGGCGAAACTTTTACAGGTGGATATTATTCATCGTTATTGGACCGTTTGAAAACCAAGCTGCAAGAAAAACGCCCGCAATTGCCCCACAAGAAAGTCTTTTCCATCACGACAAAGCACCAGCACACACCTCAGCAGTTGTGGTCGCAAAATTAATGGAAATAGGATTCCAACTCGTTTCGCATCCCACTTGGCTACTTTGGACTACTATTTTTTCCCCAATTTGAAGAAATGGCTAGCGGAACAAAGATTTTATTCAAACGAGGAGGTGATTGCAGACACTAATGGATATTTTACAGACTTGGACAAATCCTATTATTCGGAAGGGATCAACAAACTAGAACATCGTTGAACGAAGTGTATAAGCCTAAAAGAAGACTTTGTCGAAAAAAAAAAGATTTCCCCCAAACACGTAAGCAGTTTTTATTTTTGCACGGACTTTTCAAATGCCTCTCGTATAAGTATACAGCTAGAAATTCGTAAAGCTAAGATCTACTGAATTTTTATAATTTGTGATGCTGTTGCAAATCATCAGGAGTGTTATCGAAAGACCATCAGAGGTGTTAACATTGCCTCGTTTTTCCTAGTAAGTATGAATAAGACAATGCATACACGACAAATCCTTCTTCATTGATGATGAAGCGTTAGAAGTCGATTGAAGAATACCCATTACCCAAGAAGACCATCGATTTAAATTCTCAGTGTAGGTATCTCCGTTCAACAACAGAAACTGTATTATCAATGAGAAAAGCAGTATAAGTAATAAAGAAAAAACTAAGAAACTGAGCTAGTTGTCTAGAAAAATTCTTGTTTGTGAAAAAAATGTTGGGATTGGAGTTGTTTGAGGAATCCACAATCAACTCAGCGGTAATATTTCGATGAAAGCTTAAAAAAGCAGATGCAATCATGAAATATTAGTAGGATTTTGCCTTTATTTGGTTACAAGCTATTACGCTAAAAAGATGGTCAGTTGGAGTGGCAGCCTCTTTTATCTAAAGGTGGCTCACTTAGGCCCATTGTGGTACCACAGAAGATAAGGGCGGCACTATAACCTGCAGGATGACGAGAACCATCCAGATTCTCGTATGAAGCCGGCTTTGCAACCAATGTCTAAATCAGCTACCTCCGTGAGGTTTCCAGGAAGGGTGATCCCAAGGTTTACATGCGCTTCCTTGACAGTGTTGGGAATTCGCACAGAAAGTGTTTGATTGTTTCTTCTTCTACCTCTGCTTTGCAACTTCGGCAGTAATCATTGAAAGGGACACCGAATCTTTCTGCATGTCTGCCAATCAGACAGTGTCCCGTGAGTACGGAAACGACGGAACTCAGGGTTTCTCGGCTTATATTGAGGAGCCACTTGGTGCGTTTGGAGCATAGTCCGTGCCAAGTTTGCCAGGTTGTCCTGCAGGTTTCCTCCAGCACCCAAGCCATATTCGCAGCCTTCATGCAATGCTTCCTAAATCGCAGCTTCATGGAAGCTAGACGTTGGCCGACTTAGGGTGTAAGTGTATATTCTTGGAGCTCAGTGCCAGCTCATGCTAGGGCATCTGCCTCGCAGTTTCCCGGTATATCACTATACCCCGGTACCCAGCAAATAATTACTTCACAGTGAAAAGACATCACGTTCAGTTGTAAGCGGCATTCCTTAGCAATTTTAGATGAGGTATGCACGCTAGAAGGTGATTGGATAGCAGCTTGATTGTCAGAAAAGATGTTTAAATTTCTTATGGAAATTTTCTGATTTCTCAGCAACTCTACTGTCTTGTAAATCACAATTACCTTTGCCTGAAAGACACTGCAATGGTCTGTTAATCGGAAGGCCTAGCTGTTCTGAGAACACACCACAGCCAATTCTTCAATCTATTTTTGATCCATCAGTGTAGAAGTCGACCGATTCCTGTATCCCACCTCTTTCTCTAGTCCAGTCCTCCCTAATCGGGATGATTGACCTGTAACCATGGTGAAAACTGGGAATCGGAGAAGCAAGGTCTACTTTCCCTGGCGTTGGCCCACCTCTCCGTAGTATTGGGGAGTGACCAATGTTCTCCTCATGCCAGAGTCGCAGATCTTTCAATCGAACCGCGGAGCACTTGGCCTTCTGTCTCATAAGTAGCTCTGTCGGAAGCTAATTTAATAGCATAAAGAATGCCTTTGTCGGGGTAGTCCGTAGAGCCCTGGTGGTTCCAATAGCTGCAATCTTTGGCTACAAGTTATCACGCTAAAAGGATAGTGAAGTTGTATCAGAACAACAGCATCACTAAGGTGCCAAAAAACAGAGGATCCTCCAAACTGTCTTACATGATAACGAATCGAACAATATTGTGTTGAAATTGAAAAGGACGTTAAAGAAAACGAAAAAATCATGGAAAGCTATCATAATTTTAGACGCAAGTGGAATATAACTCGTGGAGTTTTCGATCAGAAGGATTCTAAAGATTTAATTAAAAGACTCAATAAAAAGATCTAAAGTTTTTATCCATTAAATTGTGGTTTCAACAATATTAGCCATTTCTTTTTAAATTATGTACAATGCATTGAAGGATAAATGAAGACAGACTTGAGCAAATACAGTATATGGAATTTTTCAAGTCACAGAAATAAAAAAAACACATTTTTCTCAGACAGCCCTCCGTTTTGTTGAACTAAATTCCTGGAATTTTCGAAAAACATGTTTTGAAAATGTGGATTCCCTCTTAAAAATCTAATTTTAGAATATTGACACTCTGTTTTTGCATTGTTATTTTCTTCTTAACTTGTCTCTCAATAAACATATTTAGATATACATATCTACGCAGACTGTTAACATGAACCAAATCAACATCGAAAAAATCGAATTAAAATATCAAATTTTCTGATATTATATACGAAAATTCCGTGGTTCGTCAGAATTAAATACAAACAAATAATGAATGACACAAATTGAATCATCGGATTTCAAATGATAATTGAACAAAAATATTAAGAATCAATTGATTGGCTTTCAAGTCCATCCTCAACAATATCTTTTTTTTGTGTATAGAACCAAATCTAAATCAGGTTTCAAGGTGCTCATTTTTCAAATAACTTCAATCGACAGAAACTTGATTTGCTGATTATGCAATAATGCTACTCAGAAAGTTCACATTTATGTTCTGATCTTATTCGTACTTATATTGAGTCGTGTGTGTGTAAATTTTGTGATACTATCAAGATAGAAAACATATTGTTCTCAACAAAAAACCAAAATAAACATAAAAAAGGTGCTAAAATTTCTAACAAATAAAACTTGTTAGTTGTATGAATATAAAATGTATTTATTTTTTCTCTTTTTTCCATTTTCAGATCACACAACAATGCATACCTGAGTGTTATGTAGAAAAGCTTCAAATGACTGGATAAATAACAATTCTAAAATTACATTGTAGTAGAAAATAATGAAATATTTCCACGAAATGGCAGGAAAATATTTGTTTGTGATAATTATTAGCACAGTTCTCAAGTGTGCTGTATTACAAACATCGGGCAATGAAATTGAAAATGATGCTTCAATCAGTGACGAGCTAATCAAATTGAGTTTAAATGCGACAGCCAAATTACCAGAAACAGTAACAACATCGATTCCAAACACTTTGATCCCTAAAGTACCAGAGAGTTTGATCCCTGAAGTACCAGAGAGTCTAAACGAAACCGCCGCAAGACTTGCAATATCAAATGAACAAGCTCTACTTAAACAGGCGATTGCCGATTCGTTTGATTCACTTATTCCTGAATCGGAATCTTCAACCCTAGAACCAGCACCGTCAGAATCAACCCTTGAAGAACACATTCATCAAAATGTTCTGCACCTTCCGGAGACTTGCAGTGAACGAAAATTGCATCGAATACAACCTGTTCAGGACGAATTGTCTATGATACGAAAATGTTGTCCTATTGGCGAAAGTTTTTCCAATGAAAATTTTACGGAACGTCCGGAGGATTGTGTTGAAAGTGATCATCCTTTTGCCATGCAACCAATCGCGATAACATTGTATCAAAATTGCATTGAAGATAATGAAACGATTGTCGATTTGGATATTAATGTGGGAAACTTGTGTAATCGGTGAGTGGATGAAAGAAAATTATAGACCAGGGGGCTGATCTGTTTTCAGTTAGCTGTTGTGTGGGGGCACATTTATTTTTGCAGAAAAATCTGTGGAATAATTTGTATAACAATAACTGACTTATCCTCTCACTCAAAAAAAGCCGGGAACATTAATAAATAAATCTAAATATTTAAAAATTATAAAAAAACGATTTTTCCTACTTTTCTCACTTCTGACTTTAAAACGATTCATATTAGAGCAAAGTTGTGCTGAAATACAAGTTGCGTAATTAAATTTTCTTTAAGATATGAGTCGTTAAAATTTTTAACCTTATCCTTCGTGTAAAAAATCTTTATAATATAATAAACGCTAATAGACAAATTGAATATCTTAAATTAAATTCAAAACATTGCGTGGGAAAGTACTCTAAAAGACGGTCCTTTTTTTTAAAAAAAAGGTTAAATTATGTGCGTTAGTTCCTGAGATACAGTGTGCCCCCTCTCAACAGCCAAATGTAGTCGTTTTTTACGGATGCGCCCTGGTCTATTGTTATTGTAATATTTTGCAGATGTGGAAAAGCTCCAGTTTCTTCCATATTAAAAATGGTTGTTAATAAATAATAGACATTTAAAGACATTTTGACGATTGAAGCTTTTGTGGAAAATGGATAAGAGGAGCGAAACAATAGTGTCTTTGTTAGCGGAGAAAAAATACATCTTGATAACTATATTTTTTTAAACACTTTTCCAAAAATTCCTCCACAATATAAGCAACTCGAAGCCTAAAAAATTACAATAAGAGAGCTCTATCTAAAACGAATATATCCCAAATAGTTGAATATAACGACTGTTAATTAACAATGGTTAATAGCATCTTTCCGAGCTAGTCTCTTTGGCGGTGTTTTTTTTGTGGCAGATTTTCAGAATTCTTTTAATAAAGCCTCTTAAAATTCACACTTGAAAAAGTTAATTCGATTAATTCATGGTACGCTTTTTTTTGTAACTGATAAATTTTCAAAATGTTTGATAGGATCTCTTCAGATCAAGCCTTTCGATTAATATTTTTGGCTTTACTCAAACATCGTGCTTAAAAAATTGATATGGGTCAAAAAAATAATGTTTGACAAAAGAATTAGTATCAAATTCTTTTTTTTTGGTAATTTGACGTGAGTTATTCGTTCAAGATAATTAAAAACTCGTGCTTGCAAAATATATATTGTGAAAATAAAATTGGAAGCTTAAGGGAGGAAATACATGTAACTGCTCAAAAAACACGATTTTTTTATAAAATTAATATGTTTCAAATGCTCTAAAACTACGTCAAAAAAAGTTTTAAAGCGATATTCGTATTATTTCTCGAGTTATAGTCTCTTGGCAGCGCGGCATTCCGTCTTCGGGGCTATGGGCGGTTCTCTAATTGTGTATCCCTACCATATTCTTATAAATTTGAAATTCTAAGGAAATAGGACCTGGAATCGCTGGATTTTATACTTAAAATTTTCTGAATAAACAATATATATTTTTTTAATTAATCTGAAATTAGCTTTTTTCTAAAAAAAAATTACATTAACAGGCACTATCAAGAATAAAGTATAAAGTGAAGGTTGATGCGACAAGTGGAGCTTTTATTTCATTTTAAAAGAGATTTTTTTGGATAAAAATTAAGCTACATTCTTGAAAAATATGTCGCGGCAAATCGAGTTCTATAATCAGGCAAAAATAATCAAAAAAATTGAAACAAGTCCTAATTTTTCAAAGTTCAAATAATATTCTACCTAAAATATTTTCTTTAATTCCTTCACATTTGGGGCTAAAAAGTTTCAGACGTAATCTGCCAGTATAATAATCAGGGCGATCTTGGTCCGTTTAGGAGCACCCTTCCGACACACATAGTTGAGGACTCTTTTGAAAAAAAAGTCAAAAATGGTGAATAAAACATCAAAATTTACTTATTCGCTATGGGCACACATAGTTGAGAACTATTTAAAAAAAAAGAAGCAAAAAATGGTGGATAAAAACATCAAAATCTACTAGTCTGATGGCTTCATTGTTTATTATCGTTATAAGTTTAAAAGTGATGTGATTCCTTTTTCAAGAATTGGATTTATTTTAATTTTAATATTTTTCCCCCGAAATTTCTGAAGTGAGAAATCTTCAATTATATCTTAAAAGTTCAATTTAATTCTGTCAATTGGTGATCATAAAAACCAAATTCAAAAAATTCATTTTAATTTGCCTGCGTCCATCCAAATATAAAAAGCTTCACAAAAATAATAATAACGGGTCCTTGAGACTATTTTTCTGTTCATGATCTTTTGCTAAAAATTATCTGAAATTGTTTTAAAGGATCGTCACAATTACTTAAAAAATGTTTTTGGCAATCTATTAATTTTTTGGATTGTGAAGGGATGGATCCTTATAATGTGCAAGACTTAAGACACCTCCCCAGTCTTCCGACTTGAACCCCATCGTACATTTATGAGGGGGAGTTGAAACGTTCATTATCAAAATGCAACATTTCAAATAAAGAAATGTTGAAGAAGCATTTGCAAGAGGAATGGGAGAAAGTAAGCAAGGACTTAACAGTTCAGTTAGCACATTCGATGCCACAGAGACTTAAAAAAGTTCTGAAATCAAAGGGCTACCCAACAAAGTACTAAATTTGAATTAAAAGACTAATTTTTTTACTAAATTTATTTGATGGGCCAATACTTTTGTGGGGTTTGCTTTAATATATTCACTTAAACAATTATTTTTTTTCCATTATGTTATTTATTACTTTTGGTGTTTATGAGGCAAATTTTAAAACGGATCAATAAACTTCTCTAAATACATGTTTTTTTAATTCTTTACTTAGGTTTAATTAACTATATTTATGTTTTTTCTTGGGCATAATGGGTGGGCCAACACTTTTGTAACTATCCGTATGAACGTTTTTCTAGGAGCAAGCAATTATTTCAATATTTTTCGCTAAATAGTTTTTTGTGAATATTTTTTGGCCCAAAGTTTTCTCGGCAATCATATTTATTATTTATATATTAATTTGTGATAATGTCTTGAATCAAAAAAGAAGAATATTATCTTTGCAAAGTTTGATTTTTTTATCCGTACAGTTTTTGGATCCGAAACAAAACTCTCCTTCCTGGGTTTTTGATTTCGAGCTGATGTATAAATTTTTGGCAAGTTATACCATTTTTTGACGGTCGTTTGAAAATTTCCTCCTCCTTCATTCCTTCTTAGACGTCGTTTAGTTCTTATTTTATAACAATTATCGCGTTCTTGTGTGAAAATTGTTTATTGATTCTTCTCCTCTTTTTTTCATTTCAGATCAGTTTACTATAGCGAATCCTTAGACGATCGTATGTTCATCATACAAAATGGATCACTTCTAATAATGGATTCGAACGGTTCCATAGGATTCAACATATTCACCGACTATTGTGTGGATGTTAATGAAAAAACTGGAAAATTCGACGCAATTGTTTGTGTATCACCGCCAGTTGAAGTGCACATTGGCACTGGACAAACTATTGTTTATACCACACTTATGCTAGTTTCAATTCCTTGCTTGTTTTTCGTAACATTTATCCATTTTGCGATTGACAAATTGAATCATTTGCATGGACTGTGCATTGGATCGATGTCCTTTTGTTTGGGTGTTGGATTCCTACTACATAGTATATCACAGTTTTCAACATTGGCTGAATTTCGACTGCAGTATGTTGTCCAGTATTTTATTTTGGCATACTACATGTGGATTTTTGTACTTTGCCTGAATTTGGTGTTGTTTTTGTGGTAAGTTGATTATGATTTTCAATATTTTTGGTAATTTTTGTGCAACTAAAGAATCTTCTGTTTTTTAATGAAGTCATTTTCAACAACAATTTTTCCATTTTTCTCTAGGATTTACGTAATTCGTTACATGAACTTTCGACGTCGTCATACAACCGTTCACTTTTTCGTCTATTTCATTTTCGCCATGATCCTGCCAATATTCTTAGTTGTCTATACGAAAATCAAACGTATCCCAGGAATGCCATCATATTTCCAGCAGGCATGGAGCGAGTGTAAGTAAATTAAAAATTAAATTTTATTTGAATGTCAAATTTGCAATATCTAGATACTTTTGCAGCTATAAAATCGGGACAACGCTACTTCATACCGCCGGTTAGTATAATACTAGCTGTATGCTTCGTTTTGTTGGTAATTGCATTCTTTGGATTTCGCAAACTCGATGAGGTTCTTACCGCCCGAGAAGATGTATCCTATCATTTGGTGGTCAATGGTAATGTTCAGCCGGATAGTCTTTTGCCGAAAATTGATCGAGCTTTTGCTGAGCAAGTACAATTAAAGTGAGTGCTTAGCCTTCTAGACCAGGACGGTTCTGTAAAAAAACGACTAGATTTGGTCGTTGACACACTGATTTTTGCAGGAAAAATTGCTCCTTCTTAAAAAAGTCGGAAACATTAAAAAAATCGAAATCTTTAAAAATTTAAAAATAAATCGTTTTTTTCCTACTTTTCACACCCCTAACTTTAAAACGGTTCATTTTAGGTCAACGTTGTGTGGCAATAGAAGTTGCGTAAGAAAAATTCTATAAGATAAGAGTGGTTAAACATCTTAAAACATTTAACCCTTGGCGCCAAATTGCACTAAATTAAAAAAAAAAACAGGGAGAAAAAAACCTTTTTTATATTATTTTTAACAGTTAAAATGCACTAGGGACCATCATATTTCGCTTAAATAAATATTCTAAAATAGCAAACAAATTTTCATCAAAATCGATTCAGTATCAACCCAATCCCCATTCCATCGATTCTCCGATCCCCCAATCCAAAGTCTCCAGACCCCCCAATCCGCCGATCCCAAAATCCACCCATCCAAAAATCTCCCGATCCCAAAATCCTCCGTTCCCAATATCTCCAATCCGAAAACCCCCAATCCCCCGATCCCACAATCCCCAATCCGAAATCCTCCAATCCCTCGATCCGCTAATCGAGGGATCAGGGGATTTTGGGATCGAGGGATATGGGATCGGGGATTTGGGATCGGGGATTTGGCGTCGGGGGAATTTGGATTGGGGGATTTTAGGATTGGGGGATACTGAATCGATTTTGGTGAAAATTTGTTGGCTATTTTAGGACAGCCTGCCATTGTCTATCATATTCAACAAAAGTGCTTCCGAGGGTATTTTCCCTGCTCCCTGGAAACTTTCCCACACAATTCCTATCCACAAATCTGGTATTCTTTCCTTTGTCTGTAATTATCGCCTCATAGCCATGGTATCTTGCTTTTCACAACTACTTCAGCGATTCGTTTATAACTCAATAATTGCTTCCATCAGACCTTTAATTACTAACGCTCAACATGGTTTTGTTAGTGGTCGCTCTACGCTAACCAACCTCTTGGAATTTACAAACTTTGCGGCTAAGTATTGAGGCAATAGCGAACAAATTGATTGTATCTACACGGATCTTTCAAAAGCTTTTGACCGTGTTGACCATAACATTTTACTGCATAAACTATCGATCTATGGCTTTCGGGGGCCCTTACTCAAATGGTTTTCTTCCTATTTGGCAAATCGTGAATGCATTGTCTCCTTTTGTAGTCATGTCTCCGACCCTTTCTACCATTCTTCAGGTGTTCCCCAAGGTTCCATATTGGGTCCTCTTCTCTTTTTACTATTCGTTAATGATTTACCTCCTCTTTTGTAAATACTAGTGACTTTGACGTGCACTACAGCCGCCATTTTCTATTGAATTTAAAATAAATTTTTTTTTGCACTCCCGAAAAGTTGCCCTTTATATTGATATATTATTTATAAAAGCTTTTTTTTCAAAATCTTTAAAAAAAATCCTGAAAAAAGGTTTGTTTTTTAGCCTTTACATAGGTATAACCCCTTAAATCTATCCAGCGCAAGTTTACTCGTACTCTGTTTTATAAATTCAACATTCCTTACGCTCCTTACAATGATCGTCTGAAAAAATTCAAGCTAGTCACTCTACAACAACGTAGACTATACTTGGACGAGTCTCTCCTTTGTAAGCTTTTTCTGTATATTCTTGACAGTCCTATCTGCAACGAGCTTCACTTCCGTCACTCTTCTCGCCCCTGTAGACACCCTACGATTTTTGCTCCTCCGAACACCTCCTCTAACTTATATTATAATTCTCCCCTGATCCGTTTACAACGAAATCATGATCGTATGCAGTTTGGCTCCTTCTGTCATTCTTTTGCGACATATAAGCTTAAGATAAGAAAATTTATTTTTTCCTCCTAATTATTACTTTCAATTTATATTCTTATGTTTATTCTATTTCTTACTACTTCAATTATTAATTTAATTTTTTGGATTTATTTTATTCAATAATTTTACTGCAGTTTGTAGCTTTAATTTGCTACAATGTAATTGTATCACTCTGTTTAGTAGTTATTGAAACAATAAACAATATTGTAAATTTTTTTAAGCGAAATATGAAGGTCCTTAGTGCATTTCAAGTGGTAAAAAAATTAAATAAAAAAAGGGTTTTTTTCCATTTTTTATATTTATTGCAAGAGTTAAATGTTGTTAGAATTTTAACCACTCCTATCTTACAGAAAATTTTATTACGCAACTTTTATTGCCATACAACTTGGTCCTAAAATGAACCGTTTTAAAGTTAGGAGTGAGAAAACTAGGAAAAAACGATTATTTTTTTTTTTTTTAAACATTTGAATTTTTTTAATGTTCCCGACTTTTTTGAGAGAGAGCATAAGTCAATTATTGTTATACGAGTTATCCCACAACTTTTCCTGCAAAAATGAGTGTGCCCCCTCTCAACAATCAACTGAAAACGGATCCGCTTTGGTCTTTTCTATTTTTTTTAAATAAAAGTTTTGTGAAAATGCCGTATTGTTAAGGGTGGTCGAATATTCTGATCTATTCTGGACAATAGGAAAGACTGGGATTATGGCATATTCGTAATGCAGCGAATTTTTTTGTATACTGTATAATCTCAGCGTTTTTTATTGTCAGAAACGAATCAGGATATTCTACGTCTCTTGACACACCAACATTTTCACAGTCCATAAAAAAAACAAAGTACAACCTAAAAATAAAAACTAAAATCTACCTTCTCATAATTTACAGCGCTCGTTGTCTGGCCCTACTTTATATCCTTGTCGTGCTCACATGGATCCTGGAAGTGGTAACATTTTATGCGCCCGGCGCTGGAGAATATCTAGGCTTTCTCGAGGCAATGAATGCATTACAAGGTGTCTTTATCCTTATTATCTTTGTAATAATTCGGAAAAAGCGAAAAGTTATAGCAAGCTGGTGGCATGATCGAGGATCACATAAAATATCAGAAGGAACTGAATTGCAAGATATGAAGCGTAAATTGAATTCGACGAAAAGTGAAGATGTCGAGCAACGTGCGTAAGACGTTACGCAAAGAATTTCAAATTAAGAAATTCATTTTTATTCGAATTATGATCAATTAGTGATAATGATCTCAAAAATTTTTCACGTTTAATCGAAGGATGATGTTTCATAATGGAGCACAGTCAATTATGCGTTGCAGAAAACCTCGGAAATATTGATAAATACAAGCATTCTTAGTTATACATAAGAATTCAAAAGAGTATTGTTACGCCTGTATTATTTTTTAATGCGAATAGTCTTAAGAATTATTTGTAAATGTGTAATTTATTTCTAGTCAGTAAGTCAAATGATTAAGCAGTAATTTGCTTTGCACAAAACACTAGTAACAAGTATTACTTAATAATAATTTTCGCCAATAAATCGATTGAAAAAAACTTCAATTTCCACAAACATTTTCTTTATTCACATCTCTTTTTTATCAGTTTCATTTTTAGACACTTTAGCAACAAATTTATTACTAATCCCAGCGACACCCATTACATCACCACTCTCCCTTTCAAAATACAACAATACATATTTTTCATTTTCCACAATATTCACACTATTTTCCGAGAAATTCAAATTAATCGTCCTTTTCCGAACCGTACTACTGCAATCTCTGCTGGGCCCGGCACTTGACGAGGCCACTATGTTCGTTGCCGATGATGGATCCAATGTTGGATGTCCTGTTACGTATTGATACGATACGTATTTGGAAAGATCGTCAAAATCACTTCTGTACAAAGCGATCCAATCGTAACCAGGATTTTCACAAAATCCAGCTGGTAAAGTGTATTCAATGATGTTCTCTTCATCTAACAGCCAATATGGAATCGTGTCGAATTCAACAATATATTGACTATGATCTACGAATGTTCGATTGGATGGATCGTAGTATGAAGGATACGTGCTTTCATTCATATTTTCAGTGGATTCCATGTTTAATTTCGCGGAAATGGCGTCCTGGTCTAGAGTATCGACAAACTATTGAAGGAGAGCGTAATAATCAAGAAGTACAATACAAATACAACAGATAACAGATAACACTCAGGAATGTAAATATCCACTTTGAACTGATGGTGATATATGAAGCCAACAAATGTGTTAGGAAATAAGCTTAAAGATGTTAACACAATTTCAACAACAACTCCAACAAGCGTTACTGAAAATTCCTTTCTTTAGGTAGGAATTTTACTGATTGATTATGAATAATGCATGTACGAGGGTTCTGATCCTAAAGTGATAATAATAGGGGTTTTATAATGCACATATAAATCTAAAAAATAAATTTGTTTCCTTATACACACATTACATAAGTGTAAAACTTTACATGAATAGGTCATCATTTCAACACGAGCCATCAAAGTGAGTACCCGAAAATAGAAAATAAAATGGTGTGATAGCTGTCGCCTTTATTTGAAAAAATGTCCCAACCGACTTGGTGG
Organism: Oxycera nigricornis; assembly: GCA_963942545.1. Classification (NCBI taxonomy): domain Eukaryota; kingdom Metazoa; phylum Arthropoda; class Insecta; order Diptera; family Stratiomyidae; genus Oxycera; species Oxycera nigricornis. The sequence goes on along the minus strand of OZ012663.1, from coordinate 93,632,030 downwards.
AAATATTGAAGGAATCTGCTTCTCAATAATCTAAAAATAAAAAAAAATAAAAAATTACCCAATCGCGCGTGGAGTAAGAGGACCAGAGCCGGGGGAAGGGATGCAGAACGTGTCTTCAAAGCATTACCTTTATTTAAGTTCCATTTACGGTAGAAATGACATTTATCAATTTTTTTATAAGTTTTTAATTTTTTTAACCCTTCGATTTCGAATTAAAAGTTGTAAATTTCCGGACGAAAATGACTTACGTAGGCAGACGACGGTAAGTAATTTTTTCCCGTTTATTCGTTTAAAAGTGTTAATTGTGGCTGTAAAAGCGCCCCAAAAAAGCTGACCGCGAAAAAAAAATTATTATATTTTTTCTATAGGTTTTCTAATTTTTTTTTATTTTTTTATATATTTTTGTCCCGCACAAAAAGACAGAAAAAACTAATTATTGTTGCTTCAAATACAAAAAACCGACGTGCGACGGCCACCGCCGGGTCATTTATTCGCAGTGCTATCAAGAAAAATAAGCACGTTCTATTTGTAATTTTCTATTCAAGAATAAAAAGATGTTCAGGCTCGTAAATATTGACTTTTTATTGATTTCATTACTAATTTTTAAATTATTATATTTTTAACTTCCCAGTATATGGGAAGTTCTTGTAATCGCCTCGAAAATCGAAATTGAAATTTTCAACATTTCTTCACATTTTGAGGTCTATAGAGTATATATAAAGTGTTTTTAGAAAGGGAGATGTATATGTGTGTGTGTGTATGTACGTACGTATGTACGTTCGTGGACACTTTTTTCTACGAACATAACTCACGTAAACAAAGTCGTATAAACTTCGTTGAGGTGTCAATCGAAGCGTCTTTGCAATCTTAAGAGCTGATTAGTTTTTGGGAAACTTCGGTCGGGGGGTTTGCTGTTTTGCCCGTTTGAAGGTCATTTTTGTCATGAGTAATATCTCGCGAACCAAACGTACGATTTTTTTGAACAAGGTGTCAATCGATGCGTATTGACATTTATGTGATTCTATCAAATTTTTTAAAAAATTCTTGTAGCCGTTTTTTAATTTTTAAAAAAGAAGTGCAAAAAATTAGTTTTTTTTTCTAAAACTCAAAATTTTAAACCTGATTTTCAAACCTAAGTAATCAATGTATATAAAATTTACATACTCCAAATAGTTCTTGTGAAAAAACCAGCAAAAGTTTTTTTCATGATTACAGAAAAAATTAATAAAAAATAAAAAATCATTAAAAGTTCAAGGTCATTTACGTCATTCATTATATCTCGAGAACTAAATATAATCTTTCCATTATTAAGGTGTCAATCGACGCATATTATCATTTTTATGATGTTTTTATATTTTAAAAAAATATTTAAAGCGGTTTTTTTAATTTATTAAAAAAAAAGTTGGAAAAGTAGTGTTTTTTTCATAAAAAAAATCATTTTTAGCCTGGTTTGCACATCGTAATCGTGATTACAAAAAAAATTAAATTAAAAATAAAAAATCATTCGAAGTCACCATGTAAAAAGGGTTCATTCGAATCATTATACCTTAAATCTCTTATTCTAAAGACATTGTTGTATAGTCAATCAAAGTTTATTAATATTTGCAAAATTTGAGCAGATTTTCAATAGTCTTCACAGCACCATGTTTAACTTTAATGAAAAAACTGCATTGTAACCTGTCCCCCTCCGATGGATCCGCGTGAATAATCAATCAAACCAATGCACCAAAATCCTTACGTAATCAAATGACGCTCCCGTAGATGTTACGATTAATATTAAATCATTCCAATAATTTTTATGAGAGGTACATTTTTATTATTTGAAGTATTATTATTTCCATAACTTTTATTGTGTTTGATAGTTTTAATATCTTTTTAGATATTACTGGGAAGTTGACCGTGTGGACCTCATGGGTCGCACCTCACGGCTTGTTATTACCGTTTTTACTACGAAATTTAGAACCAAATTATTCGCCATTTTGAGGTTGCAAACTTAAGGGATTTTCAACAACAATTGAATGCGGTATATTTTTTTCTTGAAAGCTACACTCTTCCCCTTTAATTTTCTTTCGTTTTTCGTTTCGATATCTTTATTCCTCTTAAAGCTATGATTTTTTAAATTTACAAATGCATTTACTCCGTTTTCTTTTATTTTTTGATAAGAAATATATTAAAACATCTAATTGTTGACAATTTTCTAGTTGATACTTCAAGTTAAAGGTTTGAAGAACCTCCATGATTTTTTTCCAGATTTTTTGCAGCACTTTAATAGCTTGAAAAAACGGCAAGACGAAAACGACCCATGTTGACAGACCGATGGTGCCGAAAAAACGTAGGCAGACGACGGGTTAATTTTCTTATTTTATTTTTTGCCCAAAATAAAATTCTTTTTTTTTTATTTTTCGGCTTTCAAACATGTTTAAAAATTATTTTGCAGATCAATTTCACGGTTTCATATGATCTCTAACAATAGGTAAAATAACCATTTTGTTAGTGGGGGAACCCCCATAACTTCTCATGGGGCCGTAACCGCCGTAAACTTTTTTATGCCATAGTAGTAAGAGAACCCCCTCTTTCGATCCATCCCCTACTCCCACCCCCTTCGGGGCCATAATCTTAACCTTTACCAAAATATTATATAGCAATTAGCCATGTTGCAGAAGTACAACGTAAGGAGGGCTGTGCAGCACCATAGATTCTGATACAGGACCGTTGATATTTTTGAGCTTCATGCACTAAGGTACATTTTATGAGACCCGTCAAGGACTCATCAGACTTCCGAATTGATTAGAACCCATCAAACCTACGAGTTAAACTCAAATGGGCCAGACATGTAGAGGCCGTTGACGGATGGAAGATGTCCCATCCAACGAGTCTTCCAACGAGCAAATCCCTTTATAGTCCAGTAAAATGGTCAAAATTTTGACGTAAACCGTGCATTTTGGGCTAGCAGGCAGATTGCTCTCAAAATAACGCTTTTTGAGTTGGCGGGCGTGATAAAAAAACTGTTACTCTGATCGCTCTGAAATTTTAGTATGTCATTGTACATATTTAAGTCTATAGAGTGAACCACGGGTAGAAAGATCGGACTCAAATTTTTGTTTTACAAGGGATTTTTGGCGCCAAAAATCGTCAAATTTTGAAAAAAACGTCCCTATTTTTTTTTGGTCTAAAAAAGTTTCTTTTGGTTCACTTTATAGCGGCTTCGATGCTGAGTAAAACTCTTTTCTGTTTTTTTTCAGACCATCCATTGAGCTGAAATCACGCCCGCCGTGATTTTTAGGTTTTTTTCAGAAGCCTGCTGCAGCCAAAAAACAGGCCGGAAAAATCCCAAAAAATTTTTTTTTGTATACTAAAATATAGCAATAATAAATGTGCAAAATTTCATTACGATTTCTTTTAATTTTTTTAAAAATAATGCTTTTTAACAATTTTCGTTTTTTGAATTTCAGGGGTGTACTGTCGCCTAAACGCGAAACACGTTTGGAATCTTTTTTAAAACAATTTTGTCACAAGTCGTTTGCGGTATCGATTGTTTGAATCACTGTACATTGGCAGGAGTTATGGCATCCTGAACGGAAGAGAGTCGCGTGAAAAACGCGTATTTAGGCTAAATAATCGGCTTCTGATGGCCAGCCTGCCATTGCGAAACTCACGGAGCATTTTGGTAGGCAGGCAGATTTTTGGTGCAATGTGTAGCTGGCCTTACTGTGAGCCTGGATTCAAGTTTTTGGCGTCGCAGATCCAATCCTCTGGGCTTCATATTGAAAACAAAATAAAAGGTGGGACATCCCCATATTTAAGAAACCATGGCTCCTACAAGAAAGTTGTGTATGGCAAACTAGAGAAGAACTCAGTCGGCAGACATCAAATCGCTCTTAAGATTTGCAACCTGGAGGATACAATCATGGTACCCAATTAACTGGAGAAAATATTGAGAGGAGGCCAAGTGTCTATCATTTATGATCGTTCTCAAAGAGTCACTTCACTAAAGTAAAAACAATTTTGAGAATTATAATTTTGAACGTTCAAAATGCCAAACTGCCAAGAAACAGCGAAATCTCTACATTAATTTTGAACACACATTTCCAAATAAATTCAAGATACACTTTCAAAAGGCGATAAGCGAGAACTGTTATAACTGCAGGAAACATTAAGCGAACCAAGAACAAAATATCTAATTTCAAGAAATTGAACAGATTTTTCAAGGCTTTATTTACCTCGATATTATATTCAGAAGCTACTGGCCTATGATCGCTTACATCACATTCAGCGTAACTATTGTAAATACCTTGTTGAATGCTGAACAAAACATTTGCATAAGGATCAGGTCTTAGCTTATATAAAATTCGATCAGTCCATGCTGGTTTTCTTCTGCCAAATTCAACAGGAAAATGCATTAAATACATTTATATTCATAAATACTTTAAAAACAGGATATCAGGTTAACAAATTTTATAGTTTGAAATTCAAAATAATTTTTAGATACAACTAAAAGTCAGTTTTAAAATTCAACTAAAACAATTTACCTTAAATTATAAAATGGACTTTCAAGTTCAAATTTATAAGTTGGTGGAAAAATTGGTTTTTGCTCAATAAAACCCGAATATACTTTATCATCTTCGATCAGGTGATGTAGTTCATCCATTTTCCATAATTTATCACGTTGGTTGGCTAATATTAATTGATCAACGTCTTCTGGTGTTAATTTATTATCCCATGTCAAGCGAAAGTTTAAATCACCAAACCATATTATTATACTGAAGATTAAAATGCAAGGATGATTAAGAAGAAATTTATTTGGGACCGTATTGAGGAAAAGCTGAACTTGATGAATTATTTTTTGCAGTCATAATAATTATGCCTACTTGACTTGCGGACATAATTAGAAACACTTGTAGCTTACTAAGAAAACCCCAATTTGTCAATGAATCCTCTTAGATACCTCATTCGCCTGATTTACCTGATTCATGACCACCTTTATAAGATCGACAGGACAACAAAGTTCCAGATGACCCAAGACTTGCAGCTCGACGTGGAGTTGTAATTCAACCTGATGCCGAGACCGATATTTTGGCAGAAGTATAGGTAGGCCACGCCTTTACCAGTAAGGTCACTGAGATTCCACTCAGTAGGCAAACTGGTACTGCCACAATGGTTGGGATGGTTTGCGATTGCCACTACTAACACGAGGAACATTTCTGGTCTCCTTTGTCAATAAAGCTACTCATACTTTCCAAAACAAGACTAAGGACCTAAATCATAAATTTCTTTGAACTTGCAGTAAAAAACATGACAATTTTATAGTCCTTTCAATGCCACTCATCAAAGCATTTATGTAGGTCTATTCACAATCTCTAACAGCATCAGTCGAAGTTTATGAAATAGTCGAAGGGAAGGGTTTAATTTTATGGGAACGCAAAAAGTGTCTATAAAAATTTATAGCATAATAAATTTAAAAAAAATGCACTTGAACAATATTTTTTTGAGAAATGAAAAAAATGATAGAGGAAGTCCAAATTGTGTTTATATTTATTTTCTAAAATTTTGACATCCCAGCAAGTAGAATTTATTTTCATTGACAAATATTTTGACATTGGATCGTTGGAAAGAAGTTACTTGGAATGCTAAATAAATATTGTGTTAAAGTAGAAATTCCAGTTAAAATAATTTTAACCATAGAAAGAATCAATAGCAATAAAATAGTGCATCCAGCAATAAGTTATTCCTTCTAAATCTATTGACTTTCTGATCTTTGGAAAAAAGTTTCCGTAGTGGTTTTGCCACACGAAGGCAAATACGATAGAGACATAGTATGAAAACCATACGTGGGCAACGGGGAAGGAGATGAAGATGACTCAAATTTTAATTCAAGTAAAATTTTTCAAATTATTGGGACCTTTGGCACTTGGTAAATTAGTTATTTAAATTATCTGTGAAATCCTCTAGCTTTAGGGATTTATTAATTGTTAAAAAATTGTAATGGCGCATGGCATGGTGCTTTCAGAAGCGGCCACCCCGCACCCCATTCACGTCGACCTGAAAAACCAATCACACCGCTCGAACACGGGAATCTAGTTTGGCAGCTACCCGACCGGTTCTTGCGAGAGAACCGTTATCGGATCGGGAATGGAGTCGCTGGCGTTAGTCAAGGAGTCTTGTTAGTGCCGGCTGCGCGGACGGGAAAATTTCAAAAAACGTTTGTAAAGGAGTTTTATATTGTGAACGAACAATAATTCACGATAACATTCTAGTTCAGTGTACGATTCAAGTTCTGTGTGCTGCCGCTCACAGCTGTTTCTGACAATAAACGTTCCTTCTTGCTTGTAACCTTTCAACCTGAACGGTTGTGTGTTTTTATCAAACATTATTTTTCATATTTTATTCGTGCCGGCTACCCGGCAGGAAAAATTTGAATAAAGTGCGAAAAAAAGGAGTCCGGTTCGTAACGTCGACACGTGTGGTAGGGTTTTAAGCAAGAAGAAGAATTGGGAAATGATTGTAGTTGCAATCCTAGCCGCCCGATTTAGTGAAACTCAGTGGGAACTAGAGGCAATGGAAGAGTGTCCAGTGAAAGTGTTCCATTGTGTCCTGCTCTTAGTGAATATGTGAACAACGGGGACTACGTGGTATAAAACGTTTTAGATCAATATTTAAACAAATTTCATTATATATATAAATATATCATATAAAAATAAATATATATAAAACATTGAAGAGATTCTATGCTTCATAAAGAAAAAAAATTCCTTTCTCCTCCCCCACCCCATGAAATAAGCCATTTATAAGAGATCAAAAAAATAGAAAAGCAAAATACCTATTCATATAAGGCATGTAAAGGACGTACGAAATCCGAAAAGTGATTTCTATTGTTAAAGATAAAGCATTGAATAGCATTTTTTTGCTAAAATCAGAATCACAGGCAAAAATAATCAGAAAAAACGAATACTAAGCAAATATTAGTACATTTTTACGTCACAGATGATAACTAATAACGTTTTGCTTTGTCAAAAAGATATTTTTGAAGTCCTTATGTTATCTTTAGTTAGTCGAATTATTGAGAATTTAATGAAAGAATAAACATGGATTAAAAACATAATCAACGAGAGTTTCCCTAAGGGTCATCCCTCCTTCTTGCTTTAAGGAACAGGGTTCACCCCGGCTGAGGTAAGCATCGGTGGGCCTAGCGCGCACATCACATGCTGACACACAAGCGCTAGGTCATGGTATGGCGGGCCCAGACAGCGACATCTGCGCCTAGCGAGCTCCGCTGAAGCTCGTTTTCTAGCCGGGAGTAGCACGACCACTCGAGAGATTGTTTTTGTACGTGGCAGGCTTTCGTTTTTTTTGTCATTATGCCATTTCCAACGAGCGAAGTTTACAAAACAGCTCAAGAATTGAATTTGCAAAGCATGATTTCCATGGAAAGAGCTAAATTCATACATAGGAATTTACACCGTAACACCGTAATGAGTACACCACTGTGAAATTATATAGAATTGAGGGGAAAAACACTTACAGAATGAGAAACATGAATAATATAGCTATCGCATTTGCCAGAACTGATCGGCTTGAAAAAGACCCCTTCAACAAAGCAGCTAACTTTTACAATACACTACCGGACAAAATTAAAAACAAAGCCAACCCAACTTCCTTTAAAACGACACTAAAAATAATTTCTTTAGGACCAAAAGTCGAAGTAAATTATAAGTACAATCACCTCCACTAAACTCAAAACCAAACTTGTAATCAACAGGAAATAATTCATAAATATATAATCTGAACTATTAATCTAACTAAAAGGACACTAAAACTTACAAATTTGGTACTATCCCTTATATCGATTCTTATCGTCTGGGAAGTACTATGTCCTAAAATTTTAAATACGGAGAATTACTAAATTTTGATGGAGAGAATGATTGAAGGAAACGGAGGTGGTTTTAGCCGGTAGAAATCCGGCATGCCGAGAGACAGGAGCTAATCTTTTGAAGATTTCCACCTCCCAACGTTGAAAAAAAGACGATAGAAGGAACGTATGGGATTTTTTTCTCTCTCGGGTAGGTCTTGAACGCGGTATTATCTCGGTATGCTCGCGAGAATTCTTTGGAAAAGTAACGTAGGAGGTAGACGAAAGTCTTGTTGCCTCGAAATTACAAAGCGATATCGTTCGCCAACTTTCATTCCATTACATATTCAAAAATTCTATAAATATGTTCTTAAACTGTACACGTAAAACCTAACAAAATTTCATATCAACTTATCTAATCATAATGAATGAGAACTCCCTTCCGTATTTGATTTGTTCAACTTTTCCTCAACATTTCAAATTCAACTAACTCATGTTTAAATACATCCTTATGTGTCGTCACTTTGTAGCGATGGTTATTTATGACTTGCGCAAAATCCTCAATTCTATTCTGCACGCAATCGTCATCAGCAGTGAAATGGCTATTCACCAAACATAAGGCACACCCAGCTAAGCTGAATCGAATACTTACAGCACCTTTGCTACCCTAAAATATTAAATTGTTTAGATTTAATTTAAATCTGGAGATAAAATCTGATTTTTAAGCTTGTCTGCGTCCTTCAATCAAATGTCCTAAATAAGAGTACAATTTTGTTTATAAAATTCTTAAAATATTCGACTTTAATCTGAATTTCTACATTACCAATATGCCTACAAGTCCTGTTCGTGTTTGTTCTGCATCGATTTTTCGTAAATGCAACAAATATTTTCGTTTCACAAATATCAACAGAATCAATTGTTGCATTTGTTTGCACTTAACTAAAATATAATTGCGAGCACCCAACACATCTACAAATCGTTGAATCCAAACGCTATCGGCACCTAATCCTATTGAGATTTTCGAAAGAATATCACCGACTTCTTGCATACCGATAGCATACAAATCAGGAAGACAATCCTGGCTTCTTCTACAATCTTCATCTATGTTCAATAGATTAAAGATTCGATTAGCTGGCGGTGGCATTTTTCTACCAACATTCCATGTTATAACGTATATACTATGAAAATCGGTATTGGAACAATTTTCTTGAGATTCGTGAAAAAATTCAACCTCACTTACTTATAATCTTTTTTGGAGTTTTTCTCGTAAAATATAGTATCATCGCATGCCAGTGATGATATTTCAGGTTGAACAAGCCTTTCGATTGTGCTGTACAAGAAGTCAAATGCATACGATATGTGAAGCAAGAGAATACTGTAAGCAAAGGATATGATTAGCTCCCAGATTTGTTGGAACCAATCCCGAATGAAAGATAAATCCATGGAAATTTTTTTTGACAAATACTACACCATAATTTTTTTGACCGCATCTTACTGAAAGGATTAATGACAAGGTTTGAATTGATTACTACGTTTGTCATCATTTCTATTTTTTAGCATGTCGTTTCCAATGATCCAAAATAGATTTAAGGAAACAGTACACCCCTAAATTTTTTAAACGCAGAGCGTCAAGGCCGTATAATCGGTGATTTTCTCGTATTTCGTTCTTCGCGCCTTTTTTTCAGAAACATTTGCTCTGTGATCATTTCTATATATATATATATATATATATATATATATATATATATATATAGGGGGCTGGGTTTTAAGCTTTTTGTAAAGTGTAAGTGGAGTGATCGCAAGTCCAAAAATTCGAACAAGCCTACGAAATAAATAGATGGCTTTTATTTTTAAGGGATTTTTTGGTGCTGGATTCAAAGGCATTACAATTCTATGTTGTTTTATGGATTTGGGAGCGTCATGGGGCAGAACAACATATTACAAATGTGTCGATAATATCAATATAGCAGTTGACGCAGTGCTCAATAAAGCTTCCAATGAAGAAAAGGACAAAAATAAAGCCGCTGGTAATGTTGAAAATGAGTTCAGTGTATCTGGTGATGGATCATGGACAAAACGGGGATTTACATCGCTTTTAGGTGTAGTCTCTTTGATTGGTAAATTTACCGGTAAAATGCTTGATGTTATCGTGAAGAGCAGCTTTTGTAAAATTTGTAGCGTATGGGCTTCAAAAAAAAAACACCACAGAATATGAGGCATTTTATGAGGAGCATAAAGAGTTCTGCACTGCTGATCATGAAGGTTCTGCGGGAAAGATGGAAGTCGATGGTATCATCGAGATGTTTCAAAGATCTGAAGACCTTCACGATGCGCGATACAAGTATTACATTGGAGAACTTTCAAGTCTTAATTAGATGTGCAGCCTTATGGTCCTGATTTTGACGTTGTAAAAAAAAGCGAATGTTCAGAAGGGGTAAAAAAGCCAAAAAGCAAATAACAAGTGCTAAAAAGCAAAAAGAAATAGCTGAAAAAGCAGCTGAAAATTTTGAATCTACACCGCAAAAAATAGACCAAAAAAAGTACACCGCAAAAAAATCCTTGAAAAGGTCCAAAACATGTACAATTGACAATTAAATTAATGAAAAATTTATCAACGTGCTATGGCTTAGCAATCCGTCGCCACCCAGACTCTCTTGAAAACAAGCGAAAAGAAGTTTGGGCCGGATATTACCATAAAATTTTCACAGATGAAAATCGGTAACATTTTAATTGCCCAATTGGCGAAGATTCTTGGTGCAAATGGCGTAAAGCAGAAGTCGCTGGACCGGATGTTTTAAAGAACTGTAATCATCCAGCACCATTAGATCTTGAGGTGCAAGAGGTATTGAAACCAATTTACGAATAATTGGCTTCAGATGAATTATTGAAGCGTTATTTGGGCAATCCCACTCAAAATAGCACTGAGAGCTACAATGCCTGCGTGTGGAACCTGGCCCCCAAACCCACTTTTGCCGGGAAAAATATCATTAAACTTGCTGCAAATACCTCTGCATGCATCTTGAATGAAGGATTCATTACGATTTTGAAGATCATGCAAGTTATGGGGCTCACAATTGGCCCGCAAGCCATGCATCACGTGGAGGTTGTTGACGCAGCAGTGAGGCGTGTAAAGAAGCAAGGACTGCTCGTAGGGATGAAAAATCACTTATGAAGGAAGAGTATGAGCAGGAGGAAGGATTATTTTATGGCCCAGGTATTGTCGACTAAATTTAGTAAATATTTTGTATAAAAATTATCGTTAAAAACTTTAAAGCGCTTTTTCAAGAAATCACATTTTTGGAGTTGGCGGGCGTGATACTACTGGACTGATCGTTCTGAATTTTTTTTTGGTTTTCAAGGGATATTTTGGTCCTAAAAACCGGCTAATTTCGAAAAAACGCCGCCATTTTGTCAATTTTGCTCAAAAAAATTTCATTTGGTTCAACCTATAGCGACTTCGATGCTGATTAAAACCCCATTTTTATTTTTTTCTTCAGACGTTCCAGTGAGCCAAAATCACGACCGCCGTGATTTTTTTATATTATTTTCAAAAACCTGTAGCAGCCAAAAAACACGTTCGAAAAATTCAAAAAAAAATTTATATACTTTTTTTACATAAAAATAAATATGCAAAATTTCAATGAGATATCTCTTACCTTTCTTTAAAAAAAATGCATTTTAAAAATTTCATTTTTTGAAAATCCAGGGGTGTACTGTTTCCCTTAAGGTACTAGTACAGTCTAGAATACAAAAAAAGCATGATTTTCAAGATTTCTTTTAAAGCCATTTTGTTAATTACATCAATGATATCTTTTACATAAAAAAAGTAAATATCTTTAAGTGTATAAAAAAATTATTTTTTATTATTTTATTCCTTATATAAATTTTGTAGAGGACGCTAAAGTTTCGTACTTAAAAAATTCTTCCTAAATGGCAGACAGTTAATCTCAGAATTGGTAAGTCTGAAACAAAAAGTTCAAAAAGTATGTTATAAAAAGTGTTATTTTGTGTGACAATTCACCACCGAAAGTAAAAATTTGTTGAAAAAAAATTGGCAGACTTTCAAAAAAAAAGTTGAAATTTCGACCCTACTTTCCGATCATTATCCTTACATAATTTTTTTTTCTTTTTTTCTTTTTTACAAAATGTGGTAAATTGTCATGTCCCATGAAAGGGCAAAGAAAATGATTCAAGATTTATTACTCTAAGTTTTATAGTTCCGAAGATTAACTGTCTGCCATTTGAAAAAACGTCGTTTCGAGAAAAATGCGTTTAAAGTTTTTTTTTCAATCTTTCTCGGTTTAGCGGTTTTACTCGCCTTTCCATACGATTTGCTTGGAGCCATAATACAAAAAAAAATATCGACTACCAAATAGATACTGAGAGAAAAACACGTGAGAAACTTTGAATTTCAATTTGTATATAAAAGAAACTGGTATTTTGGAGAGGGGATCGACATAAACGCCGTGCGAGCTTTTGGCTGTGCGCTCGCGCGTTATTATATTTACTATAGAATTAAATATAGTTCAAATTTCTCTATCATATTTTGGGAGAATGTTTTCGAATGCCTAAAGAATCGAAATCAATAATAAAAAAAAATTCAATTTTTTGAAAATTCTAGACTGTACTAGTACCTTAAAGAAATTTGCATTATTTTAGCAAGGCACATAAATACGAATAAGATTTACATTTCTCTGGAAAGGACAAAGAGCTGCCGCGCGAATTTAAACCTCCGTAGAAAGGAGTTCAGCGATAGGCAAGCAGTTTCCAGTTTTTCTGTTTAAAAGTAAAACTACTTTCTTTGGCAGGGATAATCAGATCAACAGGCATTTCTGCATTAATCGAGATTCAAGGGTGAAAGAGTGAATCATCTGCAAAGTGAAGGCGGATCCAAAGCTAAAAAATCTGGATGAAGCGTAATCTGTATCAGAAAAACCGTCTACGTGGTGTGTTCAAAAAGTAAGTTGACTTTGTATTTTTAGGAAAAAATATTTATTAATTCGTCAATATTTATGTTGTCCCCTTCAAAGTTATCAACAACAAGAAAAAGTCACATGGGGCCACATCCGGTGAATATGGTGGCTGAAGCATGATTGTGGTGTTGTTTTTGGCCAAAAAAATCTCCCACAAGCCACAAAATTAAGCAGTTTCGGAACAAATTTCGCTGACACACGTCTCATGCCCAAAACGTTCGAAAAAATTTTGTGGCATAAGGCAACTGTTATTCCTACATCCTCAGCAACTTCTCTGATAGTGATTCGACAGTTTTCCAAAACAATTTTCTTCACTGCTTGAACGTTTTCATCTGTTGTTGACGTGCTTGACCGTCCAGAGCGAGGCTCGTCTTTGGCATCTTCTCGGCCATCTTGAAAGAGTTTGTACCGCTTGTAAACATTTTTTTTTACTCAGAACAGTTTCACCGTATTGTATTGTAGTGTTTTGGAGCACCTAATTTCATTTTTTACACAAAAACTGTAAGAGAAACTGTAAATATATGTTCATGTCGAGTGTACCAACATAAAAAATCGATAACCGAATGTACGTTGCCCGCGAAATTTGAAAAGTCACCTTACTTTTTGAACACACCTCGTGACCTTTTTGCTCGAGTTAGGCAAAACTCGTGAGAGCGTGGCCTCAACATACGATTGCTAAATAAAAAAAAGGATCATAGTATAGTGTATTCCTAGTTCCAAACCTGGAACTAGCCCATACACAACTAATTTTCCACACAAGCTTCGGTAAGCTCTCTATTATACCAAAGCACATCCTCAAACCTATTTCCCGAATTAATTCCTCAGCAAAGAGCTTTACCTTCATACAAGCTACATTGATATGGTAATCTAAATTTCCCTTTATGTCACCGTGTGAAACTCTTAGAAGAACATTGAACTAGAGTAAACAAAAATAAATCTTACGGGACGTTAATTGGGCAATGTAAAGTAAGCTATATTGGACGCGACGAACTCCGTGGGAACTAATTTGAATCGCGTTTGATTGGTTATGCTAAGTAGATTTAAGACTAGAGTAGGAATTTTTATGTAATAAGCAAATTTAGTGTACATAAAAATTAAGAAAGAAAATTGTGAATAAAAAGAAGGAACGAAGCTGGGACTCGGCCTCATAATTGTTCCATAGTTGAACGAGGTTGCTTGTTTTAATCTGCAACTTTTGCCGTCATATCGGCAAAACGTTTAGTAGGAATATTTGAGCAAAGTCTGCCTTATTCGGCAGACTACATGTTGCCTTTTAATTCGGCAATTTGGAAACTTAGCAATATCGGCTGCTTGTCCTTTTGGATTGCCCCCAACATAAGGCAATTAGACAGTTGCCGGTAGGTCCCTGATAGATCCTTGCTGTTTCTTTTCCCACTCTGAGAATAACTTATTCCACAGAGAGATCATTTCTCTCGAAGAATATCGTCGAAGACGTCAAGGAAAGCACGCAAAATTTCCAGCACCCGAAACGCATCTATCACCTGGTCAACTACGCTCTCCACTTACATTAAGCTCATTACAATAGGAATAGTTATAGATGTTATAGGAAAGATTCAGTACAAACCTTGATGAAATGACAACGACGTCTAAAATTTAGTATGCTCTCATATAAAATGTTCAGTTGCAATGGCTTTAAGGATAAACAATCAAAGGAATACGAAAAGCGTAGTTGATAATGTTTCAGTTTTGCGCCAATGAGTATCTAATATCTATTTAAACCCGACAAAAATAACCATCCAAGACGAAGCCAACGACATTCAGTGAAAAATCTTAATATTGCAATGGAAAATTTATTGAGCAAATGCCTAATAAATATGAAAATATCATACTATGATAAATATCAATATTAACCAGCAAAATATGTTTTATTTTGTAAATAATGTAAGCATATAATTTTAAGCACCATCATTATCTAAGGCTATCACTATAATCAAATCGTTTATTATTCACACGAATTGATTTGCTTGGATAACATTTTAAGCAGCTATGAATTTCGAATTGCTACATACATTTTTAATACTCTGCAAATAATATTTAATGGCTCAACGAGATTATTAATTAACTATTTTTACGTTTAAAATAAATATTATTAGTTTTGACTGTCGAAAAAAGGGTCAATTTTATGTGGAAAATTATTGATTTAAGACCGAATTTTTGAAGAATTTTTATTGTTTTTTTTAGAAATTTTGACGATTGAAGATAAAGTCTTCAGTAATCCTTTTTTCTACAATTAAAAAATACTGATAAATCCAAATTTTCACTAGTATAATTGCTGAATATACGCATGGTTTACAAGTACTAATAACAATAAGATGGTTTTCAATGTTTCTCGCAAACAAATGTAATTTAAATGACATTTTTGATTTGTGCGCTTTTTTAAACTCACACGCCACTAAAACATATTTAAAATTAAATTACAAACAATTGGTATGTTCACTAATAACCAAATTACATTTTTATAAACCTTTGGAGAATTTGTACATGACTCTTTGATAGAAATTAAATGTTAAAAAAATAAAGTTTCCTTTTTAAAACAATGATTTTTATTGTGACAAATAACATCTTAAAACTTTGAGAGTTAAATTTACGTGATTGTAATTTTCAATAATTTACAAGCCACATTTTCCACTTATAGATTTTGTATTTAACTTAAAAGCTGCGCAGTTTTTTCATCCTTATTCTATTAATCCACAGCTTCAAATCTAGGCGATGGTGGTCGTCGTTCCGCCCTAAACACATTGCTCATACCAGCCAGTCCAGTAACACCACGAATTCCGGTGCTTTGGAAATACAGAAGTATATACGAGTCACCATCACTTAAATCAATATTTTCTGAAAATTCCAGCCTTAAAGATCGTCTGCTATTCTGATGATCCCGTTTAGGACTCTTCTTTTCATCAACCCGTTCCGTATATTCGTACGCCACGTACTCGGAAAAGCTGGTGAAATCGTTACGATAGATACCAATCCAATCGGTACCGTCATGCTCCTCAAATCCATCGGGTATCGTATATAATATGTTATTCTCCTCACCAATATGCCAGGATGGAATGTATGCAAATTCAATTGATTTCTCCGCTGGATCTTCGAACACCTGAACGGACACGGAACGCTTTAGATTGATATCAATCCGGCCACTGTCTCTACTATCGCCAATTAAATTGTCACTCACATTCATCATACGTAAGGAACTAACTCTTCTATGTAGTTCAACATGCTGTGGTTTTTCTACAACCTTTATTTTGCATTTAACCGTGATTATTGTGGAAGCATATTAAGAGCACCATTCAAAAGCAAAGGAAATTAGTGAGCGTGCAATAAAGAAAATTAATTTTTAGAAATGTAATTTGCCGAATTATTAACTGTATCGTGCAGAATAAAAAAAAAACACATTAACCAGAAAATTAGTGCAGTAATGATGCGTACATTCAGCAATTTATGATAAGTGTGTAAAAAAAAACTATTTCCATCCTTGTTTTATGACGTACCAACCCAAAATGCAATATATTTTTTTTTACAAAAGTGTATCTACAACACAAAAATATATTTGAAGTCAATTTTCTAAACTATAATTTGAGGAATTCCGAAAAAAATTAATGAATTGTCGAAGAAGTAAAATAAAGTAAAGTAAATAAAATAAAATACTAGAAAATTCTATGAAAAAATTCTCAATTGCCTTCTTGAGATAAAAATTTGGACATAATTTCAAAATAAATTTCAAGCCTTAACACTTGAATTTGAAATGTTGGACCAGATTCGAATATACTTGTGCAGGCTTCCCACGGCGTGCGTAAACGCGCGTCACGTCAATTATTATGGCGCGTACGTGGCCCAATTAAAAGTTTCCGAAATGCGTGGATAGGCCACACAGACACACGAAACGAAGACCCACATCCTTCCCAGGGCGTATCAACGTGAGGTGGCGCGGCATAGGAAGCCATCATAGCGCGTTGTTTAAAATAATTTCAAATAAAAAAGAATTTTGCTACGCCCAAAAATTGATGAGAAATCCTGCACAGAAAATGCTCGTTGAGAGGAAACAACAAACAGTAATATGAGGGGCGTTTGAAAAGTCCGTACAAAGGCCGAGAGACGGCACTACCGGCGCGTATTGAAGTCATGTTTAGTTAGTAGCATCTCTTGAATGAACGCACACCAAGTTTCAGCCATATTGATCTATTTCTTTGTGTTTGGCATACGTGTGAATCAAGGAAGTCGAGTGATTTTCAAGAAATGGACGAAAAAGAATTTCGTGTGGTGATTAAACATTACTTTATGAAAGGCGAAACGCCTCAGGAGACTAAAGAGAAGCTTGATATGGGCACAAGTGACGCTGAACGTTCTGGACAGCCTGTGGAGGTTTCGACTCCAGAAATCATTGATCAAATCCATGATATGGTGATGGATGGCAGAAGAGTTAAGGTGCGTGAAATTGCTAGTGTTGTGGGCATCTCGACGGAACGGGTACATAATATTTTGCATAACCATTTGGACATGAGAAAGCTATCCGCAGGATGGGTGCCGCGATTGCTCACGCAACTTCGTGTGAAGTGTTGCAAGGATGATTTGCAGCTGTTCCAGAAGAATCCGGAGGATTTTAAGCGTCATTTCGTCACTGTGGATGAAATATGGATACATTACTATACTCCTGAGACCAAGGAACAATCTAAACAATAGGTTACCATAGGAGAATCTGCACCAAAAAAGGCGAAGACCGTTCCTTTGCCCGGAAAGGTTATGGCGACTGTATTTTGGGATTCGCAAGAGATAATCCTCATCGAATATCTGGAAAAGGGTAAAACTATTACAGGTGCATATTATTCATCGTTATTGGACCGTTTGAAAACCGAGCTGTAAGAAAACGCCCGCGATTGCCCCACAAGAAAGTCCTTTTCCATCACGACAACGCACCAGCACACATTTCTGCAATTGTGGTCGCAAAATTAATGGAAATAGGATTCCAACTCGTTTCGCATCCCACTTGGCTACTTTGGACTACTATTTGTTCCCCAATTTGAAGAAATGGCTGGCGGAACAAAGATTTTATTCAAACGAGAAGGTGATTGCAGACACTAATGGATATTTTGCAGACTTGGACAAATCCTTTTATTCGGAAGAGATCAACAAACTAGAACATCGTTGGACGAAGTGTATAAGCCTAAAAGGGGACAATGTCGAAAAATAAAAAAAAGTTTACCCCAAACACGTAAGCAGTTTTTATTTTTGCACGGACTTTTAAAACGCCCCTCGTATATTGAAAACAAAGAGCAAGTCACAGCGTGGAAAGATTATAGAAAAATAAATAAAGAAAACGATGTGAAGGTAAAAAATAACCGAAAAACGTACCTCAATGAATGCAGGAAAATTGAGAGCATAAGTTATGCAATAATTGCGTGGACAAAAGTGCACGACCGACGTACAAAAGAAGAAGCTCGAAATGTGAAAGATTTTCCGGAACACACGAACGAAAACTTAGGAATGGATTAGCTCACGGAATGGAAGACAAAATACATGCCACCTCTGTTAATAATAATAATAATAACACACTTAGTTCGGTTTGCAACGTTTGTATCTGGTGGTTCAAGGATTTCAAAAAGCCTCTTTTAAGGACTTTCGGTGTATCGAGAGTCGAGTAAAATTGTGGTCAGTCGGTGTTGTAATAAATCGTAAGGGTAGGTTGGAACTCTTCTACTCTCTGCGTCGAAACTATTTCAATATCCTTCTGTAGTCCCAAATCAGCTAGAACTAGATTCTATTTATGCAGATCTTACACATGCGATTCTTTTCAGGAGCTAAGAAACTGCTCGGCCAGATCTTCAACGTGCCAGGAAGAGTTAATATAACATAAAAAATACACTGTTTTGGAATCTCTCGGACAACTATACGATCAACTTTTGTATTTAAAGTAATATACAAAACAAGTGTTTTTATTTCTAAGAGTGCGTGTCGAAGGTGTTAGAAAGTCTTTCTTCAAGAAATGCAGAATTGAGATAGACGAGAAGCTCCTCGACATCTGTAAAGGAGTTAAACTTCTCACTGCAATTCCCAATGATGAAGTAAAAGATCACGATGTGATGGTCTACATGCATTGCAGTAACAAAAATGGCTCTAGGACGATT
Source organism: Oxycera nigricornis (assembly GCA_963942545.1). Taxonomy (NCBI): domain Eukaryota; kingdom Metazoa; phylum Arthropoda; class Insecta; order Diptera; family Stratiomyidae; genus Oxycera; species Oxycera nigricornis. The sequence continues at coordinate 93,613,071 of OZ012663.1, read as the reverse complement.
GGTTAATAGTTTGCAGTGACTATAAAGCCCGCAATTCAGCTTCGGTACAAAACACCCAGCCATTTGTGTTAGTCTTCGATGAAAACGCGGAGAAACTCTCCTTTTCGGTGTACTACGACGAGCGTAAGATATTTAAGATGCAAGCTATTCTATACTCGATGGCCACAAGCGATGTACTAAGACCTGATTGCATGGGCGTGAAACCGGAACATACCCTCTACATGACGGTCAGGACAATGCGTTTTTGAATCATAGAGGGATATTTCGTGATGATCCGCAACAGCGTTGAGTAAATTAAAGAACTTACAGAAGAGAAGTTAGTCGATCCAGAGTTCGTGAAGGAGTCTATAAATCGTAATATTTCGTTCGTAGAAAGCGTGACCAAATCAATACAATAGAATTTTTTCACGATGATCGTTGGAACAGCTGAGAGACACTGAACCTAGCTCCTATGTACGTTATACAAGTTCAGAAATAAAGTGTTTCAGTGGGCGAAGGATCCATTTGAAAAATATTTGCGCCCAAGAGAAGTAGCATGAGAAAAAATATATCTGGTCGTCTATTGTATCAAAAGTTAGTCGACTCCATCTTCACTGAGCTCAAAAGTGCCAGTGGCTCATCGGGATATGACCGTAAAGTTGATTATTTCAGATGCGTGCAGTTCTAACGAGGCTCGTAAAGTATTAGTAGAGTTTTGAAGTCAACTTTGGATTTGTAAATATTATTGTATTGAAGGATGTAAAATTAAATAGATAGCGTTCATGCCTACACCGAAAACAACAGCTACTCTAAAATAAGAAAGTATTCAATTATGTGGTGAAGAAATACGAACCCGAAGATGTTAGAATCTCTCATAAAATTTACTGAAAGGACAAATGGAATTACTTAAGATAAGAAGATAATACCAAAGATTGGAAAGCGTGAAGATATATGATAATAGTTAAACTTTGCAAGGGTGTAATTGATCCCCAACACAGCTAACCGTTGCGAATAGAAGGCGAGGGAGCGTCGGACGATTTGAGTATTAAAGGAACCAACTATGAAGTATTCTTAAACAGAATAAATTCACGTTGAAAACATTCAGGCGAAGATGTACCGACCCATCTAGAGTCTAGCATAGAGTGTCAGTTGCATTTTCACAACAATATCTGCAAAAACAATTGCAACACCAACTGCGGTCCACCTCAGTTTTAGGAACTTGGCCAAGAGTGTCGAGCTTTCCTTTTTGGGCCTTATACCTATTTTGACTCGCCGATGATTTCGGGCATTTATTTGTAAAAGAATTGGCGAATTTCCACGGAGGGGATAAGGTTTTAACGCCGGACTCTTTCTCGCTTGAGGTTCAATAGCCGAGACGCCTTGGAACATAAGCGAGTGGCGCGACTACCCACCCTGTGACCAAACGCGCGTCCAGGGCGAAAAGTACGCGTATCAACACATATTCGCTAGTAAACGTAGCTCAGGAGTGTAATGTTTTGTATTATTCACGGTCACCTTCACACGGAAGTTTGATTATTTTTCATTTTCCTTTAGCAGTTCTTTAGGAACTCCATCAGTGTCTTTTGTCTTTAAGATTCCAGCATTAACGCTGGCAACCTATATTTCTTAATTTCTGGAAGAGTGGAGAGGTGGTATGAATTCTTTTAACCAAGCATTTTGTCGTATTTAGAAAAAGTCTTGGCAGTTTCCGAGTTCTCTAATATAGAAATTTCGACAGCTATTTGCTGTAAGCTTCGCTTGATTCCAGCTATTTTTGAGGCGGTTTACAACTGGTATGTGCTTAGTCTTTAATGGCACGTCTGGAATTTCTGGCGTGACCTATACACTCCAAGTAGCAGGCATTCTGAATTCTATGCAGAGTTGTGAGGATTGATAAGATTATTTTTGCTAATAATTCATACAACAAATCGTTGTAACAGATTCACCAGTTTGGTCTGTTCTTCACGGGTCCCGGAATGCACGTTATAATGGCCTTGTACGTTGCGTAATGTCATGGACTGCATTGCGTTGTCTTGATTCAGTCTCTGCCATTTCTTTTTGGCGTGATGGATGGAGCGTTCTATGATATATATGTCCTGCATTACTTAAAAGAATACTTCTGATGATTTACTCAAGAGTCAATATGAAAAGAATGGAAGCCAAAGTATCATTCTGGATTATTAGAACCGATTCGGTTTGGAATGATGAAGGAAAAGCAAGTAAACTAGATAGAAATTTTGGGGGGAAATGACTATATTATGAAAAACGAGGATATATTAATAAAATTTGCTAGGACAGAACGCCTGAGAAGGGATCCAACTAACAGTGCGGCTAATTTCTACAACAACTTGCCTCCCGATTTAAAGGAAATAATCATGGTATGATCTTTCAAAACAGCACTGAGAAAATATCTACTTGGAAAGTAAAACGCAGAATACTAAAATTTACTAGAGCTCAATTCATAGACAGCCAAACGGAAGAAATTTATTTGTAAAAACAGATTTTTATACTAAAATTAATGATGTAAAAAATTAATGAGAATCCTGTACTATCCCTTATACCGATATTCATCGCCTGGGAAGTACTCAGCAAATATACAAAAAGTGAATAAGTATTTAGCACGCGGATGGTGCAAGCAAAGAGAGATGGACAGAAAGGCTTGGAGGAGGCGAAGGTAGTTTTAGTCGGTAAAAATCCAGCATACCGAGAAGAAGGAGCGACTCGGTATCTTTTGAAGATTTCCTCTTCCTTACTTTGAAATAAAAAGCAAGCTGTCAGTCACCTGCTCTGAAGCTGACTTAGGACTCTATCGAATGGTATGGTGAACTTACACGATCCCGAGTAGTTCACTAGTTATTTAGAATGCAAACACTATTTTCTACAGTATAATCCGATATGTACTAAAGTATACTTGTTGGGAGTCAACGGAAACAAGGAGCGCATCAATATTGTATTACCCAGTACTATTATAGGTCCTGTTTTGCTGAGAAGATTGGCTCTGTTGTTAACTGACCGTATCTAAATTCCCCTTGGTATTCACTAATTATTTTATACATAAACGATGTGGAGCGTCAATAATTTTTCACTTTTAAATCAAATGTTACGAGACAATCTCAATTTAACCGATATTTGAGCAATTTTACAAGAAGTGCAAAAAACGCTATGAAAAGGGAAGCGTTAAAATGCTTACTACATTTAAAACTGTGGAATAACTCTTTAGTTTGGCAAGAAAATAACATAAATTCTTCACGAATAAATGTAAATGGTGAGTAGATTGATAAAAGTACAAAAAGAAATGATTGTCAAGCATCGAAATAATAAAATTTCACTATACCACCTTGATCAAAAAGTTCCAGGAATCACCACCGCGTGGCGCTTTCAGACACTCGATTTGTCTAATCTTTTTCTGTCAAAATTTCAGCTTGATAGCTTGACATTTGTAAAAGTTACGCTGTATTGAATACATCTGATTTTGTGTGTGTTGGCGAATTTTTTCAACATTAAAAATGGAATTGATTTTGCAACAACGAGTTTGTATTACATTTTGTGTTAAAAACGTTTTCAATGGTGCTAAGACATTGGAAATGTTGGAAAAGTGTTTCGGCAACGATTCTCTGAAGAAAACAGTCGTTTATCAATGGCACGAACGTTTTAGAAGTGGCCGTGAGTCGGTCAACGATGATGAACGCAGTGGCAGGCCATCGACATCGAAAACCGACGAAAACATCAACAAAATCAAAGAATGGAAGACCGTAAACCGAAAATTTATAATTAAAAAGATGTCAGAGAAGTTGGAGATGGCTTATGGATCCGATCAAGATATTTTGGTTAATGATCTGGGCCTCAAATGTGTCGGTGCAAAGCTGATGCCAAAAGAACTGAATTTCATGCAAAATAAGGATCGCGTTGACGTCTCAAAAGACATGATTGCAATGGTCGAATCAGACTCAATATTCATCAAACGCATCATTACTGGTAACAAGACGTGGATTTATGAGTATGACACGCAATCCAGACATCAATCGAGTGAATGCCGTTCGAAGAATGAGCCGCCACCGAAAAAAAAACTTTGTTTTCAGTCGAAAAAGAAGGCAATGCTCACGGTTTTTCTGGATTACAGAGGTGTTGTGGATCATAAATTCCTTCCTGAAGGCCAGACTGTCGACAAAGAGTATTATTTGGGCATTATGAGACGTTTGCGTGAAGCAACTCGCAAAAAAAGACCGGAGTTGTGGACAAACAACTCGTGGATCTTGCACCACGATAACGCGCCGTCGCACAATACCATCATTATCCGTGAATATTTGGCTAAAAACGCAACGAGTGCCATCCATCAACCACTGAATTCACCTGATTTGGCCCCCTGTGACTTTTTCCTGTTCGGTCGACAAATGAAATCACTCCGCGGAACGCGCGATAGCACCCGAGATGAGGCCGTGGAACAATCGCGGATGGCTCAGTTGGCCATACCGACAAACGAATAGAAAAAGTGTTTCGAGGACTAAATCAAGCATTGGCAAAAGTGCATTGCAGTCGATGGCGAGTATTTTGAAGAAGACAATATCGATTTTGATGGATCATATTGTATTTTGAATTTTCTGAATAAATTTCGTGAACTTTTTGATCAAGGTGGTATTTCAGAATGTGATACCTTGCAATTTTTTCGAAACAATTAGTCTATCTTTTATTTATGCTTGAGATATTATTGAACTACCCCTGAGGAATGAGGAGATAAAAAAGTAATAAATATTATATAATGAAAAGAAGTAGATAATTTGTCATGAAAATATAAGCAAAAGTTGTCCACAGTTGTGTGAAAATCATAAATTAAAATCAAAAATATTACCCAGCATCTTTTTTTATATTATGCCAAAAAAACAATACTTTTATCTATTTGCAACATTTTCAAGTAACACATAACTTAATACTAGTATATATGTACAATGCAATAACCAATGAATCAATGTTATCGTCGTCAGTTTGTTATGCGATTTATGAACAATACACCAAAGGGCCATTAACTGATACCATTATTAATAAATGAAGGCTATAACGATAAGCATGAATGCGATTATATGTCCTTTACAACCAAAACGTTTACACAAACGAAACGTTGAGTGCATAAGTATTAACTATGGCATAGGTAATTACAGTGTAGAACAAATTTACAATGGATACATTAACAAAACAACCATACATCACGTACCTTAATTACGAATTCACTCGTCACCGGTTTATGGTCGCTGATCGTATATCCCGGGTGGCTTTTATACGATGTCTGTTCAATCGTTAATTGTACATTTTGATAGGCATCAGCTCGGACTTTATATAAAATTCGATCGCACCAAGCCGGTCGTCGTCTAAATTTGCAATTAAATAAAATGGAAAATATATGTTTCAGTCGTTCAATATGACATATTTTATCTAATCACTGTTTACATGAGGTTTATCATCAAAAATTCAAAAGAAAAAACACACACACAATGAGTGTCATAAATGCTTACTTCATATCGTAGGTGGAAGTGCCACGCTCAAATTTGAAGGTCGGTGGAAAGGCTGGTAATCGTTCGCTTAGTTGATAGAAGGCTTTACCTTCTTTCCGAACTAGATTCAATTGATCGTATTTCAATAAGTCTGACCATTGATCGGTTTCAACTAGATTTCGTACTTCTTGTGGCGTTGTATCCTCGGCAACGCTCAGGCGAAAGTTCAAATCGCCAAACCAGAATACGTAGCTGAAATTAGAGTTAGTAAGCTGGTGAAAAGTGTGCAAGAATCGAGAAATTGATGCGATTACAAATAGTAGATAAGTGAATGACGAAGACGATTGTTTTCCAATGATGGGGATTTTTTTAAAGATTGAAATTAACTTTAAATTTATTGGATAGGTTTTTTTTCTATTTCTGCTTTATTTCTTGTTATAAGTATTAGACCTCGTTCTGGCCTGGGGAAGGTTTGCTTCTATAGGGATATTTATTATGGATTTTTATGCCGAGTTAGGGAGTGAGAGCGGGTCAGTACGTTTAAGTCTTGAGAATTTTTGCGTGCTCTCCGTTGCTCGCTAGTTTGTTTGTGTGATTGTGGAGTCTTGCTACGTATTTTTTTGCAAAATTGCTAGCTTCTTGCCTAATCGTTTTGAGGTCTAGATCGCGTTGGATTATGTCGTTTTTAATATAGCGAGGAGCCCCAAGTATTGCCCTGAATATTTTGGTGTGCATTCTTTGCAGAATTTCTACGCTCGATGTTTTAGCCGATCCCCAAAGTTGTATACCATATGTCCATATAGGTTTTAATATGGCTATGTATATCATGACTTTTGTGTTCAGGTTTAGTCGAGATTTTTTGATTTATGTGTTAACACGGGAAGAATTTTATCTAGTAGAAGTCTTTCGAATATTTTAGATAAGATTGGTAGAAGGCTGATTTGTCGGTAAGAATCGATTTTGGTTTTATCTTTACCGAGTTTAGGTATTACAATAATTTAGGCCTCTTTCCATTCTTTAGGGTAATACCCCAGACGGAGTATGGCATTAAAGATGAATAGAATTGCTAGTTTTCCGCAGATGGGGAGTTCCTTTAGTATGTTCCCAGAAATATAGCCGTGTCCTGGGGTTTATTTGGTCTTGCATTCATTTATCTTGGACAAATGAAGAAATAAGAATGTTTCCGACACATTTTGATTTGACGCCAAATGAAGCACGTACAGACATTATTAATGCTTGTTTTGAACTGTATGCTTCAAATATACCTAATATAGTCATAAGCTCTATCAGGGATTCAAAAATTCATAACTCTAGAACAAAATTAAATAAAACGCTAAAATTTATATTGAAGGTGGAAAAATATCTAAAGTTAACATTTTTGGCAAAATCATTTGAAATGGTCTTCTTCACACAAAGTCGTAAACGCTTCGGTCGTTGGTCTACGGATTCGCGAATTGTGGCAAGTGGTAGTTCGCGCGCCTCCTTCACTATAGATTTCTTCAGAGAGGCCAAATTTCGATGAGAACGTGCACAGGCACGTTTTTCTAACTTCGTCCGAAGTGGATAATCAAGCGGACTTAAATCCGGGCTGCCAGACGGTCAATCATCCGAGGCGGCGATGAAGTCTGGTAAACTTTCCGCTGGCCACTTTTGAATCCTTTTTGCCTTATGAGCGGGCGCGGAATCTTGTTGGAGGCACCAACCATCTGTGTTTTCGATTAAAGAATGATTTAATGGCTCAACTACTTCATCCAACATGCGTTCATAGATCGCAACGTTTGTTTTAACTCCGGCATCGCAGATATGAATCTTGATCGCGCCTTCATACGAAACGCCTCACCACACCATCACAGAGAGGGGAGGGGGTGAGGTTGATAAGCCCTAGTAACACGCGGAGCTTTCTGATTAGCTTCATAACAGGTCTTACACACGATCGTTTTGCCGGTTCATTTTCTCTTCAATTGTGAAGATTTTTTCATCTGACAAAGGGATGTGACGATGACCGATGTTTTTGAACCGTTTTAGGAGTCTTTTTGGCATCGTTTCGCTCGTTTTTTTCAGTCTAGGCGTCAATAAATGACTAAAATCGTCGATACGCACCTAGCTCACGCAAAATACGACTCATACTACGCTTGGAGGCATTCATTTCGACCGCCAGACGCTTCAGTTTGCGAAGAGGGTTGCGCCGGACGCGTTCACGAACTGCGTGGATGACATTAGACAGCCGTACTGACCTCGGTCGCCCCTGTCTGGGCCTATTTTCTATATCAGCTGTTTCTCTGTATCGTTGTAGTGTACGAAACACGAATCGTTCGTTTATAGAAAGCGGTTTAAGCAACTGGTGAACCTCTTTCGCCGTCTTCCCGCACTTGAATAATGCGACTATCGCGACACGCTTCTCATCCAGAGCGAATTTCATTGTTGCTTGGCAACGGAACAAATACTGATTAGACGGTGAAACTTGGCATGAGCAGAGGGAGGACACCACGCTACACGATTGCAGTGTTACCACCTTTTTCCACTTTGAATTTCTCGGCTGGCAACGTTCGCAATTTCACTGACAGAACTTATGGCTATACTATGTAGTCTTTATCATAAACTTATCACTTTTTCCGATTTTGAGAATCTTTACAGTTTTCTTTTTAACACAAACTTGAATTTCAGAAACATCAATTCTACTTACTCATGATCAAATATCTCCCGATACATTTTCACATGATAATGATGATTGTCTATGATCTGATTGAAATCTTCAATTCGTTCGTCCAGCATATGATCGTGGGCAGCTAAATGTGCATTAACGATAGACACGGCCGTTCCATATAAGCTCAAACGTATACTGATAGCACCTTTGTTACCCTAAAAGCAAACACAAACACACAAAATAGATGGGAGAGTCTAATTTCTAACAGAAAAATTCAAGCTTACCCACATTCCACCTAAACCGGTTCGTGTGTATTCCGTTTCGATTTGTCTTAAATGCAAAATATGTTTCCGTTTCGCGAACATTATCAATAGCATTCCTTGCATTTGTTCCGATTTCACGGCAACATAATCGCGATCCTTTAAGATCTCCTTGAAACGTTGCGTCCATGGATCGTCTTTGAAGAAGCCTAATACCATATTTTGTGGTTGAGCATTGACTTCTTGCAAACCGATTACATAGAAGTCCGGTTGATGGGTATCGTTCAGGGGATTCTTTTCAAGACCCAATAAACTGGTGAGCGGCGATCCATCCGGATATTTTGAACTGACATTCCATGTTACAATGTAAACGCTGTAAATTGAAATGAAAAATGGTTAGATATGTGTAAAGAATGATTATTCTGGCCGAAATATATATATTTATGTATACGAGGGTGGTCCGATAAGTACTAAGCTTATAAACGAAAAACGAAAATTTTGGAACAGTGGCGATTTATTTTTCCATATAGTCTCCTTTTAGTTCGACACAGCGATGCTCCAACTCCTTTAACCCGTCTGAAAAATACGTTTCTTTGAGGTCTGTGCATAGTAGACCTCCGTGCCGGCGATGACCTCCTCATTCGACTCAAATTTCTGTCCGGCGAGTGACTTTTTCAAGTTTGGAAACAAAAAGAAGTCACACGGGGCCAAATCTGGAGAACACGGTGGATGGGGGGGCAGCAGGTCGTAGGCCCAATTCGATCAATTTGGCCATGGTGAGGGCGGAGGTTTGACTCGATTCGTTGTCATGGTGGAAGAGCACTTTTTTCTTCGCCAAATGGGGCCGTTTTCTCTGCGATTCGACGTCGAATCGGCCCAATAATTCGGCATAGTACAGGCCTGTGACCGTTTTGTGAATCCCAGAAAATGATGAACATCACCTTTCCGGCCGATAGGACAGTCTTCGCTTTCTTCAGAGCACGTCTGCCGGGTGAAGTCCAATGTTTGTTTCGACTGTTCCTTGGTCTCTGGTGTGTACTAGTGGATCCATATTTCATCAACGGTCACGAAACGACGCAGAAACTCCTTCGGATTGCGCTTAAATAGCCGCAAACATTGCTCTGAAGTGGTCTCACGGTTTCGCTTGTGTTATCCGGAGTGAGCAAACGCGGCACCTATCGCGCCGACATTTATCTCATGCCCAAAATTTCATGCAGGATATGACCCACACAGTCTTTTGAGATTCCTACTGTCTCAGCTATCTCGTGCACCTTCAATCGGCGTTTTGCCAATACGAGATCGTGGATTGTTTGTCACGTTATCCTCCGTGGTAGCCGTTTTCGGAGCACATGGGCGTGGTTCATCAAAAATCACGTTAAAGCTCGTTAAACCAATTTTTGACGGTCGCCATCGAAGGATAAGAGTCATCGTACACAGCATCAAAACGCTCTTTGATTTTGCTACGCAATTTGCCTTCCAAAAACAAGAATCGAATCACCGAAAGATAGTGTTCTTTTTCTATTTTTCTAAAATTCCCGGGAACGCCCACATGCGGTCAAAACAAAACTACAAGTCCGATTCGGCTGAAATTTCGACAGTAGCCGTCTACGAAAATTTACTACACGATAGTTAATTTCTTTTGCGCGTATTGGCGCCATCGGGCGGTGAGGCTAAGTAAAGGGTGGACCATCCGTTAGTTTTTTTATAGCGAAAAAAACACACTTTTTGTGAGAGAGGTTCGGAAATATTGATTATAAATTATTGGTCTATGGCAATCATGTATGAAACACAACATCGCACATATGCCCACCCCGGCTTCGTTTACGGGCTCTCATTCGAACATCGAAATTTTCGATAACTTTTTCCAGTATTAGCGTAGGTATGGCCTCAATTTCAGCGCTAATGTTGCGCTTAAGGTCTTGAATCGTGCGGGTGGACATTCGCGTACACTTTACTTTTCAAAAAACTCTAAAGATAATAATCAAGAGGTGTTAGATCACACGATCTTGGCGGCCAATTGACGTAGGAATTCCTCAAAATTATGCGGTCCGGGAATTTTTCGTGCAATAAGTTGATGGTTTGACGAGATGTGTGAGCTGTGGCTCCGTCTTGTTGAAACCAAAGATTGTTGACATCCATACGATTAATTTTCGGCCACAAAAAGTCCTTTATCATAGCCCGATAACGGTCGCCATTGATGGCCTTTTCGTCGTGGTCTTCGAAAAAAACGGCCCAATGATACCGCCAAACCAAAGACCACACCACACAGTCACTTTTTCGGCATGCAACGGTTGTTCATAATATTCATGAGGATTTTCTTTCCCCCAAATCCTACAGTTTTGCTTGTTAACATGGCCACTGACGTAAAAATGAGCTTCATCCGAAAAGACGATTTTGGGCGAAAAACCCTCATTTTTTTCAAGCATCCAATTAACGAAATTTCGACGCTGCTGATGGTCTGCCGGCTTTAGTTCTTGAGTTAGTTGGATCTTGTATGGGTGTAGGTGAAGATCAACATGCAAAATCCGCAATAATGTGGTCCGAGCGATGCCTAATTCCTGTGAACGATGTCTTGTCGATGTGGCTGTTGACGGACACTTTCACTTACTGCGACAATTTTTTCAGGAGTACGAACCGGACGAGCATGTTGATATGGTCTACAACCCTCCATGGAACCAGTTTCTTCAAAAAGTTGAAAAATTTTACGTATTCCAGGCTCTGTTGGACGTGAATGTTGACCAAAACTATCCCGAATTTTGCGAAACGCTTCTTTTACAGAACGACCATTTTCTTAATAAGTTTGGATGATTAAAATGCGTTGTTGCGTTGTTAAAAAGTTCATGTTCACGTTTGCCAAACCTTTGACAGTTGATATATGCATACCACATGACAGCTCTCACATGTGGAATGTCAAATATAGTTAGTTAAAAAACAAACCAACAGATGGACCACCCTTTACTTATCGATCCCTCGTATATTTGAGTTCAGAAATAATTTCAATTATGATTGGGAACGGAATGAAATAAGCTTCGTTTGTATTTAATTAAATAAAGAGAAAAAACTATTAATTAAATATACTTCAAAGCATTCATGCGAAGTACTTGCGAAATCGCAAGCTAATCGTTGCATATTTGCTGAAAAAAGTCGTGAAGAATTTATAGTTACCAATTCATATGAAGTTTTTACTTTTTATTTGAAATTAAATGAAGAATTACCTCGTAATTGAGGCACTCTTTACGTTCACCATATATTTTTTTTAAAATTGGAGATACGTGAATCTCACATGAAGTTTATGAAAATTCAAAGAATTATGGATTAGTGGATACGAGGTGTGGCAAGAAAATAACGGGACTGATTTTCTGTGAGATAAACCGTGCGAGCCTTAAAGTCAAACGGCAATCCGAGTCGCCTGACATCCTCCTTCCACATTCCAATCAGTTGGACGAGCTTAGCTTGCTCAGTCGGGCCTCAGCCTTCGTTTCGGTTGGACCGTGTATATGCCGCTCGTCGGAAAAATGGTAGGCGTCTTAATTGAGCAACGTGTCAACGGGTAATTTTTTAGTGAAGCTGGGTAAATCCGCAACAGAGACTTATTCTCTCTTACAACAAGTGTATAGAGAAGAATGTATGTCACGTACACGCGTTTTTGAATGGTATAAGCGTTGCAAAGAAGGGAGAGAAGATATTGAAGATGATCCGCGACCAGGACGTCCTTCAACCTCGAAGACAGATGAAAACATAGAGAAAATAGGCAAAGTAATCAGTCAAGATCGCCGACTGAGTATCCTTGCAGACAAAGAATCGATTTTACATGAAAATTATTTTAATATGAGAAAAATGAGTTCCAAAATGGTGCCAAAAATCCTCACACCAGAACAAAAGGAGTCACGGATGGAAATCTGTTCTGACATCTTAAAAAACATTAGGAAAGATCCTGAACTGGTGAAAAGAGTTATTACGTGTGACGAATCATGGTTTTTTACCTATGACCCAGAAACTACGCGACAATCAATGCACTCACCACGAATGAAGATAGCTCGAATGTCCAAATCAAAATTCAAAGCAATGATGATTGTTTTTTTTGACATCCATGGAATTCTGTATGTAAATTTGGTTCCTGAAGGTCAAACCGTGAATGAAGAATACTATCTCGGGGTTTTGGCCACCCTCCGTGAGCGAGTGCGAAGAAAGCGACCAGAGTTGTGGAAGAACAAGTCGTGGATTCTTCATCAGGACAACGTCCCAGCCCACACTGCACTGGTGGTTAAGACATTTTTTGCCAAGCATGGAATTCCGATGTTGGAACATCCATCCTACTCAGCAGACTTAGCTCCGTGTGATTATTTTATGTTCCCAAAAGTGAAGGAAGTGTTGAAGGGGACCAGATTCGAGACTGTGGAAGCTGTGAAGCAAAAAGCGACGGAGACTATGAACATGCTAACAGAAAATGACTTAAAGCACTGTTTTGAACAGTGGGAAATTCGAATGGAAAAATGTAGGGATAGTGGAGGGGAGTATATTGAAGGTGATAAGGTAAAAGTTGTAAAGGGAAAAAAATAAAAAGAGTTACACTAAAAATCTCGTTTTTTTCTAGCCACACCTCGTAGGTGCTCTTCACTTCAAGCACCTTTCAGCGAATTGAGAATTAATGAACTTCGTCACACATAAGGCTCTGCAAAACTTTATGATAATAGAAATTAGTGTGTTTAATTTTAAATGAGGCACGTCTCATCTTCAAAAAATTTCAGGGCAATTAATTTGTGCTCCTCACCTTTGTCATATTTTTTTGGAGGAAGGATGAGTGAATTTTTTCTTAAAAAATGCAGTACCCAAAATTTGTAGGTACTTCGGAATCGACCAGCAAAATATGCTTAAAAATCTTTTCTTGATAAATAAAACACACAGAGTGTGTTTCAGATAATTTATTAAAAATTACACATCACAAACAATTGCATTGTTGTTCCTTGATTATTATTTTTGAACAACAAATGTAAAACACCTAATATATCAAATCGGAGCTGTATCTAAAAATATATTCACTCAAACAAAAAAATAAAGCTACATCAATCGGATTTTCCATCCGTAAATATTGTTGAAATCAAAAGCTAATCTCCCGGAAAAAAACCCCGCATTTCTTTAATCTAGCCTAGACTCATTAGTAGTGACCACATCATACATGCTAGTCATAACTACACTGGCTAGCTTCTTACAGTCGTAATTTCTGTCTGAAAATTACCACAATTGCAGCATTGAATTACGACTTGTGCGCACACTTTTGTAATCCAAGAGCGCGTCAAGCAGAAGAGTTACATTACCACCGGATTGTTGTAGTGAAAATGAAATTACAATTTTATGAAATAAACATTGCAATGTTGGTTGGACTGCGCGAGTTTCTCTCTCTCATTTTTCCACATAGTTTCAAAGATGTGGTCATTGCAAATAATTGCCATGGAAACTTTGTAATTTGCACTGAACTGTTTGCTTTGATCGCTATTTGAAATCTGTGCTGGTAGTACAAAGTTTATAGCCAGGTGTTGAATTTATTGTTATTTTATAGTTGATTTTAATGAATAATTTTTCGCTAGTAGTTTTTTTCAGATTTATCGTTTGTATGACACAAATATCTATACTTCTCCTGCTAAAGTCCTGGCTATCACTATCGCGAAAAGAGTTCTAAATGTTGACCAGGTTTAAATTGACGATCTTTTTCAGGTGTGTTGAGCCTTCGAGGCTTTCTCGTTCTCGTGTGAGACGGCATATGATCACACCATAAAGTTTCAACTCCCTATTACACACTTTTACATATCAACAAAATTAGTAAATCCTGTCAGCTAACTTCAATTTTTCCTTGTTCTAACAAATCCACAAAAATATATTGTGATCAAAACATCTGAATGTCATGTTAGTAGTTCCGTTTCAAAAAGGACTAAGTAAAGGCAGCAGTTGGATCTCGAAAAAGTCATGTAGTATCTATTTGGATATTTGTGACGAAAATAGAGTTTTTAAATGTTTTGCTAAATTCATAACAGGAGACTTTCCTTGGGGATTTAGGAAGAATCTATAAAATCAACGATATAATAGCAGTCCATAACCTCAAGCTAAACAAAAATAATGAGGAACCCAGCCATCAGTTATAAGAAAATTGCATTCATATGTCGTCATCTGGAACACCTTGGGAAAATTAATAAGTATTCTTCCTATTTTTGAAGCTCTGAACTCTGATCTCAAGGAGATTTTTCGACGATTTTTTCATGAAAATTGTACGAATTGCTTGCAGAAATGTCAATCAAAAAAATTGACCGAGAATCTTCTATAGATATTCGTTCGGTGTTCTGCTATTCACCGCATTTATCTCCGCAAATTTCTAGTAGCCATTAGGTACTGTCTTTGTCAGCCACATTATCTTGAAACGAATTTTACTCGGATCAGTTTTGTTGAATTTTGAAGAATCGATTACTTTGCACCCTCACGCCTACAAACATTTTGTGGATTATCGCAATAGCACTACTGTTCTCCTTTTTTCTTTTCGAATTAATCGATCGTTTGTATCGAGACGTGGTCGATGCATCTTTTTTCTTTGCGTTAGATTCTTGACTTCTTGAAATCTGAGGCTTTTTGGACGATAGCCGTGGACGATTCACCAGCACGTACCGCTACCGGCAACTGTAACGATGGTAGCGCAGCGTCACGATAGCTGGATCGATTTTACAGTCACCTTAGTGTGGGCCATCGTCTCCATGTGATGTATATCATCCAAATGCCTGGTTTGGTTTTAGCATAATAAAATCCAAATGTACAGGGCTGCCGAGATAAATCCGGATGGAATGCAAGTACGAGAACCCTTATAGCTCAGAATATAATGATTTATTTTGTATACAACTTGCCACAATTGTAAGAAACAAAATTATTCGATGGACCCGCCATCAGCTTCTACAACTCGTTCAAGTCTGCCTCGGAATCGGCTGCACGCACGTTTTACCTCCTCCTTGTCCATGTTGGTCATTACCTCCGTAATACGGCCTCGTAGTACGTCTTTGGTGTTGTGGGGTTTTGCATTCACCTTTTCTTCGACTGCGCCCCAAAAGTAATAATCAAGGGGGTTGCAATCTGGGCTGGACTACCACACATCGAGTGACCAGTGGTAGGGCACATTGCTGTGGAGCCACGCTTGAGTTTTCCTTGCTTTGTGAGCGGGCGTTGAGTCCTGCTGCAGCACGTCATCTCTTCCAGCAGCCACTTTGTCCATCCAAGGCTTCGTAACAGTCTCCAGAATGTGAATGTAAACGTCGGTGTTGATTTTGAGGTCTCCTTTGAAGAAATGCGATGGCATAACATCCCCTTCGCTGCTTATGACTCCCAGAACCATAACTGATGCTGGAAATTTGAAAGATCTGAAGGATCTTGACAAATCCATCTGTCAAGTTGACGATTCACTTTTCTGTCCTGGATCAAATTCTCTTCGTCCGAAAAGAAAAGAGGAGAAAAGAGGATTGGGGGATCCGCGGATTTGGGGGATCGGAGGATTCGGGGGATTAAGGGATTTGGCGGACCCGGGGATTCGGTGATACGAGGGATTGGGGGATAAGGGGGATTGAGGAATCGGGGATCTGGAGATGGGGATTTGGGGGATCCGGGGATTGAGGGATCCAAAGTATTGGGGGGTCGGGGGATTTGGCGATCCGGGGATTGGGGGATTTGGGGGATCTGGAGAATGGGGGATCGGGGGATTTAGGGATCGGGGATCTGCAGATTGGGGATCCGAGGGATTTGGGGATCCGGGGGATTGGGGATCCGAGGAATTGTGGGATTTTGGGATCCGGGGATAGGGGGATTCAGAGGATCCGGGGATTGGGGGATGTTGTAAAAATGTTATTTAAAAACAAATCCAGATTAATTTCTAGGATTCCAAACTTATATTATGTGGTTTGGAATTTGTGACGCTAATGCAGATAATAATTGGATATTGTTATAAATAATTTAATATTGTTGATAACAATCAAATATTATTAGTTGCGATTAGATATTGTAAATATAAACTCAATTATAATTATTCAGTAACGATCAAACATGCTTAATATCGAATAGTTATTATTAATAATAATTAAATACACTCAATAATCGTTGTGGATTCCGGGGCGAGATGGAGGACGAGGAGGAAGACAAGGAGGATGACGAGGAGGTCGACGAGGAGGAGGACGAGGTTGCCAAGGCTTTGGTAGAGGGCGACCGGGTGGGGGAGGCGTCCTCCTCTACAAAAGCATTTATTGTTAGATAAAAAATTAATAAAAATATTAAAAATAATTATAATAATTTAGAATAATAATTATTAATAATATTAATTAATAATAATAAAAATTATAGCCTTTTTATTCACCCCACTGGGAAATTAATCGTGTGGGATTCAAGGGTCGCATTAACACCACATATTTTGAAACTGGTATCACTACGGATCCTCTGATCTATTCGAGATATAAGACGATATCCTAAATCTAACATAACCATCATGAACCGAGATCTTATAAAGCTTCATATTTCAATGTAGAAACTATCATTTTTTCGATAGTAATTTTTCGAAACTTTCAAAATGCATAATATTGCTTTCATTTGACCCCGTCTTTAATTTTCATAGCCCACGATATTCACGAGCCGTTTTAGAGTTTAGCCAATTTGGGTCAAAACTTAGATCATCCAAAATTTCACTTTGTAAGCCTTAAGTTTACTTTCAAAGATAAAATATTAGCAACGTTTGCGACCGTGGGTCATTTTTTTACAATGCATTTGTGAAGGTTTTTAGCTGATTTAAAAGTATAAGAAATAAACTTAGTGTCGATTTTCACACAGTAACAATGTATTAAAGAACATAATTATACTTGGCCATTTTTTCGAGAACAATGCGGATAGTATTCTTGTGAATTCTTCAACTATTAAAAAACATTAAGTAGTCGCCGTATTTTAACAGAGGAATTCCAATAAATAGAGTCAATATTTGTCTGCTAAATAAAACAATAAAAAAATTTACAAACCATCTTAAATATCGCAACAGTTCTAACTACTTATACAATTTATAAGTCTACTTCAGAGTCTTTATCTGCAAAATTTCAACACGTAACGAATTCTCTGACGTCACATTTGCGTAGAAAAACAAACAATTTTCCCGAAGTTTTCTTTTGTTGTCAACACAGTTGACCTAGCTCGGTAGTGAAAAACATCGCAACTACTTTATTATCTAATATCTTTGTATAGTAATTCGTTGCACAGTTGAATGAAGTAGTTGTGGCAAAGATACGCGGCGCCGTAATAAAAGAAATATGAAAATTTCGCAAGCGTTGTATTATTAATTCTGTGTTATGTGTTTTTTTTAGTTTGTTTCGCGACGATGACTTCATGTATTGAATATGATTCATATTTAACATGCAAACTGTAAATTAGAAGATGTATAGTGGAGACTGGTCTTTTTTCAATAGGTTGTGCATTTTAATCTGCAGTTATGCTTTATCGTCTTGGATTTCTGTAGAATTAAATATAAGTTTAGGAGAAAAAATGTGCTGTTTTTTCAACAGAAAATTATAATCTTTATTATTTTAAGGAAGCCAAGCGTCGATTTGTCTTGAAAATCCATGGATAACAATCATCATTATTAACGAAAAATAAATTTAAGACATCGAAGATTTTGGTTTTTCGCGCAATCAGTTGATGCACTATCATTCAATGATGTTAAAATTATTTAAACTTGAATCTTGTGTTTTTTGTCCACGATTGCATCAATGAATATGTTTCTTTGATGATTTTCCACAAATTTTATTTATTTTATCATTGCTTCCCGACGTTAACTTGCAATTAAGCTTACTCTGAATGCTAGCAAAAAATTAAAGCAAGTCACGATTGAAAATAAATAATGGTATTGGTTGTTTCGATCAATACAAAAAAAATAGTAAAATGGCAAACTTAAATTATTGGATAGCATGTTAGCAACTTTTTTTGCATGACATGTAGAAATGATTACGTTTGAACTTGAATAAAAGTCTAGAATAAATCAGACAACCATAACAACTGAAAAACTTTTTATAGAATTTAATTGAGTGGATGCAAAAAGATCGTTTCAAGTAAAAAATTCGGTCCCTGTTTTTTTTAATCTGATAACTTAATTTTTTTTAATAGCTCTAGAAGACGAGAAAGACAGAATTATAACATCGTTTATTGGCTTGCTACTTTATGATTTAAAAGGATATCTGTACATTCGAAAGGATAAATATTAAGATACAGCACCTGCCGAACAGAGAATACCATAAAAAAGGACCCGATCATGGAGCCCTGCGGGATGCTTGTCATCACTTTGTAGTTCATGATAAGCTCGTCAATTTTGCAACGGAGAATCGTTATAATCGGTTAAAAACCTCCCACAAATTCCAATTTCGAGGACGATTTATGAATGCAAGAAAACGCGCCGATGACCAGTTGAAAGCATTGTTTAAACCCTGGTTAGCCATTGCTCTGTAGTTGGTTTCATTGACTACTTTTTCTGCGAGGACAAGAATAATGGGGATGAGTGTCAAGCAGGTCCATACTAAAGCTCTGCAATTGGGAACAATTAAGTATATATGACTCACTGTAATATCTGATTCATTGTAACCAGGAGATAATTTGGCCTGATTAGGACCCAATATGGTACACTATCGATGGGAAACCAAAGTCTGCCATGCATGAAGCTGCCTGGGCCTACCCTAAGACGGTGTAACCGCGATTGTGATGCGATAGCGCACATGATATATAGAGGGGACTCAGGCAAATAATTTTGATGTTTCAGTGCCACTCCGCTTTCAATGCAAAGTAGGGAAGGGAACGGATGGGAGAGGTACCGTCAGCCTCAAGTATACTTCAGAAAAGTCACATAGCCGAAAGAGTGTTTGAAGAGGTCGACCAGCAGATGCTTAGTTTTTGATCGAAAGTAGCTAGGAGAACTGTCTTAAGCCAATGCAAAGAAGGAGGGGCTCTGACTGATTCTCAGATAATCCTTCCATTCATCAACGAAGATCTGCGTTTAAGGGATGACAATTTATAGGGTATACATATTCAGCACTGTTTTAATAGATAACCTACCCTAAAAACGATGATCGATCCGGAATTTTGCTACAGCATTCAATCGAAGTGGCGGTGCTTGCACAACCATGACTGATACCAAGGACTTGTTCGTGCCGGCGTCAGTAAGGAACCTATATGGTTGTAGCTTTGTGACTTTGGTTAGTACCCAAAATGATTACTAAAATTATACGCACAGAACCGGGAACTACTCTTCAATCCTTCTCTATTGTGTTGCATAGGCGTGCTGCTGCGTTCTCAACAGGGGAGTCGCGCTCCAAAGAGCGGCAAGGATGATGATGGGTCCGATCCGTATCAGAGATATGAAGAAATCCTTGCAAGCTCTGCATAAACTGGTAGCTGACTCAGAACAGCAGTGCTCATGCTTTCAGCGTGGGTTACTGACTAGTACGTGATTGCCTAATAACCCTAACCTAACAGAGCTAACGATAACATTAGGCTTAGGAAGATCATTTTGGAAAAATGTGTTCAACCAAGTCAAGGTAGAAAGTAATGCAGGTTTTTTTTAACCTTAATTCGATCTAAAGCTTCAACAATTTTTTGGAAACACTGCCTAACGTACTAACCTTGCTATTCATGATTTTTTTACAGATCTTCTGGAGTCAAACTTTTTTATTTTAACAGATTTTTGACATGGAGATACCAGCTAAGCGTTCATTCCATTTGGATGGAAAAGAAGTGTTTTTCAGAAGACAGAGAGAGAGCAGGATTTATTTTGACGAAGTTATTTTAGCTTTGACTATTCCGTACGCTAGGTGGCAAGAATATAGGACTAATTTACAAGCAATCGAAGCAATATTTTTCGATGCAAATGTGGTCGTTTACCCTACCCATTCCGGAAATCGTCTTCCTTGTTCTGAACCGATTCGTGACCAGCAGTAAGCAGTGGGGGTGGCAGTCCAATTTTCAACGGGTTGTGGCCCGTTAATGATGCAGCATCTCAAACTATAACACTTAACGCAGATATTCTGGTTCCTCTAGTAAATAGAGTGGAAAATTTCCGAAATTTCTAAAAAAAAGCCCAAGGAAATACCTCATGACCACGTCCATTACATCTGAAGTGTATAAAATAGCACAAGACCTTTAAGTAGACGGACTGATATACATGGAAAATTGAAAATTCATTTATAAAAATTTACACCAATCAGAAATAAGAACAATGAAGCTAGATGAAAATATGAAGAAAAAAACGAATATAATATGAGGAACGCGATTGATATTCCAATAAAATTTGCTAGGACAAAGCGCCCAAAGAGGGAATTAACGCCGCAGCTAACTCCTTTCCCTTCCCAGACCAGGATTAGGTTCGCATTCCAGTGCATGCAACGGTACGTATCTGATTTTCAAAACGTACGAGGCATCGAACCTCACTAGAAGTCAATAAATTGTACTAATAGAGAGGTCAAAGTAAATTGTAAGGAGTGAATTATTAAAGTTACTATCTTTTATGCATAACTCTTCTGGTTCAACCGTTTATTTGTGTAAATGAAAACCCATTAAACTATGTACCGCGAATATGGACATCTTTAAGCATTTTTCAGCAGCGTTTCAGTGAACTCTTCCATAAATTGAAGTACAATTATTTTTTAAATGACTTTTTTCGTCAAGTATTCAAGTACATTTTTTTAGATCAAATTTTTATTTTCAGTAGTTATATATCTTAATAATGCTTTGTATTATGAATCACAGCTTTTTACTTCCATTTTTTTTTCTTATCCTCAATGAAAATAACACATCCTTTCAAACTTACTTTTAATTATCGTAAAAATATTTAAATTTCCACAAACTTCCTGAAGTTTTTCAATTTAAATTGAAATTTCAGCTATATTTCGGATGAAAATGACAAAATTTATCGCGGACCATAAGTCTGCTACGTAAATTTCCTCAAGATATACCTAGTCGTGCCATAAATATTGATACAAGCTATTTTAACTATAATAATGAAACTACTAGGTGGATTTGAATTTTTTTACCATTTGGTGTAAAACTAGCACACTACATAATAAAAAAGAAATTATTCAAAACGGCCGCCGTTTGCTTGAATACAGCGCCAAAGCCTATCAGGCCACACTGTTTGATTGATTCTCGCACGACTTCCATCGCAAAATTGTCCACAGCTTTTTTCAACGCCTGGTTTAACGACTCCAGGTTGTGGTAGCGTTTTTTTACAGACCATACCCTCTAATACTGACCACAATTTGTAGTCGAGGGGACTAAAGTCTGGACTGACGGATGGTCACAAATTAACGCTGATAAACTCTGCCACATGGCTCCCCAGCCACTCTTGTGTGGTTTTCGCCTTGTGGCGTTGGAAAAGCCATTCTTTATTTTCAAACATGGTTCGGCTTAGGGGCTTCACTAAACTTCATTAAGATATCCGACTGATAGTTTTTGGCAACTGTTTTGACGCCCTTTTCACAGAAATGGATAGAAGTGACACCTTCGTAGGACACTCCCCACCAAACCATCACTGATGCTGGATAATGTTCTCGTTCAACCTTTGGGATTTTTTCTATAGCCTCCTTAGAAGACCGTGCATATATCCTATCATTTTGTTTGCTTGACGGTAAAGATTTTCTCGTCGGTAAATAGTATCCTTTTGAACTGCCCTTTACCGTATCTCGATAACATCTGTTTTGACTTTTCCACCCTATTTCGTTTTAAAGCGGCATTGAATCTGTATCCTGTTTGTCGTCTGAAAGCTGCAAGCCTCAAGTCTTCTTTGATGATACGACTCCTGATTCTCGGCACAATATTCATTTCGCGAGACATGATTTTCTGATTGCGGACAGGATTTCTTGCGATTCTGGACCTTACAGTTTTGATGGCTTGTGGCTTACGAGCCGAACGAGGTCTGTCGGGATCTTTAACGGTCTATTACATCTCCAGTATCAATGAATAACGCTATAGTTCGATACACGAAAGCACGTGTGATTTTTAATGGCTTTTGTGTTTCGAAAATTCCACCCTTCTCCATTCCACATTTGTGTAAAGCAATCACAGCGATGCGGTCCTTTATGCTAGACCACTCCATCGTAACGGCTCAAGCTACACTGACGGGACTTGGCGCGTTTTTAGACGATGTATAAATTGTTTATTGTTTCAATAACTACTAAACAGAGTGATCCAATTACATAGTAGCAAATTAAAGCTATAAACAGCAGTAAAATTATTGAATAAAATAAATCCAAAAAATTAAATTAATAATTGAAGTAGTAAGAAATAGAATAAACATAAGAATATAAATTGAAAGTAATAATTAGGAGGAAAAAATAAATTTTCTTATCTTAAGCTTATATGTCGCAAAAGAATGACCGAAGGAGCCAAACTGCATACGATCATGATTTCGTTGTAAACGGATCAGGGGAGAATTATAATATAAGTTAGAGGAGGTGTTAGGAGGAGCAAAAATCGTAGGGTGTCTACAGGGGCGAGAAGAGTGACGAAAGTGAAGCTCGTTGCAGATAGGACTGTCAAGAATATACAGAAAAAGCTTACAAAGGAGAGACTCGTCCAAGTATAGTCTACGTTGTTGTAGAGTGACTAGCTTGAATTTTTTGAGACGATCATTGTAAGGAGCGTAAGGAATGTTGAATTTATAAAACAGAGTACGAGTAAACTTGCGCTGGATAGATTCAATCATGTCGATGTCACATTTGCTGTGTGGGCTCCAGATAGGCGAACAGTATTCGATTAAATTGCGTACCAACGAGTTGAATAGTTTTATACTAGTTTCGGGGCGCCGAAACGCAGTGGAGTTTCTTAGTAAGAGTCCGCTAAGCTTCGACGCTTTAATCCCAATATTGGTAGTATGATGGTTGAATTTTAATTTGCAATCGAATATGACACCTAGATCACAGAAACGATCGACGTCATTGAGAGAACAACGGTTTAAGGAGTAAGTAAAAACAAAAGGATTAATTTTAAGAGAAAAGGTGAGCTTATGGTATTTATCAATATTAATTGTTAAACTATTGAGGTTGCACCACGATTGAAATGCACAAAGATCCTGGTCAAGTGTCCGGCAATCGATGATAGAGTTGATTGTCCTAAAGACTTTAAAGTCATCAGCGTACAGGAGGCAGGGAGACTGAATGAATTGAGGTAAATCATTGACGAAGAGTAAAAAAAGAAGAGGGTAGAAAGGGTCGGAGACATGACTACAAAAGGAGACAATGCATTCACGATTTGCCAAATAGGAAGAAAACCATTTGAGTAAAGGCCCCCGAAAGCCATACATCGATAGTTTATGCAGTAAAATGTTATGGTCAACACGGTCAAAAGCTTTCGAAAGATCCGTGTAGATGCAATCAATTTGTTCGCTATTGCCTCAAGACTTAGCCGCAAAGTTTGTAAATTCCAAGAGGTTCGTTAGCGGAGAGCGACCACTAACAAAACCATGTTGAGCGTTAGTAATTACAGGCCTGATGGAAGCAATTATAGAATTATAAACGAATCGCTCAAGCAGTTTTGAAAAGCAAGATAGCATGGCTATGGGGCGATAATTACAGACAAAGGAAGGATTACCAGATTTGTGGATAGGAATTGTGTGGGAAAGTTTCCAGGGAGCAGGGAAAATACCCTCGGAAGCACTTTTGTTGAATATTAAAGACAATGGCAGGCTGAGGGAAGATGAAAGGCAAATCACAAACAAGTTAGGAATTCCGTCTGGACCAGGACTAACATTAGGATCAATTCCTCTGATAAGAATCTCTAATTCTGATTGAGAAATAGATAAGTTAGACGGTATTAAGCAAGGAGTGAAAAAGGAATACAAAGGGGGACTAGGCGTGGGGGAGGAAAAGACAGAAGAGAAGAAGTCACAAAATAAGTTAGCCATCTCCTGTAGAGAGTGAGCAAGGAGGCCGTTGTGAGTCAACTCCGAAGGGACAGAAGACGACTTACGGAGAGATCGAACATAGGACCAGAACATCTTAGTTTCATCCCTGGTGACAGAGTCTTCAAGGCGTTGAAGGTACTCATTCAAAGAAGAGCGAATAAGTAGTTTTACCTCAGATCTACTCTGTGAGTATTTAATTCGATCTGAAGTGAGTTGAGTTTTTTGCCACTTCCTACGCAAGATGTTTTTGGTACGCAATGCAGAGTCAATTGCGGACGAAAACCAAGGGGGAGTATTTGGTTTGACTTTGCGTGTTAGGGGAACATAGCGATAGATGAGGTCGTTAAGGACGCAGTAAAAGGAATGTAGTGCCGATTCACAATCCAACTCATGAAAGCTCAGGTTCCAGTCATAAGAATTGAGGGCGGACTCGATGGCTATGTAGTTGGCTCTTCTAAAGTTCGGTTTCAGTAAGACTGGCGTACTCTTGGGTTTGTCCAATTTAAAGAGGATATCTAATAAGAGAGGAGGGTGATGAGGATCAACCTTAGTGTAGGGGTGGAGGCATTTAACGAGTGACAACCAGTTTTTTGGTAAAGACGAAAGGACAAGGTCTAAGATTTTGTTATTACTATTAGTTACTGTATTATATTGAAAAAAAGATACTGAAGCTAAGAAGGAAGACATGGCTGTCAGATGTGGACTAGGTATAGAAGCAAAAGGAGAGAATGAGTTGAAGTCCCAGGCGATAGAAGGAAGGTTAAAATCGCCGAGGAGGATGAAGTGGGAAGGAGGACAGGAGTTAATGAAAGCGGAGAGGTCATTTAGCCAATTATCAAGTATGGCAACAGGGCAGTTGCAGGGAATATAAACACACCCAACAAAAAGGGGACCAAATTGAGTCCTGATCTTTATAAGTATCCATTCGATAATGGAAGTAAGGGAAACCGGGGAGAAAGTGGTACAGAGGGAAGCATTCAAGGAAGACTTGGTTGCGATAAGAACTCCACCGCCGTCACTTTTCAAGGCAGAGTGAGGATCATGATCACGTCGGAAAACTTGATGACAAGATGTATCAACAATCAGGACTACTAATATAGCAATAACCTACCTGCAAGCTATCATCCGCAAGGGTCGCATTTACAGTTGTATCAATATTTATGGCACGACTAGGTATAATCCGCCGGGCCTACATAAGGACATTACTGTCTATTAAATGGATTTGTAGAGCAATAAAGTATTCAATTAGAATACTTTAATGTTCTACAAATCCATTTAATAGTGGAGACAGGTGTAAATGGTAAGGGCATGGAAGTGTGTACAATCAAATTAGGTAGGTAGGTAGGTTGAAGGGTGCTACACCGCACGGCTTCCGCTTCACTTAGGCCCCGTTGGCCCATTGTGCCCTGAAGACATGGAAAAACTACCATATTACTCCATGAACCACCCCGATTCCTTGAGGAAATCCAGGAACTGGTCCATTCTCATAACACTAAGCTCACTTAGCTTCCCGAAAAAGAAAGCACCTAAGTGTTTTTTCCTATTATTCGCTATAGCCGGAAAACTGCAGAGAAGATGCTCTACAGATTCTGTCTCCTCTTCATCACCGCAGCTTCGACACAGGTCGTTCGCTGGGAGCCCGATTCTTCTTGCATGTTCACCGAAAGCCACATGACCCGTCAGTATACCCACAAGGTTTCTTATTGCACCTCTGTCTAGGGATAACAAGCCCAGAGTGCGCTTTTTGTTATAATTTGGCCACATCTGTCTAGCGGTACAGCATGTTCCTAAATTTCTCCAGCGCCTCAATGCTAGCTCGTAGGCCGATACCTTTATATCCTGCCTAAGAACTTTCATTGAGACCCCTACCCCCACTTTCTCATGCAGTTGCGCCTCACGGGATCCCTTCCTAGCGAGATGATCCGCTTTTACATTTCCGTGCACTTCGCTGTGCCCAGGAACCCAACACAGTTTTAAAATCACATTAGGATACTTAATGTATAAAATTCGACCTTCAAATGGAATTCATCCCTTATTTCATTATCTAAAGAAGAGGCTCTATGAACAATATTTTCATGCATTAAAAAGCGTTGTTCACCACAAAATTTGCATATACATGTGTCAACTAACTAAACAAGTATTGAGGAAATGCATTGCACACGGACATTGCAAGTAATGAGTGATGTAGTGAGAAGTTTGGAGGAGGCGGAGGTAGTTTTAGTCGGTAAAAATCCAACATACCGAGAAGCAGAAGCAGAAGCAAATCGGTTTCTTTTGAAGATTTCTGCCTCCCAACGACAAAAAAAAACAAAAATTTGTAGCTCATTATTTTCTTACAAGGGCGGCAAATACTGCATCCGCCCCGGGCGGCAGAGACAGAAATAATGATCTAATAAACATGAACATTGGAACCTAATGTCTAAATATTATAATCAATAGATAATTGTTATAGAAAAATCCAATCAAACCGATAATTATTTAATCAAAAACGAAGCGGTTGTTTCTGCCACGACATGGACGATGTTATCCTATTGGGACGCAGTCAGGGGGGTGAATTACTCCGTAAGAAAGCACAGAACCACCCCCGCGCCCACATCTTATATAACGGATGACGGACGACACAATGAATGTTGCTAAACGGGGCGATGAGAAAATCGATGCGGAAGACCCGAGACTTCTAGACAATATAGCAAAGGCGCACTTACTCGACGTTCCAGGCGTTCACTTTGTGAGTTTGACTCATGGTGGTGGCGGAGTCTGCAGGCGCTCCTCAGCAGGGATTTAGGTCAGAACAAGGCTCCTCTTCCGTGGCAGTGGTAGTAGCGAAGGACGATGTTGGCGCCGTGGTTAAGTACTTGCCGGGAGGAGGCGAGGGGACGACGACCTTCGGGGCGGGCAAGGTGGCAAGGTCGCGGAGATTAAGTACGTGCAAGTGACGCTCGCTTAGGCTAGCTAGTTCACACACTACTCTAACAAACGTAAATATGCTTGAATCTTTACCACAGCTGTTTGAATATAATCGAGAGCATAATTGCGACACGTGCACCACCGCGGAATCGTAAGGCACTGAACAAAAAAACACTCACTTCACTGCTTGACAATTATCACGATTGGAACTGGATTGCCGTCCAATGTCCACTACAAAATGTCGCGTGGCGTCACTCACTTTTACCGCCCGCTTGCCTCCTTCCTGCGGGGAACAATCAAGCGTACAAATTGTACAGTTTTTATCCGACGAATTCCAGCCGCCGGACCACACGATTTCCTTCGGAACAATCTGAGAATCACGTGGACGGTGGGCGGCAACGATCTTTCAGATACTTCCAAGTGTCCAGCACCGCGCGTCCAAGGATCTCGCGTCCTTTGTACAGATTTTAAACGCACATCACGCAACACAACAATAGCAACAAAATGCGAGAGATCCGCAATTCCAACCTGATTTGAAGCACAATCTGAAGTGACGCCAAGCGGACGAATGAAAACTTCAAATCGGCGCACAATTCTAGCCAAAATAGACATTCGGTAACACAAGTTCACCCGAAGCATGTGCCGAATAATCCCGAAACTTGACGTATCTAAGCCACTGCCAGCTGGACAGAGGATAAAGCAATTTGGCGGACTATTTGAAAATTGTTAATCCACAGATCCATATTAGAGGAGCGGAAGGCAGTGTTATGCGTGTTTTACATTCGAGAGAAATATTTCATGCCAAAATTGCATTTCCTTCACACAACAATATTTAATTGAAGATGAATTAGGGCTTTTAATTGGAACGTTTTGATTTCAACTGGAACATGATAGTGCTACATATTGGGAAATTTTTGATAATATGGTTTGCGTCTTCGAAAAAGTCCAAATCGTATTGCTAGACGCCACTAGGACGATGTTATGACAATTCATTTTGAGAAGCTTTCATTGCAATGGTTTGCGTCTTAAATATGAAATGAAAATAGTACTGCTTAGTTCCAGCAGAGTTTAGCATGTACACAGTGGGAAATTGTCGGTTTTGCAGTTTAAGTCTTAGGAATAGTGCAATGCAAATAGTACAGCTGCATGCCACCAGAATGAAATTTGAAAAATTCATATTGGGAAATTCATGGTGATTTGGTTTGCGTCTTCGAAGAAATGAAAATAGGACTGCCAAATGCTAACAGAGTTTATTCCTTGTGTCTACACCTAATTAAAATCCGTGTCATATAGTGCAAGAACACCCGGTTGTACCGGTCGATTCACATACAAAATGTATGGGAATGACTAAAATAGGGGGAAAATTTTCAACGAATATCTATCTAAAAATAAGGAAACATCTGGCGTTTGTATTCATTCAATTCAATATATTTATTTTAGATCAAAAACGAAACATAGAGAAAGAAGATCGTAAACCTAATGCACAAGGTAAAATTCAGGTAAATCGCGCAGCACACCCGGGTGTACCACTGGACCACTGGAACACCCGGGTGTACACCTGTCTTTACGCACTTTTTATCTGTGTCAACAAAGAGCGAATGGTAGAAGCGAGAATAATGGTGAAGCGAAAGGTTTTAAAAGTTATTCTGATATTCAGCGCAGAAAGTATGAGCGATACTATGCTCGCTGCAAACCGTTTTCTAGCATGTTCCGCATGCTTTACGTGTCGGTCGTTTTTCTTACATAAATGGCACCTTTCCTTTTGTAGAATACGACCAGTAGTCTCTTACCACCGTATTTGATTGACCTCCATTCATGGGTTCCACTATTTTCGTTTGAAATATACTTTCAATGGCGTTTTTCCAAAAAAAATACGAGTAATGTGTGTATTTTTTGCTCTATTTTGGACATTTGGCAATACTAACTGAAGACAAAGTTCCTGAATAAACTTTCGACGGGCATCAATTGTACTGTTTATTGAACTATTCTCTTGAAATATTATAACAGCCGAGCAGAAACACCCAATATAGTACAAAAAAATGCGAGAGGCGATCTTAGTGTTCTACGTTTGCATTAATATCTTATTCATATTATCCACACCTCTTTTCGTGTGATAATAATCAATAATGATGAGTGGTTTTTTCACATTGTCTACAACTTCCGCCGTGTAATGATTTATTGATAATAAAACGACGGCTTTGTTTTTTTTTTTTGAGAAAATAAGAGCACAAAGTAACGTCGTCTCGAAAACTAAACACACTCTAAAATATTTCTCTTCATCGACCTTTTGGCACTAAAAACAGACGGGATAAATGTTCGTTGCTTATTTACAGCGCCAATCATTGAAAGGTTTTCACATGTGAGAGTTTGCCCGGATCCTTTGAATGTGCTGCACATTTCATTTTGATTTTAAATAATGGCATTTTCTTCCAGTTCTATATCCGAATCGACATCATCATTTGTTGCAAAATTATTCTGTCTTTCCTCTTCATTCGCTAAATCACCCGGCAAAAATCAGGATCATTTAGGTAGTCACTTGCCTACACAAAATACATAATCACAATTTCACTGTAACACAAATATAAAGTTAAAAAAATGCTTGCATCGCTTTCACCGTAAGATTCATTCAATAAGCTTCGTATACATATATTTCTCATATTCTAAATTGCTCAATTTTGCAGCTCGTCGTAAATTTTTTCGATTATTTGGCAATGAAACACTATTTTGCTCCAAATTGAGCACATTATCTTGCTCGTTATCATTATTTTGCACCTTATTTTGAAACATTTTGTACACTAAACAACTATTGGCAATGAAATCCGGCGTCTTACTAAATCCAAAAAACCACATTCATGTGGAATAACACGTGCACACCCGCAATTCTCCACGAAATACACACAATGACATACCAAACGCATGAAAAATACTGTGTAGTACAACGGCACACCGTGGTGTACCAAGAGTATGTTAGAGGGATTTTAGACTTTACTCCTTTCTAACTCAAATCGTATTGGCCCAAAACACACGAATACGTGTGAAATACCTTCGAAACACAGTAGTTGAGAGGTACTGAGCTCAACAGCGAATAGAAATGTGAAACAAATGTGTTGAAATACACTTTTGTATGGCTGACACACCCGGGTGTGCTGGTGTAGACACAAGGGTTAAGGGGGGAGATACCTGTAAAATTTTGACGAAATTTTTTTTCCCCATAAAACGTTAGTATGATCCTTCAAGAATATGTCACTAAATTTTTGGAATGTGATTTGAAGTATTTCTCATATTATAGCGTATTAACCGTGACGCCTCTCATTTGTGTTCGAGCGCTGATCGAGGTATAGTAAGTGGTCGGCCCTCTTTACCTGCTTCCCTTGCCTTTTAGTCATTGTATTGTTGAAAATTTGAATGGGTAGATGTTTCAAGATACTTATATTGTAAAATTCCGAGTAAAAGAAAGCATATCCGGACAGATCCGGTGTTGCTGTTAGTTTTGTTCAGTTTAGTTTTGGAGGTCATTCTATGCGGAACGATATCGGAAACTAAAAAAAATGAGTGCATATCCTAAAGGATCGAAAGACGTTCCAACTCGGTCAGGACGTCCGAGAAAACGAACATTTTGTCGAAATCAGTTTTCGAAAAGTGATGAAAACGTGCAATCGAGTGCTAGAAAATTATTAGCTTCTACGAGTGAGGACATTCACTACAATCTGATGCATTGCTACAGATTTATTGAGTTTTTTACGATGTTCACTACATTCGGAGATCCAAAAGTATGTGCTGCCGATATTTGAAGATTTATCCCGAGATGAATTGCTTGAAAGATGTTTAGGTGGTCACACACAAAACGCGAATGAAAGTTTCAATTCGACCATTTGGCGTCTCGCTCCAAAACATCTGCATTCGGGTTCAAAAATCATTGAAACAGTTTCATATATTGCAGCTGGAGTGTTCAATGAAGGATATTCATGTATTCTGCAAATAATGAACAGTTTGGATATAATTGTTGGCCGACAATGCAAATCGTACGCCGATAAAATTGATGAGCAGAGAGTGACGCGAGAGAATCGGCGCAGCTCGTTAGCCACTAGAGAAGCTCGTCAAGCACATCTTCAGGAACTTGCCGAACAAAATGAGTTCTACAAGACTACAGAAGGACCAGTATATGGCGCTGGCATCGCTGATTAATCGATAAGTCACTATAATCATTTAATCTTCCTGTATTTAAACTTTAAACGCGTTTTTCTCTAAACCGTATTTTTCAAATTGGCTGCCACGATAACTCAAAAAGTTATTGATCGATCTTCCTCGCAGTGACTCCCGAAGGATATCAAGTGTTCGTATATAACAGGAGAAGAATTGAATCTGGGATAGATTCTTGAGTTACTTCAATTTTAATTCGCACTGATTGACTGTAACTGTTATTTTATGGTTGTTCTGACAAGATCAACGAGGATTTAGTCTTTATGTCGCAATGTTCAACAGATGCTATTGTTGAGAGTGTTTTCAGTGCGAAATTAAATACAAATGAAATTTTTACTTACCGTTGATGCAAGAACCGCGTGAGGACAGCATCCCAATAATACATACTTTTGCATCGGAAAATTTCATAGTATATCGAGTCGTTTGGCCTAAAAATAAAAAAATTATGAAGAGCAAAATTAATTATAACTCATATTTTTAATATGAATTAAAAGATTATTAATAGTTTTAACTCATTAATTTCTACTATGTCGCTACAGACTGCGATCGAATCGTGGTTCTATGTACGAAACACGTCCAGAAAGTAAGAGTACTCGATTTTTCTAATTGAAAAAAAATGTATTTAAAATCCCCTAATCCTCCAATCCCCCGATCCTCCGATCCCCCGATCCCCCGATCCTCCAATCCCTCGATCCTCCAAATCCCCCGATCCTTCGATCCCCCGATCCTCCAAATCCCCCGATCCTCCTATCCTCCAAATCCCCCAATCCTCCGATCCCCCGATCCCCGGATCCTCAAATCCCCCGATCCACCAAATCTCCCGATCCCCCGATCCTCCAAATCCCCCGATCCTCCAAATTCCCCGATCCCCCGGTCCTCCGATCGCCCGATCCTCCGAATCCCACGATCCTCCAAATTCCCCTATCCTCCAAATCCCCCGATCCTCCAAATCACCCGATCCCCGGGTCCTCCGATCCCCGGATCCTCCAAATCCCCCGATCCTCCGATCCCCCGATCCTCTGATCCTCCGATCCCCCGATCCTCCTAATTCCCCAACCCCCAAAATCCCCCGATCCTCCAAATCCCCCGATCCTCCAAATCCCCCGATCCTCCGATTCCCGGATCCTCCGATCCCCCGATCCCCCGATCTTCCGATCAATCCTCCAAATCCGCCGATCCTCCAAATCCCCCGATCCTCCAATCCCTCGATCCTCCAAATCCCCCAATCCTCCGATCCCTCGATCCTCGGATCCTCCAAATCCCTCGATCCTCCAAATCCCCCGATCCCCGGATCCTCCGATTCCCCGATCATCCGACCCCCCGATCCCCGGATCCTCCGATCCCCCGACCCCTGGATCCTCCAAATCCCCCGATTCCCCATATTCCCCGATCCTCCAAATCCCCCGATCCTCCGATCCCCCAATCCTCCGACCCCCCGATCCCCCGATCCTCCAATCCAAAATTAAATGCATTCAATGTTTTTGTTGAAATTATCATCTCACATGAAAACAATAGCGGTCAGAATTTAAAAAAAATCGGCACGGCGGCGGTCATCAAGTATACAATAACAAAGAACTTTTCAATCTGCTAAATTGCCATAATTTATGGAATTTTGAAATACAATTTGGATTCCTTTTTCTTTCGACGATTGTTCCAGAACGGGTTTGCTTTTCAACAGTTTGCTAGTGACATGATTCCAGTCAATTTTAATAGCCCGACACTGATTGGGAGGGAGATTGGCACGAAAAAAACTGTGCGAAATCAGATGCTACAAAGAAAATTGTCGGTTTAAAAAATGGTCCGGGATAAGGGTTTGAGAGTTGCCGATTGGATGAAATTAATTTTTATTTTTCTTGGCATTCCAAATTCTATTTTAGCATTTTTTTTATTTCTGGGGAAAAGTATCACAATTTGCGTCATTTTAAGTTCTAAAAAAAAAAACAATTTCGATCTTCAGAACCAAGAAATCATTGCAAAATATTAAAAATGTTTAATTTTCTTAAGCCTCATCTCTTCCTGGAAAAATTTTCATGTAACTATTTCATCGAAAAATTCTTGGTCAAAGGATCTTAGCCTAGTTCACAATTTTCTGCCGTCTTTACTCCAGCAGTTTTAAAATTAAATTACGTGTATTCATCTTTATATATTAATTACAACAGAATCTAAATATGATCCCTGAGGGACATCGAATTTCACTTAAATATTTGTTAATTAATTTCTACACGAAAGATACCATCAAATATTTAACTTTATAATGTGTCCATAATTGTCATAAAATTATAGACATTCAAATGTGTAGAAAAAATGCCTGAAGTACTTCAAGAATTTATTTTTTCACATTTGAATGGCTTTTATTTGATGGCCATTATGGGTTAAGTATAAAGTTAAATATTTACTTTTTCGAAAAAATTAATTTTTGCATCCATTCAACGATTCTGGACAAACTTATTTGCAGAACTTTTAGTGAAACAATGTCTGATGGCGATCGGAAATGGTCATGAGTCAAAAGAACGAAACGCGCTCTCTTAGTTTCACGGGCCAAGGCAGTCACGGCGTAAAAGTGGGTAGAGCCAGCCAGCTCTTTGTATTTTCCATTCCCATTTTCGACCTCTTCTCGGGTGAATGTCGCTAGGTCAAGGACGAGAATGTGTACGTTTCAGTTTTAAAGGATGAATATCAAGGTTTTCGTGATACTAACTTTTTTTAACGGCGTATTAGAATTTTTTCAAATGGCAAGATAAAATATTTAAGGGGGAAATAGAGGAAAAGAATAGAGAACTGTAAAGGTAAAAAAGTCATTTTTTGGGAAATTGTTTCTCAAAAACCAAACAACATATCGAAATTTGGTAAAAAGATCTATATTGGACAAGTAATTGACATCCTCTTCGAATTTTTTCAGAACTTTAAAAAACAAAATGGCGGCTTCCTAACATTTCTTCAGAAACGCCTTATTTTTTCAAGGCTTCACGGCCGGACCGTTTTCTCCTGAAATGTTAAGGTTATGGTTATCATACAAATAATTGTCGATAAAGCACAATAACAGCCAGACAAGTACGTAGGATATTTTTAAAATTAATTTTGACAAAATGGTTCTAAATTTCAATGCCAACAGCGCGCGGGGTTACGCGCGGATTGCGCTTCGAAAGAGCAGTGAGAGGTGCCGCGCTAATTTAAAATTTCGAACACGTACAGATTTTTCCACTATATGAAACTTTGCTATCTGATTTCTATGATGATAAGGTATACTTTAGAGCAACAAAAAAAAATTTGATTTCTAGAAAATCCTACAGTGTTTTTTCCCCTTAACTGAATTTTAAGGGAAGAAATATTTTGCGTAAAAAATTTTGACAATAGATTCCAGAAAACAATTTGTCCCAGTAAATATTTTATAGATGCACTCGTCAAAGTAACATTAGAACGAAATTTTGTCTAAATAAAATTTTTGAAACAAATTGAATTTAATTCGCAATTTTTTGGGGAGGTTTAGTTGAAATTTTTTGTAAATTTTTTTATTTCAGATTTTTTGAATGACATTTTTAATGGAAAGTATATTGCCATTTATATTTATATCCATGAATATATATTTTAAAGAAAATTATTTTAAGCGTAATAATTAATTGAAAAATACTGTCAATATATTTGTAAATTTGTCCAAATATTTTAGTATATATTTTTTATTTTGAGTGGTGAATTGATTTACTGATGATAAAAGTGTTAAGAAAAACAATTTTTAAACCCAAAAGAAACAATCGACGAAAGGTTTTATTGCATCGAAAATTAAATGTTACAATACTTCCTTTAATTTAATTTCATAGAGTAGTTCTTTTGACTAGTAGTTGCCACATTTCATCCCTTTACACACTTCTTTTGACTTCATTTAATCGGCAACACTATTCCCAATAAACCGAATCCATGAATCTTCTGTATAGTTGTGCCATATACACATAAGTCCATGATGGGACACACACAATCCCCCAATAAAAATTCTTTGAATACAATCAAATTTACGAAATCTTCGTACCTACATCCAAGTCAAACATTTTCGGTAGTTGTTTTAGACAGACCCCCTGCAAACTGTTGCCAAAATAGCCCACCTAATCCTGATGCAACCTTTAAGCATTTCCAACCTTTTTATTGAATGTGTATCATCGAGTTTATCGGTTGATGCTGCTTTTTTGGAGTAAACGAGATTTGACTTCGTCCAAAAAAAAGATAGCCACAAAAGAGTGAAGGTGAACGGCTTGTGAATGCAAGGAGCTGAGATTTGGATCCTCTATAGTTAGTTGAAGACTTTTTCTGATTGTAGTTTTTTCGGTCTTTTTTTGTAGGTTGAAACGGAAAAGAGATTTGCCGACATGCAACCCGTGAGGGTGTAAGATGTTAAAGTATTGCATCCTTTTCCATTTTCGTTACATTTGAATGGAAGTTCAAATTAGTTAGGCTGCCATGAAATTAATAACAAGCCGCGAGTGGCGACCCTTGAGGACCACACGGTCAACTTCCCAGTAATTTTTAAAAATTAAACACAATAATAATTTTGAAAATAATATTACTTTGAATAATAATAATGATAGTACTCATAACAGATATTGTAATGAATTAATATTAATCATATCATCTACGGGAGCGTCCATTGATTACATAAGGGTTTCGGTGAATGGGGGTAGATTGATTTGATTGATTCATGCGGATCAATCGGTGGGGACCTTTTGAACGTTAATTGTCATTTTCACATCGATGCTTGAAGGACAATAGAGCGCTAGCAAAAATGAAAGCAGTTTTTGTTAATACGCCCACTGAAGAGATTTTGTCGCGTGATGGCCATTTTGAATAGTTGCGTTCAAAATTGCCAACACTTCGGCATAATCACTGAATTTATATTTTTCCACGATTTTGCGTAAATGAGATTGATAATTATTTCTTATTTTCTGTTGGTCTTGAAAAATATATAATATGCAGTCAAAAATAGGTTCAATTGCATGTAAAAAATAAAAAGGAAGTAATTGAAATCTTATGATTACTAAAGAATAAATCTACTAAAAACTACAATTTTTTATTTGATGAAAGCTTTTTAAAGCATATGATCTTGCAAAGTATTGACTACAAAACATTTCACCATTCCAAGCGTTGATTACCACAAATGAAAATTTGATTGAAATTTTTCTGATTTTCAAAATTTAAGCAGTTTTTTTTATTAAAATTAAATAACTCTTAAAA
This sequence comes from Oxycera nigricornis, assembly GCA_963942545.1. Lineage (NCBI taxonomy): Eukaryota > Metazoa > Arthropoda > Insecta > Diptera > Stratiomyidae > Oxycera > Oxycera nigricornis. The sequence goes on along the minus strand of OZ012663.1, from coordinate 93,576,444 downwards.
CTATTAAAAATCTGCTCAAATTATGCGAATATTATAACACTTTGATTGAATTTACAACAACGTTTTTAGAATAAAATAAATTGAGTAATATCATTCGTATGAACCCTCTTTGAATGGTAAGTTTGAATGATTTTTTATTTTTAATTTAGGTTTTTTCATAATCATGGAACAAAATTTTGATGGTTTCTCTTGAAAAACTGATAAGAATGTATAAATTTTATAAACTGGTATCACTGTGCTGTGCAAATCAGGTTAAAAAATATTTTTTATGAAAAAAACCATAATTTTTCGCATTTTCTTCTATTAAATTAAAAAAACGGCTGAAACAAGTTTTTATAATGTTAAAAAATTCACAAAGATTTTAATACACGTCAACTGACACCATACTGATGCAAATATTATATCTGGCTCGTGAGATATAGTGAATCATAAAAATGACCTTGAAAATCATGATGACTTTTAATGATTTTTTTATTTTTAATTTAATTTTTTACGTAATCATGAGAAAAAGTTTTGATGGTGTTTCTACAAAAATTGTTTGGAGTATATAAACTTTAAAAACATTGATTACTATATTTCGCAAATCAGGTTACAAATGTATTGTTTATGAAAAAAACCCTAATTTTTTGCACTTTTTTTTCTTAAATTAAAAAATGAATCCAACGTTTTTTCTAAAAATTCGACATATTCACAAAAATGTTAATACGCGTCCATTTAAAACCTAAACGATGCAAGTCGTATGTTTGGTTCGCGAGATATAACGCATGATAGAAATGACCTTGCAGATCATGATGACTGTTAATGAATTTTTATTTTTTATATGATTTTTTTTGTAATCATGAGAAAAAAATTTTGATGCCATTTAAAAAAAAATGTGTGGATTATATAAATTATATAAACATTGATTACTTGGACTTGAAAATAAGGTTAAAAATTTATTGTTTTTGAAAAAAAACAACAATTTTTTGCACTTTTTTAAAAAAATTAAAAAACGGCTCCAAGAAATATTTTAGAAACTTGATCAAATTACACAAATGTCAATACGCGTCGATTGACACCTCTTTCAAGGAAATCGTATGTTTGGTTCGCGAGATATAACGGATGACAGAAATTACCTTCAAAGGGGCGAAACAACAAACCCCCACGACCAAAGTGTCCCAAAAACTAATCAGCTCTTAAAATTGCAAAGACATTTCGATTGACACCTTAACGAAGTCGATCGGACTTTGTTTACGTGAGTTATGCTCGTAGAAAAAACTGTCCACGAACGTACATACGTACGTACGTACATACACACACATACATCCCTTTCTAAAAACACTTTATATATACTCTATCGACCTCAAAACGTACAGAAATATTGAAAATTTCAATTTCGATTTTCGAGGCGATTACAAGAACTTCCCATATACTGGGAAGTTAATAATTAATTTAAAAATAAATACGTGGAAGCAAGTTTCCAACTATCCCACCATTACAGCTCTGTTCATCCCGTTTACATTTTACTTAGATTCAAGGACGACTCGTCATGATCTTCAATGAAAAAAAATGCGCCAAGTTTTTATAGATCAGGCCATAAATGGATAGATAGCAAAGTTCATTCGGTCTCATACGTAGTCTAGACTTTAGATACGACATAAACGTATCAGCTACAAGTTGTATCTAGAAGATCGTATTAGGCCTAGCGATCACTTGCATTACAGGTTGATGTCTTTCGTCCGATTGTAATTAGTAAGTAGTCAACATTTGTGCCATTCATTCTGCAGGCGGTCAACTATAACGTGGATGGATCCTTGGCTTGTATCGCTTGCTGTTGCCATTTTAAATGGATACGAGGAATCCGTCAATCATTGCCGCCAAAAGATTTATTTATGCCAAGACATGGTACAAAAGTGCAGATTTGTTTTAACACAATTGCAGGCCCGTCATGTTGCGATGGGAATTGCATTAGTAAATGACATGATCAGATTGTGATTAAGGGATAGCTGGTAACGGAAATTTTACTTTTCAATATTATTAGAGGCTAATAAAACTCTTAGCTTTTCTTCCAGGTTCATACCATTTTTATCTGGTGATCTACTTCAATCTAAAAAAACCTTTTGGAGTAGAACTTAACATCGTTCCAATGATGATCTGACCTCTGAAGCTATGATCACCACTTCTTTTGAAATTTTTGGCTGACAATACACCCCTTAATTCTTTAAAATTTTTTTTACTCACTTACAAGACTGTTTTCCTTTTCCAATCCAACACGGACAAGTTTTATGTCATAAGAATCAAGAAACAAAGCTCGCGAGGACTTGTATAGCTTGTTTGGATAAATGAAAGAGAAACCAACCTCAGTTTAAGTCACCGTTGAAGAATTGTGTCAAAATGTTTGATGTGTGGGGACGTACCTGAATATCAAGACATTCAATACAACAACCGACAAACAAGAATAAGCAATTGAATTTCTATTTATATCTTGAACTTGTTTGTCGTATCTTAAAGATGACGATTGGAAATAAACGCGAAGGTTTTTTTTAATAATCATCGTCATTTCTGGGAAGGAAAAATTGACGGATTATTGAATCAGTATCTTGAAGACTTTGCAAGATCACAGATATTATGTTAAGCATTGAAACGAAGTGCATTCAAAATGTATTTCAGATCTTTTTTGGAGGTTGTTCTTTACGCAATCTTCATTGATCGATTTGTGCTATATTTTATTGGTAGTAATGTTCAATTGTTTTTTTCTAAGTTACCAATTTTTCAATCATATTCTGCCATGAAACATTAGCCCAAATTGAATATTATTCTTCTTGTTCGTGTTTCAGGAGTACTATGGAACAACAGCCCTAATCGAACCATATCCTCTTCAAAATTGTTTAAGGATCCGAAACCATAATATTACCGTCAAAAAGTTATTGGTCTCGGACTATTTTCCACTTTATTTTAATATTTTTTTTAAAAAAAAATGACCTCATGACCTTCATTGAAAAAGAAATAGAGGAAAAAGGAATTCTACCTAGAATATGGCATAGATATGTCGACGACATTATTGCGGTAGTGAAGACGAAGGACCTAGAAAGCATCTTAGGAGCGATGAACAAAATAAATAGGACCATACAATTCAGTATGGAAGTGGAAACAGACAGCCGAATTCCATTCCTAGACATTTTTTTTTTCGTCGTTGGGAGATGGAAATCTTCAAAAGATACCGAGTTGCTCCTGCTTCTCGGCATGTCGGAATACTAATCATTAGGGAGAATAATAGACTAGAATACGATATCCATAGAAAGCATGCTATGCAGCAAAAAATGGCTGCTTAATGGTACAGAAATTGCCGACCCCTCCCTTTAAGCAACGATAGATTCAATAAGGAACTAGCGTACATAAAAGCCACAGCAGAACTGAATGGCTACACCGGAAATGATATCCAGCAAATAGTAAACAAGAAACAAATCTAGCAATACAACCGAACACTATACAACGAATGGCCAACACTTACTTCCCAGTGTTTCAACACATTAAACGAATATTGAAAAGGAGGAATATAGAAAGCGTGGGTTCAAGGAAATATGCACAGCTGAAAACGGTCCTGGGTAAACACCCAAAAAATGTATGGGTGAAAAGTGGCATTGATAAGGTGACCTGCCCTGAATGCTCTAAGACGTGCATAGGACAAACGAAGCAATTGGTGGTGGGTAACACTCCAAGAGCACCTAAGGGAGGCTAAACTGGTGTGAGAGGGGCGAAAACAACCAACAGGATTGCAACTAGGGACCGTGAAACACATCATTGAGAGCCACCACGAGATATCGAAGGAACATATAGCAGTGGTCAAGAAAGTCTCCAAGCAATCGAAATTGGACTCCTACGAAAGCCTTTTTATCAACAAGGAACCAATGGTGAACAGATGAAACACCGATACAGCCAACTGCCTTTCATCATTATTTAAACTCAGCCTTAATTATATCCCTTAGTTGTATCCACTAATGTTAGGTATATATAGGCATCACATACTTTGAAATTTAGTAACGATACAACACTGAGGAAGGTAACAACTAGCTGCTGAAACATATGTTCGTGTCTAAAATAAAATATCCACTTTGAAGGAAATTAACGTTCTTGTGTTTTTTAATTTTTTTTATCATAATATTACGCCAGAAAGGGTGTCTCTCGGTGCTTATGTACGGATGTGAAATATAGGTCCTTCCACAGAGATTTGGAAAAACAACTATTGACATCCTTGAGGACGACAATCAAATAATCAAGGTACGTCTTTATGCCCTTCATCATATGAGATAAGAGAATTGAAAGGAATTTTCGAAATTTTGATAGCCTCAAACATTCAAGACAAATAATTTCCACAAAAATCTTCGTCCTGTATTTAATAGAAAAGTTCTTACGATTGCGTCGCTGAACATCAAAAATATATTCACGTCATAGTTTCAGATAATTAACAGAGCGCAGATGGAGGATCTGCACCACCAACATGTTTAGATGCGTGCTTGATCATCAAATACACAAACCTAAGAGATGGACGATAAATGACATGAATCATCGTTTTCGCTTGAGCAAAATAAACCTTCAGTATAGCGAGCGACACTAAGTTTGCTATTAGTTGAGAACAACACCATTCTAACTTTTGCAAGAAATCTCTATCAAACAGCACTAGTCTTGAGCAGTCAAGAACAACGATGCTAGCTTACGCGAGAGCTCTTCATCAAACAACACTAATCTCGATTAGTCGAGAACATCACCATCAGCTATTTAAGCGCCGGTGTGGAGCGAGGACAATTCAATTCGTGTACGTATAGAATGTGATAAAATAGTCCAAGTCTCATACAGGAATCCAATAAAAAGACGATGAAGATCGTAAGAGAATTTCCTTGCAGATCACCCTATTTCACTTTCCGATTGAATAAGTACAGGGTGAGCCATCTTTCGTGTCGGTATCTGAACACTTACTAACTTTGAAAAAAAAAACGATTTTAATATATGAGGTATTTTTATTCAATTTGGTCCTTTGCAAATTATTTTCACTACTTTTTGAAAACAACATCAATTAAGTGAGTAGTAAGACAGACACTTTCATAAAAAAATCCTGGGGGTTAGATCGGGAAGAGCTGTACCCTACATGCTGAAAGTGTAATAGTAAGCCAACATAAATATGTTCAAAGTGTAATACATAGTAAGCCGCCGTAAATATGCTCAAAGTGTACTAGTAGCGACAGCCAACTATAGTAAGTCGTCTTTAATAGCCTGGAAGTATACTAGTAGCGACAGCTAGACCAAGCCAAAGTGTACTACTAAGCCAAAACCAAAATGTATTACTAAATCGAATGTTGTAGGAGTGAAGAGTATTTCGCAAATAGTAAAACAGACACTTTTATAGAAAATCCTTTGGCGTTAGTGAGAGACAGCACATGCTTAAAGTGTGTTACCTCGGCGAGCTACCCGACACAAAAGTACATTAGTGGGTCGATAGCTTTTTCTATGGAGATCTGGTTTTGAGTCAGGTCGGCTGGCTGTGTGTGCTATACGATGGATCGTGAGCTGGGTTTTTGAGAGCGCTGGTTGGTTGAGAGCTGGTTTGAATACGGGGAGAGTGGTTTTGATACGGGGTTTCGTGAGCAAGGTGAAGAGTTCGAGCGTTGTGTTTAAATAGAGATAGATATGGTTCTAGCAAGATCGAAAAATAATGGTTTTGAATGAAAGTGTCGTGGAAAAAACCACATGGCAATCGTAGCGTAAAAATTTCAGAGAGTCGACGTCTGCGTGATCGGAGAGCGATGAAATGATGACTTTTGCTTGAGATATTTTGGACGGGCTTCGAGTCTTCAGAGCGTGTAGATGATGATACAGTTCGGTTGCATGCGTTTTTTTGATTCGATATTATATCAGGTTATTTTGTTTGATCTAACTTAAGGGGTTATACCCAGTTGTAATTTTCAAAAAATCTATTTTTTTTTGTTGCATTTTCGGAATGTATATTTAACTCATAATATTCCCTGAAAATTTCAATTCGATCCGACAAGTATTTATCGCACATTCGCTTATTCGATATACGAGGTAACGCGTCTCGGACTGTTAGATAGTGAGCGGCGCACAGACCGGAGTCTGTATTGTACCTGCTCTTTTCTTGCTTTGTTTTCCTAGGTATAATTGACAGCATCAACTCAAAGTATTAGAAGCTGCTGATGATGCAGAGGGTCCATCTTATGGCCCTGGAATAGATGACATCACGTAAGTAAAAAAAATTATCTATGTGTAAACTTCTTCCGAAACGTGTTTTTCTCAAAACTATTTTTTCCAAGTCGGTGGCCAAGATTTCGTAACGATAATTAATAACGTAACGTAACTTTTTCAGATGTATTCCCCAGGTATTAATCGAAGGAATAATATTTCGGATTATTTCAATTTTTTAAAAAAAATTACGTGGCAATTTTCGTCGAAATTCCGCCAGAAGCCTGGAAACAAGAACCTCCATTAATGTGCAATATTAGTGTTAGCAGAGTTGCCAACCAAACAAGCACACTAGTGAGCAGGAGTTTGTCGACTAGACACGGAGGTTCGAAAACCCAAATATGTATGGAATTGCTACGTATGCACAATTAATATACGCTACCATTGGCAGTCGTTATACTTCGCGGATACAAATAATACAAATAGTTGAAGTATAATGAGCTTAATCCATCAATAAGCCTAACCGTGGTCGTGCTGTCTGGTGGCGGATGGTGAATGACAGCACCTGAAAAGGATGCCGTCGGTCACCCCGAAACCACACATCCCATTTACTTGAAATGTTTACAGTATGTTCAAAACTAGTGTTTGCTAAGAAGTACGTAGGTTTTTTTTGATGTAGCATATTAGCTATAAACAATTTTCGAGCGTTTTTCTTACATTTTTTTCAAAATGACGCCATTGTGTCAAAAATCAATTCAAACAAAAAATCTTACGTACTGCTGTGGCTGTTATTATGCTTTATCGACAGTTATTTGTTTGATAACCATAACCTTAACATTTTAGGAGAAAACAGTACGGCCGCGAAGCCATGAAAAAATAAGGCGTTTCTGGAGAAATGATAGGGAACCGCCATTTTGTTTTTGAAATTCCTGAAAAAAATCAAAGAGAATGTCAATTACTTGTACAATATAGATCTTTCTACCAAATTTCGCTATGTTGTTTGGTTTTTGAGAGAAAAATTCTCAAAAAATGATTTTTTTAACCTCTACAGTGGTGTTCCCCCTTAAGCGGTGATTCAGTTTCAAGTGATCAGACGGAGTAAAGACTAGAGACAAGTGAACGTCGATTGCACACCCGGTGAACTGAGATGATTAGCCAAAAATTTTCAACCCTCTAGTCTTGAAGAAGTCACACGAAGTCCGGAAGACTTGAATCCACGAAAAAATCTTGGTCGGACGAGGTAACAAACATACTGTGTCTTTTAGACGAATCTAAAAGACATAATATGTTTGTTGCCTCTCCATGAACTGTATGACCAAAATTTTTTCGTGGATTCAAGTCTTCCGGATTCTTAGCAGATTGAAACATGATTAAATCATTACAGAAAGCTTGAATGTTCAACATAAACTATACCATCCGCTAAAAAGTTTTAATGCAAAGTATTAACACGACATCCACAAAACAGTTTACTAATCTTATTCATACATCATATGCGAACGAATTGCTTGAAACTGTACAAAGTCTATATCAAATTTACCTTCGTTTTCTTCAACTTTCCGTTCATTATACTTTAAGTTCACAAAAGATGTTTACATCTTAAGATACAAATCAAAATCTCGTGATCTCAAGTCCAGTCAACATGCTCTCATTAATCATCGTTCTCAATTTATACATATTCATGCTTTGTAATGTGATTTCGCATTAAATTCGTTAAGCTTCTTTTCAACTTCTTGCCCCCCGACTACATAATATATATATTGTGACAAAAAACTACAAATAATAACTTTTAAATACGTATCATGTGCCTGGGACGGTGATGATGATGATCCAGAATTGATTTGAAGATTACAAAAAAAATAGTACAGAAAAATATACAAGAGATCAATCACCGAAAACAAGCCATTGATTTTTTTTTGTCTTCGGCAAAGCTAAGAAAGGTTGAGCTGACAAACAAATCAACTGAAGAATTTTTCAGATCAATTCAGAAGTGATTTTGTAGAATTCTTATATTCAGATTGATTAATCTGGACGATATCGTCAGAAAGGTGATTTCAATTGCACAACGAATATTCAGTTGGAAACTCATGGAAAAAATGATAAATTTTTGAACACGCTTAGTGTATTGGTAAACAAAATGTATTTATTTCGGCAAAGAACTTTTTTTTGGACCAAGATCACAGCTAAGAATTGCCTGTTGTTGGTTCGGTAGGGTTCAAATATTTTTACTAATCGGTCATGAAAATAATAAATCAAATCATCTAGTTTTAAAACATGAAAAATTGAACGCTATTCATTTTGAAATAATTCTACAAACTAGTAAATATTGAGCTTAGATGCGTGGCTTGGAAGATCGGGTACTTGTTCTTTGATTTTCGCTTCATGAGCACGAATTCAAAATATAATAAGAATTTAGGTCCATCAAACGTATTAAGACAAGTTTAGATGATCATATCTGTTTCATTTGAAAAAAAACAACAACAGACGTACCAAACAGCATTACAAGATCTGAATTTTTTCACAGATAATCCAGTCAAAAATGTTTCGATTCTTTCATACATATTTAAATCAATTCATAGTTTTCAAAATGGATATTTTGGGAGCTGGTGAATCGAACGTTAAGGTGTCACTCTTCATGATACCCATTGAATATCCGACCAATGATGGTGGTACTGATCATGGAGCACTATATTGCCTTTGACCAAAGAGAGGCCAGCAACTCTTCCAGGTTATGTTTGGTTACTACGATCTCTAAAGCTCAAGGCTATACTTTAGAAATGTTGGATTAAATTTAACAACATTAGCAACGGAAACTGGAAAATTTGAACCGTAAACACAATCAGACTCCTATTAAATCTTAATAAAAAAAGGGATATTGTTACAGATATATTCCGCGTAACGTTCAACACTGCACCGCAGCCGATCCTCGCCACGGTTTGGACAATCCCACCTGGCTTAAACTCGCAAAGAGGGGTGTGGGAATGTATTTTTTTAAAGGGCGCCACCCATTTCTGCGCCGAGACTGTCCTGTCCACGAATCCCGAATCGGGAGCAGGATTCGCGACCACCCAAAACCACCGACCGAATAGAAAATTTAGGACAGACGCACCCAAGAGCTGAAAACGCGATTTCCGCCTCGCTACTTCACACAATTAACACAGTTTCTTATTTATTTTTTCGAGATTCAAACCTATCTATCCCTATCTACATATATATGCTTAATTCTACTTAAAATTTCGTTTCTCCGTAATTTACTCTGGTGTCTGCTTCCTGACTCTTGATCTCGCTCGTTCACCGCTCGGCGTCCTCGTCTTCCTTCTATCAGCGCAGCACTCAGTCGCTCCAGCTTCGCATTCAATGATTCCGACACCAAAACGCACTAGCCTTGGACTCCCCAAGCTCCGCACCGATAAAGATTTTGGACCAAAAAGATCCCGTCGGCTGTTCCGCGACGCTATTTATCGGAAAATCCGGATCCCGTTCGACGGTCAATGGCCCACGAGTTTGCTGACTTCATCGAAGCTTTCCTAGCTTTGGGACCGGTTTTGGCGACGCACGTCAGCTGACGATTGAAGCTTCGTGGGTTTGGCCAGAGCGTTGCACCTCGGTGCGGGGGGATGCTGTGACTGCTGCTTGTGGGATGTGGTTGGAGTGCTGGTGAAATAATCATGGCAGTCGTTAACCATGGTGAATTGCAAGTATCAATGGTTGTGGGTATCACAGGTGCATAGTAGACTCCATTGGTGTATCGTAGACCGGGCGGAGCTTGGATTTGGATTTGTTGCGGCGATGGTGTGAGCGTTGTTTGTTGCCGTGATTGCTGGAAACTATCTGCAGGGTCTTTGACGTTGACTGTAATGCATTTTGCTGTTGAAGATACTTCAACTACGCAGCCTCGCGCGCACGGTCAGGAACACTCTCCATAAAAACCGTACTACCTACTTAGTTACCTAATCCAACATCCTTAACATACCTACATCTCCTCTATATTTATATAATTCCAATAATCCTTACCTGAATTGACCTACTCCCTACAATATAATTCATTAATAACAATATAATCCATTGATTGGCTTGATTGTGTGAAGTGGCGAACGTAACATTATCAATATTTAGAAAGATAGCGTTTACCCGCACGATGGTTTGGGGTGTTCGAAAACAGGGCAGTCCCCTATTTTGCCCTTATGGGTTTTTGGATCGACCACGTTGCGTGGCGAACGTAACAACATAAGATTAGTATCACGTAGCCCAAAAAAATGAAATGGTTTGGTTATGAGTTTAAAGACAAATGATGGCACATTGTCCTTACTAGTGGTAAACCAATCGAAATGCACTAGAAAGAAGAAGAGACCGCGAAACATTGAAACAAATTAACAGGAACCGCGATCGCAACAGGAAAAATTGATCGAAACTTAAAGTCCAACACCCAGAAGATCAGCATAAAACAAATCAGCTCATCAAGGTTCTTGTGAAGAAGATCCCAGATACATTTATTGACGATATTTAATGTCAAAGAAAACTGAGTGGCGATATTCAGATTTTATATATTAACCTTCACCTGGCACCATGGAGTACGTACATACCCCGCGAGTAGTAAGTGACGTACCATGAAACCAGGTTTTGTATGGGTGGGAACGTGTTTTTCAATCAGTTCCAACCAGTGCAGATTGGTGCTTGGTGTACGCCGATACAAGGGGTTTGGATGGGGAATCGGTGCGTTTTTGAGTCTGGTGTACGGGTGCCTGGTGGCTGTGATTTGTTTTTGTGAAGTTCTCGCCAATTTTCGATATCTGAATCTTCGAAATTGAAACTCGTAACGACATCTATCGGTAGTCAAGGGATATACTTTTATACCCATGTCAGTGGGATAGCGCTGCGCCAGTAGTTCGTCTGCAGCAGTCATCAAAAGCAGTTTGGGGTGTGTACGTACCCCACCGTGCCATCAACGTCGTTTTTTTCTTGAATTGGAGCATTTTTTGTGTTTTTAATTTTCGTGTTTAGGAAGAAAAGAGATGTACGTATGCGTCAAAATGTTTTTTTACGATTTTCCACGTTTTTTGTTTACGTTTAAAATGGCGTATAATTTGCGATCTCGATATTTACGAGAGCAGTTGCTCGAGGATGAATTTTGAGAGCGTGCAAAGCCGTTCAAAATCAGGAAGAAATAAAATAATTGCAGATTATTGTTAAGAAAAAGATTATTTATATTTAATTACGCCGTATTTGGAACGTCGTCTTACTCAATTGAGCCTCCCCATAGATTTGAAACTGGGAATAAGAACAATTTTGAATCGATCGATTTTGTCTAAATGTCATTTACAAAATTTGAATGTTGTCATTAGGCAAAATTGCGCCTTATGTGCTCGGAAGAAAGACAAGAAGACAGATAAAGGATGTGCATCCAGCAAACGTCCTATATGTATAGACCATAGGATTTTTGATGTGCCCGATTGTACCGGTTAGTAATTTAAATTTTTTTATAAGCTACAAAGCTTTTTTTTCATTAACTCTACTTTTTTTAAAGATTTTTTTTTGTAATAAATTTGTTTAAAAAATACCAAAAGCAACGATTTTTTACAATATTTCGAAACTCATTTTTTTCGTAAAACCCATACCTTAATTTCTCAAAATAAATACCTTTTTTGAAAGATACATGTAAACTATTATTCTACTTTTATAGTTATGTAACAGGAGAAGACACATCTAAAATTTTAGCCCTTTTTATCGAAAAGCAAAAACAGTTATGAATTCTTTTTTGTAAAATAAAGGATTTTTTTCAGGTTTCCGAATTTTTTATGAACGCTAATTTTTTTCAACTCGGACTATTCTACAGTTTGAAGTGGTATCTAAAGATGATCAATAATCAATATTTCAATTTTTACAAGGATATTTCTCACTAGGGTTCGTACGTGCCCGACGAGTCCAGGTTTGTTACTCACGATGAGCATGCCAGGTGAAGGTTAATGATCTATAATAGATACGTTAGAGTTCCACTATCCATAAATAAATTTCTCGGTGTATTGGTTCCTACGGAAGCAACATCAATTGTGAAATTGAACCACACTTGTCACAGTCGGCATACGTTATTCTCATAGACAGATCCATTCCCTTGTATGCATGGGCAATTTTTTAAATGAAATTCGGTCCTTGTTTCGCAAGTTCATGCAGTCTTGGTCAAGACACAATCTGCCGAGACACTCAGCTGCACCACCAACAAAATAGCCTAGCCAAGCATGTCGACTACGGTCTAGGACGTGTCAGACAATCTCAGAAAGAGCCAACAACCATGTCACATACGAAAAAAAGGAAATCTAGGAATAGTGACTCGCAGAAAAGTCACCTGTGGTCGAATTCAAAGTTCGACCACCACCTCAGAAAAAAGGTGGTGAAAGAAACGTCGTTTGAAATTCGATAAATGAGGATGGTAAACACCTCCTGCGGGATTTGAAGGCGACAGTAGCGTAATTGTGGAAGGCAAAGAAAAATTTCGGAAATGCGAACAGCGTATTTGAGTATCACTAGCAAAGGAGGAAACAACAGCAGCAGAGGATGCAACTGTGGTATTTGTACGGCGGCGAACTATTAGAAATATAAATGTAATTATTGCTAAAGTGTTTAAAATTCGTAAAAACTAGATTCAATTTGCTTTAAAATTGCTTGGTATGGAGTGTGCTCTGGGAATTTCTTCACCTTTCACTTGGTTCCTCATTTCAGAAGCGAAATTTCATAGATCCGAACCACTTCTCGTTTAAGGTTTGGTGATTGAGTAGTCTCGGCACACAAAAACGAGAAGTGATCGCTAAATTACACTAACCATTCTGTGGCAAGTTACGAGTTCGTGTCGAAAAGCGTTCGTGGACAAGTATCACTTAAAAATATTAAAATAAAATTTTCAAAATTATATCCCATGATTTAGGTCACTCGCGGCTACAGTGCAGCCTGCACAATTTTGTATCTAAGTTCTATTCTATGAATTCCTATTTGAAGTCACACCAAGAAAATTGTCTAAACTTCTTTATTAAATCGGTCACCAGTTTCGTGGTTGCAAATTCACTATCTAATAGAAGGAGCTACAAATTTTTCGTAATGGTCTAAATTTGTCCGTCTGGCATAGAATGACTTCATTCTTTTGTTTGACAAGATCACCAACAGATTGTATCTTACCTACAAATTAATTAGTTAAATAAAGATCTCTCCAGCCATACTCTATATAATCACATTAACAAAAAACCAACTAACTAATCAAGTTCCTTGAGAACAAGATTTATGACTTCGCTTTCGTGCACATTTCCGTTCGATTATGGAGCAAGACATCTTGGGCAGAGTCTTGGCACGTTTCTATATACAATTGAGTCAAGTCTACGGCATGGATTCACGTTAATCGTTGAATGTTACTATTAGACTGCATGCTAAGTGTGCAACTATGTTGCAGCCTCTTCACTAACCCATTCTAGTCGGGTCCGCGAAGAGCCAACGTAGGGCCCGTATTTAATAGTCGACGACAAAAGGTGTAAAAATCGTTCGTTCTAACTTCTTGGGAAGATGATAATCTGTACTCGGTGGATGATAAGAACAGGAGGAGAAGGAGCACTTCTGCATGTACCGACATATATAATTGTGAAATGTTGATCCTTTGGCGGCGCAAAACAAAGTGCTCTCTACTTTTTCATAGTCTAGTATGGTTTCGTTATGGTTAGATCTGTAAATGAGTGCAGGGTATTCTGGGCTTGTTTGTTGGTCAGGTTTTAAAATAAGTAATTTTTATTACTCTTCACTATGCCATTTACTATTCAACCATTCGACTAAAAAGCTTCAGCATACTCATGCTGACCGTTTACATAAAGTACGGCTGAATTTCTACTGCTTCCCAAACCTCTCCTATTCATGACAATAAACTAGACTTTACAATCAAGCACCCAGCAACTTTTGAAAAATGTTAACAAATAGAAGTCGTGGTCGTGGCTACAACTTAGCCAAAGCACTTTTTGGATTGCTAAGAATATTTTATGACAAAAAATTCTTCACTGAAGTTAATTTCCTTTGTGAATATTGATGACATCTCTGTGGTTTTCAAATTTCACTGGGCTTTAGCCAAGGGCCGGTCTTTAACATAAATCAAATTTTAGTCTTACTATTCGTAAAAAAATAAAACATGCAGCCACCCATGATGATGTTGGCTGTGCTCAGTAATTTTCATTCATTATGCATTATGCAGGAATTATGCAAAAGTACGGAAGGTAAGTAATAACATTTTTAAGAATTTTGATGGATTTCGCTTTGATTGAAAATGGAGAAATTTGAATTCCTTGCATAAATCACACCTATCTTTAATTTATTGTCGTTACTTTATTATCATATTGTTAAATTTATCGAACCCCTGACTATATTTTCTTCATCTAATTATTCAATTAGTATTACTGTTGTATTTTTTATAGACAAACCGTTAAAAAATGAGCTTTTGATGCAGCATATCTTATAGGATTGAACTTACAGTAACCCAGAATTAATCGTATATTCAAATTTTTATTTACGGAACGTGCCAGACACATGGCGTGCCCGACACGTGGCGTGCCAGACACGTGGCGTGCCAGACACGTGGCGTGCCAGACACGGGCCGTGCCAGACACGTAGCGTGCCAGACACGTGGCGTGCCAGACACGTGGCGTGCCAGACACGGGGCGTGCCAGACACGGGCCGTGCCAGACACGGGCCGTGCCAGACACGTAAAGTGCCAGACACGTGCCAGACACGGGGCGTGCCAGACACGTGCCAGACACGGGCCGTGCCAGACACGTGGCGTGCCAGACACGTGGCGTGCCAGACACGTGGCGTGCCAGACACGTGGCGTGCCAGACACGTGGCGTGCCAGACACGTGGCGTGCCAGACACGGGGCGTGCCAGACACGGGGCGTGCCAGACACGTAGCGTGCCAGACACGTAGCGTGCCAGACACGTAGCGTGCCAGACACGTAGCGTGCCAGACACGTGGCGTGCCAGACACGTGACGTGCCAGACACGGGGCGTGCCAGACACGTGGCGTGCCAGACACGTGGCGTGCCAGACACGGGGCGTGCCAGACACGGGGCGTGCCAGACACGTGGCGTGCCAGACACGGGGCGTGCCAGACACGTGGCGTGCCAGACACGTGGCGTGCCAGACACGGGGCGTGCCAGACACGGGGCGTGCCAGACACGGGGCGTGCCAGACACGGGGCGTGCCAGACACGGGGCGTGCCAGACACGGGGCGTGCCAGACACGGGGCGTGAGAAAGCAATAAAATTCAAATAATCCCATAAGAAATCAAGAGAGAAGACCAATTCAATTTATATCAATAATTCAGGTCATTTTTAACAAACTAGTTTTACCTGAAATGAAATAGGGTTTAGTTTAGACGTTGCACAGCAAGAAATATTTTTCAGTTACCATTTTTTGGAAGACCTTGGTTTAATTATGAAAAGAGTAAACGAAGGGATGATACCGAGTTGTGTTTCAGACCAAATATGGTATGCAGATTAGAATTGGGGACATCCGAAAAGACTTGACTTTCGTTGGAAGATAAACAACACTTTGATGGAATCGTCGTTTGTTTTTGTTGAATAAACTAATGTTCAAAATCAGCATATGTGTGTGTTATATGTTACTAATAAATATTACATGTACTAATGGGGGCCATATTACTCTACAACTGTAGTATTTTTCTTTTCACTGAAAGGTGCATATACGTCTATTTTTTGTCCTAATATGCTAGTACATCCTAGGCGTCATTACAAATTGAAATAAATACAAAATTACACCCAATAAATTGTCCATATCGTTGAAAAGCCATCGTCAAAAGAATAATAGTCATCGACAAGAACATTTTCAAGAAGCTTACGTCCAGACCAAAAACAAACAAATCCACATATATCGAACATCAGACATAAATAGTTTGTCTTTTATTCGCTTTCTTAGCATAGCTAACATAAATTTCCCGATTATGCAAATTGAACAATAGATCACTCAGCTTGCAAAGGTGAGATCGTCAGAGCGCAATCACTATTACAGCCATTCATAATATGTAGTTTTTAGTGCTTTATCTGTAAACCCAATCACTATAAATTGCACTTGACTTGCAACGATGATACGCAACCGATTTCGGAATCTATTATATCAGCGTTCGAAAGACGATCTTGCGATCTTTCCGTATCTCGGGGAAGTGATTTGAGCATTTCTCCGAGGCTACATTACCAATATTGAAACAATATGCATATCGAGTTCTTGCAGAATAGAAAATGCTGCTGCAAGCCATGATCACTGGCACGATCATCATCATCGAGAACTATCAAATCATGACAGATTGACGAGATACGGTTGATGACCTCCTCCACTATCACGGTATCTAACGTTTGTGGTCTTGTGATGATTGCTTTCACGCTCAACGTGAATGTGTTACCAATTTTGAAAGAGCGGTAACTGAAGAACCATATTTCTGTTCAACAAGTTGTTCACATTCATTGTGCTCAAACTTTTGGTTATAGGCTTCAGATCAGTTTACATATGTTGGCATAGATATATCATGAGAAAAGAATCCTCAATAGCCACGGCTTCCAGTTATCTGGTTCCTATGGAACATCTTGTTTGAATGCGCCCTCTAGTTTTCTCGCTCCTTTAATTTACAACCCTTAAAAGTGATTTTCTCACTTCTTCCTTTGCCTGGTTAACTTTTGCTCGGCCTTTCATGATCCTCTTAAGAGCCAACAACTGAATTTGACACAGTTTTGCAAGGATGCACCTTAGAAGTGACGCTCAAAAATACTTAATATCTTTTCAGAGACCTGTGTCAGGACCCAAATTTACATTCAAAAACCAAAACAAATCTTTCTATATTTTCCATTGAAGACAACACTATCTGCCCAATCATCATAATCCATCCGATCGATCCACATTATACAAATAGTAGATACAATATCTGAATCCGAGTTTTGTTTTACTTCGAACTGGATGCCACCATTCCTTTATTGACCCGTGAGTGTTTTATACATGTCCAGTAAGCAAATGATGTTGAAATTTGTTGTGGTTATTTTTCACATTTTACATTTATTAATGTGATTGTGAGTTTAGCATATTTCCAATCAATAGGAAATACCGGAAATATTTTTACATGAAGTGTTTCTCTTCATAAAAATCGAATACACAGGAAAAGTGGTAGATGAAGCACCTTGAAATAATCAATTGCAGAAGGATTAGTTGATGAAGCGCTAATGCTGATGTTTTCACACAAGCAAATATTTAACGAAAAGAATAATTGGTTTGTTGTAAGACAATAGAAAACCCATTGAAAGATGACTTCAAAAATTATGGATTTAATCATTCATTAAACTCCACAAACACAAAAAAAAATATTTCTTCAAAAATCAGTGTACAAATTATGTGGACCCTATAGACCAGGGCGGATCTGTAAAAAAACGACTACATGTGGCCGTTGAGAGGAGCATGCTAATTTTTGTGGGAAAAGTTGTGGAATAGCTCGCATCAAAATAATTGATCTATGCTCCCTCTCAAAAAAAACGGGAACAATGAAATAGGCATCAAAATGTTTAAAAATTTAAAAAAATCTTGTTTTTTCTGCTTGTCTCACTCCTAACATAAAAACGGTTTATTCCAGAGCAAAGTTGAATGGGAATAAAAGTTGCGTAATAAAATTTTCTACAAAATAAAATTAATTTAAAATTCTCAAACATTTAACCCTTGCCGAAAAATAGCAATAATTTTTTAAAAAAATGGAATAAAAGACGTTTCTTATTCAATTTTTGTTTACCATTTTAAATAAACTAAGGACCTTCATAGTTCACCTAAAAAATTTATATAATAAAACAAAACAGCACACAATATTTATCAAAATCAAATCAATAGATTTCACATAACAGCTTGCCAATCAAAATTTATTGAAAAAAATTCAAATTTTTTTGAAATCTTGCAAGTCAGAAACTAAAGCCCATAGAAGTTTGAATTTTTTTACATATAGAAGACCACTTCGCGTATTGAATGCATTTTACAAAACTAAAATCGAATTATTAAGGTGTCCTCAGGATTTTTTTGAAATTATAAACATTTTTTTGCTAATAAATAAATTGAATATCTCAGTAACCATTAATTAACTTTCCAGTATATGGGAAGTTCTTGTAATCACCTCGAAAATCGAATTTGAAATTTTCAACATTTCTTTACGCTTTGAGGTCTATAGAGTATATATAAAGTGTTTTTAGAAAGGGAGATTTGTGTGTGTGTACGTACGTACGTACGTTCGTGGACACTTTTTTCTACGAGCATAACTCACGTAAACAAAGTCGTATCGACTTCGTTAAGGTGTCAATCGAAGCGTCTTTGCAATCTTAAGAGCTGATTAGTTTTTGGGACACTTCAGGTGGGGGGGATAGGTTTGTTGTTTTGCCCCTTTTAAGGTCATTTCTGTCATGCGTTATATCTCGCGAACCAAAGATACGATTTGCATTGTGTCAATCGACGCGTATTAACATTTTTGTGAATTTCTCAAATTTGGAAACAAATCGTTGGAGCCGTTTTTTAATTTAAGAAAAAAGTGCAAAAAATTAGGTTTTTCTTCATAAACAATAAATTTTTAACCTGATTTTTGGAACACAGTAATCAATTTTTATAAAATTTACATACTCCAAACAGTGCTTGTAAAAACATCATCAAAACATTTTCTCATGATTACGAAAATAATTAAATGAAAAATATAAAATCATTAATAGTCATCATGATCTTCAAGGTCATTCGCTATATCTCACGAACCAGATATAATATTTGCTTCATTAAGGTTACAATCGACCTGTATTAACATATTTGTTTTTTTTAACATTATAAAAATTCGTTTCAGCCGTTTTTTTAATTTAATAGGAGAAAATGGAAAAATTAGGGTTTTTTCATAAAAAAACATTTTTTGGACCTGATTTGCACAACACAGTAAGAAGTGTTTATAAAATTTATACATTTTTATCAGTTTTTGAAGAGAAACCAGCAAAAAAAAATTTCAATGATTATGAAAAAAAAACAAAATTAAAAATTATAAATCATTCAAAGTTACCATGTAAAGGGTTCATACGAATGATATTACTTTATATCCTTTATTATAAATAAATTGTTGTGAATTCATTCGAAGTTTTCAAATATCTGCATAACTTGAGCAGTTTTTTAATAGTTTTTACAGTCTTTTAATTAAAAAAAACTGCTTAAATTTTGAAAATCATCAAAATTTCAATCAAATTTGTATTTGTGGTAATCAAAGCTTTGAATGGTAAAATGTTTCATAGTCAATATTTTGCAAGATCATATGCTTTAAATAGATTTCATCAAATAAAAAATTGTAGTTTTTAGTAGACTTATTCTTTAGTAATCGTAAGATTTCAAATACTTCCTTTTTTACTTTTTACATGCAATGGAACCTTTTTTTGACTGCATATTATATATTTTTCAAGACAAACAGAAAATAAAAAATAATTATCAATCTCATTTACGTAAAATCGTGACAAAAATATAAATTCAGTGATTATGCCGGAATGCTGGCAACTTTGAACGCAACTATTCAAAAGGGCCAGCACGCGACAAAATCTCTTCAGTGGGCGTAATAACAAAAACTGCATTCATATTTGCTAGCGTTCTTTTGTCTTTCAATCATCGATATAACAAAAGAAAAGGACCCCACCGATTGGTTGATCAAATCAATTTACCCGCATCCACCAAAAGCCTTACGTAATCAATGGATGCTCCCGTAGATGATATGATTAATATTAACTCATTCCTGTTACTGTTATGAATACCTCTCATTATTATTACTTAAAGTAGTATTATTTTCAAAATTATTATTGTATTAAATATTTTTAATGTTTATCCAGATATTACTGGGAAGTTGACCGTGTGGACCTCACGGGTCGCACTTCGCGGCTTGTTAAAGAGCATGCCCACGTTCCTTTGGTCCATTGCATCAGTATTCAGTATTCGGAAAAAATAATGCTAAGTAATACTGGGAAAGGGGATTGATGGATATTCGCCGATCAGCCAGTAATCTGTAGATGTCAGCTGGGCCTTGGGTCAAACAGAACCATCTAAAGTCTTAGCACAACAATTTTCCATGTGAAAATTAGCTATTTATAGCAAATTTTGTGAGAAATGTACTAGAAGTTTGAAGCGAAATGACCCATAAAACTCTTCTAAATTAATCGAAGTATTTACCGACACACACCCACATCCAACAAACTGATTCATTGGCAACAATGATATATTAACAGTGTATAATCTGTTTTTTTCACCTCGATCCACGAACGACAAGGTCGATTAGCTAATAAGCAGTAAACGTGTGCACCTTTTAAACTAGTTACGAAGCGTGTAGAAGATAAGAAGACCAGACAAACTACAGTCCAATCTGCGTCAGTTAATCCAAAAGAAAAGTACCTACATACATACATAAGAAACTGACTAAAGATCGATTCGACTTAATAAAGTCCTTCAACTTGATTCGCAGCGAGGGTGACTTTTAATTGGCATGACCATGAGATTTAATCAATTCAAGCGTTTTGTTCTAATCCTCTCATCCAGATTTCGACCAAAAAAAAAGAATATATATAGTTCCAAGAATTTGTACTCGATTAGGCGCAATCTTTGCTGCTGTTTATTATTTTTGGCTACCAGTTTTTAGATGATGTCGGCTCACATCAATTGCAGACAAGAGTTAATTAAATCAATTATATAGTTGATTAAGAATAACAAGAATTTTGATTATGCAAATCAGTTAAAAAATAACTCGACCATATTTTTGTAATAAAAAATTAAACAAATATTATTCTAGTCATTCGTCATCAATATTATTTCAATAGTGTATCACAGTCAACTTCCACCTCTATAATTTTCTCAAATATTTTTTTTTCTATCTCGCTAAATGTCCATTAAGATAATCATTTTCTAAATCAAGAGATGTCTTCATTGAGCTTGAGCCCATGAGCTTGAATTAGTAAATCAGGCAATATTGTTAGATTGACCGGACCCCTGGGGGGGTGGTAAATTCTTTTTTAGTTGAAGTTCAAGCTCAAAGTCATCGTGCCAAATATTTTTGTGTGTGTTCACATAAGACTTTAATATGACTTAACATCAGATAGTCTTGGATAGATGTTCACCTTGCACTTAAGAATGATGTGTTAGCTTGCAGCCGTGAAGTAACATTTGCTTATTTTTTTTTTGTTAGTTGTGCATTTTTTAGAGTTGCCAATTTGTTTTGGGTTTAGATAATTTAGAGTGGACAATTTTGGAGAGAAAGTTGCGAATTTTGTCATTCATTCAACGCTCTGAAAGTATTCTTTCATGGGTCATAATGTTGTTCAAGTACAAAAGCAGTTAACAGTTAGAAGTTAAAATAGCAGAGTACTATATATAATCTTCAATGAAAAAACTCAGCTAGAATTTTTTTTAAAAAGTCCGGCATTAGTGATGAATCAGTGGTATTATCCCCAAAAAACAGCAACTAATTATCAAAATATTCCCAGAAATATATTTTCTACCGATCTACATGAATTAAAAGTCAACTCGACTTTCTACTAATTAATCTTGTTTTGCTGGTGTAACCGCTGAAGCGTACTATTAAAGATGACTAACACTCAAATCAGGGATTTCTTGTTATCGTTTTTGAAATGGTAAAATAATTTTTTTGACAGTAAAATGAACTCAATGAAACTGGGTCGGCATCGATAATCATGAAACGTGCAATATGTGTGGACCGCCAAAAAAAACAGTTGCCGATAAAGGTATTGTTCTAGCACAGAAGTTGACTGGATGGCGATGAGCACAAGTTTCGTTTTGAAGATTGTGAAAATCAAAAATCTTCCATGTCAAAGAAGATATAATTTACTAAATGTGTATTTTAAAGATGAGTTTTAGAAAACTGCTACAATTGAAAGAATGAGTCCGAAAAAGACAGCAACAAACTATAACTTTTAAGGAGAGACACACATATCAAACGATTGTTTAATATTTGTTCCTGAAGGGGTAACAATACCGTTACCGGCAACTGTTTTTGGCGGGTCACACGTATTGCAGGTTACATAGGTCTTGAAGGAAAAAACAACTTTTTCAAAAAATTGTATTTAAAAAATCAATAATCTGTTTTATTTAAAATGAGCACACATAAAAATTTAGCATTTCAAGAAGTTTTAAAAAAAATTTCAGTTAAAAACATTGAAAATTGTCAATTTTACTGCAGTTTTCTTCGTCCAACTTTTTTTTTGCGGTATGCAGAATATTTCGGTGCAGGTTCATCTCAAATTCAAAATTCAAAAAAATTCTTATAGTTTATGCCCTTGGCTCATGCTTGAACGAAACAGTTTTTAAAAAAAATGAAATTTAAAGTTTTGAAAAGGATTTGAATAAATTTTCGTCTCATATATTTTTAGCATTTTTCCGATTCTCGTTTTTAAAATATGTTTTTTTCCGTATAAAACAAAAAACGAGTCGACCGAATGAAAATCCTTTCGTTCAAACACGAGTCAATACTATAAAGAGGAACTTTGCAAAATTTCAAGAAAATCAGTGGATTCGTTCTCGAGAAAACGTGCCTACAGCACGGAAAAACAAAGTTTCGAGAAAAACGTGTATAAATTTGTTTTTACCGCGATTTAATGAATTAAAGTGATTTTTCAGCGACTTACATCGCGTCGTCGATTTCAGGTCTATACAGTAATTCGTTCGCCTCATTCGCGATGTTCAAAACATCCTTTTGATGTGGTGATGTTTGATGAAAAAGAAAGGAGCTGATTTTACGCGGTAGAACCGCGCCGCATGCGTATAATACGCTAGGTAAGGCATAGCGCACGTACCAACCACGCGGTATTAAAATCTCTTTAACTCCGGCAATATTGCTCGAATTCACTTCAAATTTGGTGTGAATACTCCTGGAGTACTAAACTTTCTTAAAAAATAAAATACTTTCATATTAATTTAAAATTTTGATCGATTTTTTGAAAATACAAGACCTATGCAACCCCTTAAGGGGACATTCGCCGTTGAAATTGAAAATAAAAACACTTTCTAAAAATTTTATTATGGGAAAACTATTATATTTATTGAAAAAAAATCTTTTGGACATTGTTAAACAGTCTCTAAAACATATGATTTTTTTTGTTAATTTTTAGTTTCCCTTGGCTGTTGTAAACGGCGTTATCCAAAAGTTAATTTTCAAACGGTAGGACATATTGTGGACCTCCTGTAACAGATTTTTGAAAAATTCAAAATAGACTCTATTCTTGAGACTTAATAAGTAATCGAATGCCTTTTGGTTTTTTAAAATCGGCCGAGTAGATTCGGAGAAAAATGTCCTACCAGTTTGAAAAAGGTAGTTTCCAGAAAAACGCGTTTAAGGTTTTTTGACCGTAATTTTATTGAATAAAAGGTCGTAAACTTTTTTTACCTTTAATCGGCTATTCCTAGTGAATACTAAGGACCCTCGTTATCTAGTAATTGCTGTAAGTGGCTGGCCAAAGCTTTTTTATTCTGAATTCGACCTTCTTTTGACTACTCACTGCTCCTCCTATTGGCTTGAGAGATACGGTCCTCGTCAACTTTTTGCGCAAAGGCCGTTACAGTTTCGCCAATTTTGATGCTCACGAGATCCATAATAGCTAGGTAAGTTCTCGAGCCCCCCGCTGCAATTTCAGTCACATCTTTGCCAGAAAATTTGCTTTCCGGAGAAATGTTCCAAATCAAATTGTTGTAACTTTCGTTAATATTTTGAGTATTTTTGCCAAGACATCTTTGCAGCAACTCATCACTACTAAGTGACTCGTAAACTGGCAAAATGTAGCCAAAAATGCTTGGATCTAGTGGTGGCTTATGAGTAAAAGGCTCATTTTTTTCCTCGCTTTGCAAAAATTTACACTAATCCTTATTGCAATACTCGTGACGAGGTTCTGCGTCTGTTGAAATTTTGTGGTAATAGCCGCCAAGAATTTCTTTTTTCATGTTCTTGATGGAATCGGGATATCTCCGAATTGCAAGACTATAAAATACAGACAATTCTCGAATCAATTTTAGAGTCAATCTAGCCGTTCTAGGTTTAGGGACGGCTTGTACAGGTGCGAAATTTTTGATCTTAGTTTTTGATTTTCTACCTCGTTTTACTGGCTTGTTTGGATTTTTCTTTTCTTCTTCTTCTCTTTTTGATTAGCTGAGCATTCAGATTTATGTTCCTCGTACCACATGGCAAAGTCTGCCCCACTTCCCTGAGATTTATTTATATTACACGCTTGACAAAATGACGATTTAATCTCCACATCCAAAATTTTGCCTGTAAATTTTCCTATGACTGACCATCAATGATTTAAAACCTCTCTTAGCCCAAGTACCGTCGTCTGATACAGTCAAAAATTTTGTTGTTAAAAGTGCAACCTTTCAAAAGAGTCCAATCATATGTTAGGCCTAATAGGTTTCGGGACATTTTTGTTGACTATTATAGATTGACCGAATTATCAAAACTCGAGAAACGACAACACCAAATCAGTCAAAATTATAAGACAAACATTTTAATGATCAACCTTGTACCAGTATCTAGTTAAGCTAATAATAACAAATCGTTAATTATCATCCATCATTGCCAGTGGAACACATTCCAAAATGTAACCTAAGCCGTAATTTAAACGCGATTTTTTCTTTTAGCTGTTGATGAAGATTTTCACTGGGTTTGAGTATGTCTAATGTTGATTTTCGGATCAGAACACGCAACCCAAAATATGTAAGTGTCCGACAAGGAATCAAAGTATCTACTATAGGTGTACGGGAATTGAACAGAACATGTAATTACAAATGTGAAGAGGGTGACTACCATTAAATAAATACTGTAGATTCGATAATGATTTCACGCTATTTATCGTTACCAATTCAACGAAGAACAAAATTAATTGGCTGGAAATGTTTTAATCAAGGCCGTTTTGATAGCCTGAAATGAAATATGAATGAATCAGTTGTATTTGAGGGAAAATAAATAAAAACAAACGTTACTAATGGACATTGTTTGCAAAATATTTGAAGCTTTTTTTTTAGGTGGAATGCAAAAACAGGCAGAGATGTGATTGCAATCGAAAATTGTTAATTTTTTTCAGAACAACTATTTGCAAATCTGTTGATAGCCTTGAAACGAAAAGAGAAATGTATATATATATAAACCCAGTTGGTTCAATTGGTAGAACGCTGGCCTCTCGGTCAAGGGGTAACAGGTTCAAATCTCACGCACGGCCTTTTTCATCAATAAAAAAGCTTGTCAATTCAGCTAGGGTAGATTGTCTATAGGAAGATAGCAATCCCTATGGACCCCCCACCCTTACCCTATCACTAATATATCCCATACCTTATTAGTCTTTGCGCCTTACTAACCCGCAACGAGACAGTGTGGTAAGGTATTTTCTCAACGCCCCCCACATAAAAGTACAGAAAAACCACCAGCCCTTATTCTCTGTAGGCCGGAGTGGACCTAGGATAGGTAGCTCCCAGGAGTCATCTAGAAAGGCAGAGGGTGTTAAGAATCCGCGGAGGTTAAACGGCTACCAGCAACACTAGACATAGCGACATAAAACTGTCGAACACTATCAAGCCAGTCAAAATTAATCGAACTCGAGGAGGAAACAACCAAAACTAAATGGGACATCATTGGCCTCAGCGAAACAAGACGCAAGGAAGAAAACATGCTGAAACTGAAATCGGGTAACATTCTATACCACCACAGAACCAAATTAGGTAGAACAAGCGGAGTAGGTTTCCTAATTAACAAAAAATGGGCCAACAAAATTGGTATCTCAGACCGAGTGGCCAGCCTAACTCTCAGGCTCTCTCAGAGATACACAATGCAAATTATCCAGGTCTATGCACCTACAACTAGTCTATCGTGAAATAGATCAGACCTGGGATAACAACAACAGCCTCTTTAAATATTTAATAGGCGACTTCAATGCCATAGTAGAAGGAAGAAAAGATCACGAAGCACTGAAAGGCAAATTCGGATTAGGTACAAAAAACGAAAGAAGCGAAAGACTGATCCAATTCGCCCACCAACACAACATATACATTGCGAACTCCTTCTTCAAGAAAAAACCAAATAGAAAATGGACACGACAAGCTCCAAATACAACCACCAAGAATGCAATTGATCTAATCCTAACGAACAGAATGAATACTGTCCAGGACGTATCAATAATTAAAAACTTCAAGACAGGAAGCGACCATCGTCTGGTTAGAGCAAAACTCCCCCAGGATCTAAAAGCAGAAAGGCTCAGATTATTAAGAAAGCCAACAACGAGTCCAGGTATTAATCTTGATTATATCAGAAACAACGCCAGCCTATACCTAGAAAAGTTGGAAACTGAAACGCGGAACAAGGACGCATTATATCTTGCAAACGCAATCATAAAATGTGCTGAAGAAAGTAGGCGGGCCACAAGTGGACAGCAAACACCACATGCTATCAAATTCAACGAAAACTCTACTCCGAAAGCGCAGGGAAATGAAAGTATCCTCGAACATCCAAAGGATTGAATACACCGAAATCTGCAAAACAATCAGAAAGAGAATATCAAAATATATTATGAAATAATACGAAAAAATGGTAGAGAACGCTATCGAGAGTAACTGAAACCTCAAGAGGTCGAAAAGGGTACTAATGATTGGTAGAAAGCAAGTGATTGCTATGCAACACGAAAACGTAAGAACCGATAGAAAAAGGACCTCAGGACCTCTACAAAGCCTCCGAAATAAGCTACACATTCACAACGACTACACCAGCAGAACTCAAAGAATATGTACCAGAAATTCTCATTGGCGAAGTGAAGCTGGTGCTTAAACAATTGAAAAATAATAATGCATCTGACAATGACGGAACTGCTAAAACATGCGGACAGACGAACATGGAAGATCCTTGCGGAAACATTCACAAGCTGCAACCGAACCAGGCGAATTCTGGACCAGTGGAACAGCACCAACATAATTCTGATCTACAAAAAAGGCAGCAGGGAAGACATTAGAAACTATAGACCAATAAGTATGCTCTCAGTGTTCTACAAACTGGTCACCAAGCCCATAAATTATAGAATACAATCAGCCCTGGATGTAGGACAGCCACGAGAACAAGCTGGCTTCAGGAGTGGATTTAGCACTGTCGATCACATCCACACATTAAGAGAAGTCTTGAGCAGAGCAAGGGAATACGAACTCCCCCTAGTGCTGGCATACATTGACTTTGAGAAGGCCTTCGACTCAATATACCCCGAAGCAAAAATAAGAGCGCTCATCAGTCAGGGTATTGAGAACCCTATTTAGAGACACTGGCCAACATCTACGAGAACGCTAAAGCGAATGACACGCCGGAATTTCCCACGCAAAAAGGGGTCAGACAGGGGATACCATATCGCCAAGACTGTTCAACGCCACCTTAGAGGAAATCTTCCGAGAGTTAAAATGGGATAATAAAGGACTAACCATAGATGGAGAGTGACTAAATCACCCACGATTCGCAGATGACGTAGTCCTTATCGCTGCTCGAAGATCTAAGCGCAGCTAAGAAGATAGCAGGTCTAAAAATGAACCTTAGTAAAACTAAAGTTATGTACAATGAGTTCGTAACGAGAAGCCAGGATGAACTATAGGTTAACAGCACCGAACTGGAAGTTGTAGACGAGTATGTGTATCTGGACCAATCAGTACACAACTCGGGATCGCTAATACCAGAAATCCACAGAAGGATCAAGCTAGCATGGAGTGCGTTCGACAAGAACTCCATAATATTCAAGTCAAGAATGAAATGTCACCTGAAAAAGAAAGCCTTCGATCAATGCATCCTACCAGTTTTGACCTATGGCTGTGAAACATGGATCCTAACAACAGACATCATAAGAAAGCTCCAGGTTGCCCAAAGGGCAATGGAGAGATGTATGCTGGGCATCACAAGGAGAGACAGAAAAAATTATCCTGGATAAGAGCGAGAACACAAGTAATTGATGTGATCAAAAGAATAAGAACTCTCAAGTGGCAATGGGCAGGACACCTAGCGAGGATATCAGACAATAGATGGACCGCGAAAATCATTCAATGGTACCCAAGGGGAATCAAAAGACCGAGACGGCGTCCGAAACTTAGATGGGACCACACGACAAGGAAGCTAGCCAGCATCACTCCAAAGGAGGAATTACCGTGTCAGTTTGTGCAAATTTATCTGGGACCGAAAAAAGAAAAAAGGTCGTTAGTGGGAAATAAGAAAAAGCGCAGGTGTATGAAAAATGTTAAAACATTGCCTGCAAATTACACCTCAAACGGTCGGGCTTGGATGACGTCAGAAATTTTCACCAATGAGTTGCGGTCCTGGGACGAGCAGCTCATATTAAACATCTATTTGCTCTACAACTATTTTCCTTCTTCTGTTTAAAAACGATACTATTACAAACAACATCAATAAATTAATTGAAAACGACGGATGGTCCAACATATTCAGTCCAACAGCGAGGAAAACTACATTAATTCGCCAATATTTAAAATTCAATTAGTGCAACTATCCCAAGAATTATCGACTTGTCCGTCGACTGCACCACAAGTAAAATCATAAATTTCATTTTCATGTCTGCAAATATTCTGAAAACGCCTTACAACCTCTTTTCTTTCAGCCACTTTTTCGTGTTCGCCCTGTGTATCTTATACGTATCTTATCTTTTCCATGCATGTGCTGTAGGTGCAAGTTCTTTTACCAGAAAAGCGGCAACTTGTTGCCTGTGGGGATTTACTTTGAATATTCATAAATTTTGCAGGCAAGGATTTTAATATTTGCAATAGGGGAGGGCATAAGAGTTGATTTTTCAACCGTGTCTGAACGTATAAATAAAAGTTGCAAGACATCTTTGATAATTTCATTTGCACTCATAATGAAAGTTGAATTTAATGGCGATTTTCTTTGATTTTTTCCAAACGGTCAATCGGATGTGTGTTGCATACAGTGTTGGTCGTGAATATCTGTTCGCCAATTCATCCTATTACATCTTCTTAAATAGCCTAACAGTTCAGTCAGGAAAGACATACAACCTCGGAGAAATTCGTGAAGAGCTTAAAGTTGGCACTAACATAAATTAGGAGCATATATAATGAGCTCAGTATGCAACCATCGCCTCTACTGCAATATTTCGACGTCATAAGCGGCAATAGCACGTAATGTGAAACGTTTTCAAGAACAGTTGCCGGTAGTGGTAGATGCTGGCGCGAGTTCAAGAATATAATTCTAGAAGTCAAGGAGACGGGTTGAAAAATTATTATTTTAGCATTTCAGCTTCATAAATTTTCTGGTATTTCTTGAAAATTGTTTAATTTGTTAGTTTATGACAATATAAACTGGATTTATTCCTTTTGTTAGGTGATCAGAGCTCAATATTTCATTTTTCAAGCATTTTGACAACACAACTAAATTTGGTGGCAAGTACGATCGGTGATCACTGTTATGCCTTGAACTGCACATACATATATAATTCTATTAACAAGCCGTGAGGTGCGACCCTTGAGGTCCACACGGTCAACTTCCCAGTAATATTCACATAAATATTCAAAATACTAGACACAATAATAATTATGAAAATACTACTACTTTAAATAATAATAATTAGAGGTACTCAAAACAGTAATTGAAATGAGTTCATATTAATCGTATCATCTACGGGAGCGTCCATTGATTATGTAGGTATGGGGGATGATTGAATATTTGTAATGAATTAAAAGTTGGCGAACGATATTGCTTCGAAATTTCAAGGCAACAAGATTTTCGTCTCGTTGGCCTCCATGGATGTTAAGCCCCGGGGACGAGGCAACGAACCCTTGTGTCGTTCAGCCGAATTAGGCCTCGGTCTCTACCTAGCTATAGGAGTGATGGTTGCTGGCAGGCCAGCTCAGCTCGGCGCGTAATGTCGTTTGTGCGTTCTCTAGCATCAGTCCTGAACCTCATTTCCAGAGATTCAGCTATCAATTTGCCCGATTACATACCGACAAAAAAAAATCTACCATAAAAAACATACTATACATATTGTGAGGCGTTACTTTATCAAAGAATTCTCGCACACATACCGACATACAACCGCATTCAAGACCTACCCGAGAGGAATAAAAACCTTTTACGTTACTTCGATCTACAGGTGAAATTTCGAATTTCGAAAACTACTCAAAAAAAGACAATAAAAAACCAAAAGACTACCACGTAGAACAATCTCTCGGGTGGCCGTGCTACTCTCGATTAGAAAGACGAGCTTCAGCGGAGCTCGCCAGGCGCAGGTGTCGCTGCCTGGACCCGCCCTACCACGGCCTAGCGCTTGCGTGTCAGCATGTGTTGTGCGCGCTAGGCCCACCAATTGAATGAATTGAATATTTATATACCAACCAATATATAGCCAACTTACAATACATATTCACGCGGTTTAATCGGCATGGGGGAGGGGGAGGTTACAAAGCCTTTTCTACGTTATTTTTTATTTTCATATCGATACTTGAAGGACAAAAGAGCGCTAGCAAAAATGAATGCAGTTTTTGTTATTACGCGCACTGAAGAGATTTTGTCGCATGAATAATTGTGTTCAAAATCGCCATGACTTCGGCTTAATCATTGAGTTTGTATTTTTTCACGATTTTACAACAATCAGGGTAATATTTATTTCTTATTTTCAGTTGGTCGTGAATAACATTAAATGTGCAGTCAATAATTGCATGTATTGTAAAACTAAAAAGCATTACGAATGATGATGGAGGAAGTAATTGAAATCTTACGAACACTAAAGAACAAAACTACTAAAAACTACAATTTTTTATTTGATGAAAGCTTTCAAAGCATATGATCTCGGAAAGTATTGACTACAAAACAATCTACTATTCAAAGCGTTCATTACCACAAATGCAAATTAGATTGAATTTTTTTTTGGTTTTCAAAATGTAAGCAGTTTTTTTTTATGAAAATTAAAACACGGTACTGTAAAAACTATTAAAAATCTGCTCAAATTATGCAAATATTAATAAACTTAGATTCATTCAACAACAATGTCTTTAGAATAAAAGAGATAAACAAATATTCGTATGAACCATTTTTACATGGTAACTTTGAATTATTTTTTATTTTTAATTTAATTTTTCTTGTAATCATGGAAAAATGTTTTGCTGATTTCTCTTCAAAAACTGATAAGAATTTATAAATTTTATAAACATTTATTACTGTGTTGTGCAAATTAGGTAAAAAATTAATTTTTAAGAAAAAACCCTAATTTTTTGCAATTTGTTTTATTAAATTAAAAAACGGCTCGAACGATTTTTTTGAAACGTAAAAACATCGTTACAATGTTAAGATGCGTCGATTGACATCTTAGTGATGCAAATACTATAATTGGTTCGCGAGATATAGTGAATGCCATAAATGTCCTTGAATATCACGATGACTTAATGATTTTTTATTTTTTATTTAATTTTTTTCATAATCAGTAGAAAAAATTTTCCTAAGTTTTTTTTTCGAAAACTATTTGGAGTATTCAAATTTTATAAACATTGATTACTACGTTTTGCAAATCAGGCTAAAAATTCATTGTTTATGGAAAATACCTTAATTTATTGCACTTTTTTTTAATAGATTTGAAAACGGCTCTAAAAATTTATTTAAAAATTTTATAGAATCAAACCAATGTTAATACGCGTCGATTGACATCTCAGTGATGAAAATACTATATTTGGTTCGCGAGATATAGTGAATGACATGAATGACCTTAAAGGTCATGATGACTTAATGTTTTTTTTATTTTTTATTTAGTTTTTTTCATAATGATTACAAAAAGTTTTCCTGATTTTTCTTCAAAAACTGTCTGGAGTATTTAAATTTTATACACATTGATTACAGCGTTCTGCAAATAAGGCCTAAAAACTTATAGTTTATGAAAAAAACATCATTTTTTGCACTTTTTTTAATAGATTAAAAATCGGGTCTGACAATTTTTTTAAAAATTTGATAGAATCACACTAATGTTGATACGCGTCGACTGGCACTTTAACGATGCAAATCCTACGTTTGGTTCGTGGGATATAGCGCATGACAGAAATGACCTTCAAAGGGTCGAAACGGCAAACCCCTCCGAACCCCCTCGAAGTGTCACAAAAACTAATCAGCTCTTAAGATTGCAAAGCCACTTCGATTGACACCTCAACGAAGTCGATACGACTTTGTTTACTTTAGACATGCTCGTAGGAAAAACTGTCCACGAACGCACGTACGTATGTACGTACATACACACGCGCGCATACATACTTCTTTTTAAAATAAACTACTGATTGAATAGAGTTGGTGGCAAAAAGTACCAGTCAATTATATCCAAGCCGTAGTGGCACTGAATAGATAATTTCGAGCGATCATGTCTTCCTCGCACAATGAAGCATTTTCACACGCAGTAAACATAAGATGGCGCTTACCACACAAAGTTTGATTCCAAGCTAGCCATTTTTACGTGTGTTAAATACAACGATCGTGGTCGTATGACTCTTCAAAAGAAAATCTCGTGATCGATGCAATACGCATTTATTTTATTGCAACTTCACATGTATATCTTCCCTTGTCCATTCAATCTTTCATTAAGTATGGATAACTGATTTTTATGCTTTACGTATGCAATGATCGACGTCATGAATTTTATTGGAAATCATCGGATACCATGGCTTCCACAAATCGTCAGACTATCTATCACATGTGGATTCAATATCGGTTCAATCGGATGAGATAGAATAGGCTTGTCCGTTACGTTTTGTCTACCTTTGTTATAATAAATAAATTTGATTTACGATCCCATCCACCGCGGTTCGTTCGTCTCTTATAGTGAAATGTTGATTTTCTGATTTATTCAATGTTTGAAATTTATTTCTCAACGGGGTGGAAAAGCGACTATTTGATAGACTGAAGGAGAGTATCTTGACCGTTGCATACAAGGAAGTATGTAAGTTGACTAGACACGTTGGTCTGTAAAGCATGAATGTGCGTAAAAGGCATACACAGTCTGTTTTTTTTACCATCTATGAAATGAATTACGAGGTCCAATAGTTTTATAGAACGCATTTAATTAATTACAAGACATAGTAGGAGTTCGATATATTGACGATCACAGCAGTGCTTTCAGATTGTACTCATGGCAAATATAGTATTATAAATAGTATTTACGGTTAGATTAATTAGTTTGCTGCAAGAGGATTTGCAGATTGAATTTAGATATATTTTCAATTGGTATTTAGTAGACACCTGTCTCTTCTAGAACAGCACGAAGGATGATCGAAAAGTACTTTGTTTTTCTAATTTTTCATCGTATAAATTTCAGTTTATGCAACAATCATGCTTTAATTTTTATGCAAAATATATTCATCAACAATTAAATTTAAAAGTTGTTTATAAAAAAAATTTAAGCAGGAACTGTTAAGTTTTTCCTTGTAGTAAAGTGAAAATGAAAGGGTTTTTTGATATATTTATATATATTTATAGTATTTCTTGTCATAATACTTCCTATAAACTAGGGTGGCCTGGGCTACATATCGTACTAATAAAACACCTCAAAAAAGTGGTCCAAGTGCGACCCTTGAGGCCCACACGACTAACTTCCCAGTGGGGCGAATAAAAAGGCCATAATTTTTTTTATAATTAATTACTGTTATTAATAATTACTATTATCAATAATAATTATCCTAAATTATTATCACTACTTTCATTATTTTTGTTATTATTTTTCTAGCCATAAAAGCTTTGGTAGTAGAAAAACGCCTCCACCATTTGGTCGTCCTCTACTAAAGCCTCGACATCTTCGTCCTCCTCTTTGTCATCCTCCTCGTCATCCTTCTTGTCCTCCTCTTCGTCCTCCACCTCGGCGCCGGAATCAGCAACCATTGTTGATGGTATTTAATTATTGTTAATAATAATCATTCGTTATTAAGAATGTCTCATCGTTCCTGAATAATTATAATTGACTTTATATCTTTATATTTACAATATCAAATTATAACTAATTTTATTTGATTGTTATTAACAATATTGAATTTTTTATAACAATATCCAATTATGAAGTGCATTAGCGTCACTGCTTTCACTTTCCTAAACCTGCCAATACATATAAGTTTGGAATTCTATAAATTAATCTTGATTTTTTTTTCTGAATAATTTTTTTTACAAATTTTATCAAAAATTTGCTAAAACGCAAAATTACTATGAAGGAATCTGCACGAATTGATAGTGCGTTCCAACAGTTTCAAAATAAGCAATTTTTAGCCGTTTTTCAGTTGTTTTCATCCTAAATAAAAAACGGCTTAACCTTATTTATTAATTTTTACAATAAACATATTTCGTAGAAATATGAATTCATCACGAAGAAAGTGGTCTGAAGTGGATTTTGGCGTCTATCCAACCGGACGCCTGACATCATGCCGAAATTTTAGAATCGCCTTGTTTACGTTTCGTTGTTGCAAGTCGGAAAGTCGGGAATTGTGTGCCGTAAAGCGATGCTGCAGCCAATGTCACTTAAACTCAACCGTTGTAGCGGTTAAATCCCTTATTCAATTAGCTAACTGCTTCTCGATTGCAATGTTGTTTCTGTCTTTGGTGCGTAGATATACTATTTCTATCTCTAAACATCGTACTTACATTTATATATAATCATTTCAGAAATGCAATAATATCGAAAAAAAATCCAGATTCATAATTTAAATCTATACGCTACTCTACAATCCTTAATGAAATGATTTAATATCGACAAAGACTAATAGTAAGTGATTTGGCTATTGTTCTTCGGGGTAGGACTTGAATAATTTCCGCCTGAGGTTGAATTTTTCAAGGCTATTCTAATGATTGGCGAACGTAACACACTGGATTTTTACACGGTTTGATTTTTGCACGGTTTTATTTCTGCACGGTTCTTTAACATTCTTTTCAAGATACTCTACAGTTGTTCGAAATTCATGTAGTGTGTGTAAACAAATCAATGAAATAATTTGATAGTATTATTAAAGGAATCATTTTACCTATGTACAGTGCCGAAAAATAAAATAGCACCACCACGACTATTTTTTCTATTTGTTAAAAAAACATTTCGCGTCGAAAATTGTTTGTGCATTGCTGATAAATATATCACACAACATGTTCACTTTCCCCAGAAAATAGTTTTTTGTTCATAACGGTTCTTTACAATTTACGCGATTTTCAGAGAAAAATGCAAACAATTCTGTTGAAGCGCACATTAGTTGAGTTTATTAATTTGACCCCTGTACAAGTTGAGGTGTTGTTGTTCGGTATTCGTCTGTTTTTACACAAATTTAATAGTAAAGCCACCGTTTAAGTCACGAAATGGGTCGCGGAAAGCATTGTTATACTAAAAAAAAAGAGACTTTATTCGAAAATTTATTTCAGAGGGCACAAATTATAGCGAAGTGCATCATTTTGTTGCATGTTCAAACAAAATGATACCCAATGCCATAACTT
Source organism: Oxycera nigricornis (assembly GCA_963942545.1). Lineage (NCBI taxonomy): Eukaryota > Metazoa > Arthropoda > Insecta > Diptera > Stratiomyidae > Oxycera > Oxycera nigricornis. The sequence continues at coordinate 93,540,752 of OZ012663.1, read as the reverse complement.
TCCTAGACAAAGCTGAAACACTTGGACGTAAACCCGCCATATCGAAGTTGCTTGAAAATCGGTTGATCCGTCAGAGCAAGAAGAAGCTTTTTATTCCAGCAACTGAACTGAAAAAAGACCTCAAAATAGCTGCAACGGTGCAAACAGTTCGTAATCATTTAAGACATCACAATTTAAAAGCCTGTAACCCAAGAAAAGTTCCTCTCCTAAGTGCGAAGCATATAGCCAGATGTATTGAGTTTGCAAAAGAACACGGAAATGCCCAGTTGAAAACGCTCTGGCCAATCGCACGAAGCTTAAATCGCCAGCTGATGTGCGGCGACAAAACCGGTCCCAAAGCTAGGAAAGCTTCGGCGGGTTCAGCAAACTTGTCGGCCGTTGACCGCCGATACTGCAAGAACGGGATCGGGGGATCCTTGAAATATCGCCGGGAGAACAGATGGCAGATTATTCTGTGCGGAGCTTGAGTAGTGGAAAGCAAGTACGTAGATGTACAGGTGGAAGAGACGGAAAAACAGGTTTTGGTGTTGGACTGCAGCTCAACGATTGGGATTGCGGGCCGTTGGTACGAAGCTTGAGCTTGTCTTGGAATCGCTTCTTGCCTTTGCTGGAGAATCAAAAGAAGGACGACGGAAATCGCGTTTCCGGCTCTTGTGTCCATTCGTTTCAAGCTCTCTATTCGGTCGGTGGTTTTGGGTCGTCGGAATCCTGTTCCCGTTTCTGGATTCGCGGACAGGGCAGTCCCGTCGTAGGAACGGGTGGCGCCCCTTTAAAATATATTTCCACACCCCTTTTCGCGGGTTGAAGCCGGGTGGGACTGTTCAAACCGTGGCCAGGGTCAGCTGCGGGGCAGTGGTGTACGTTACAGGAATTACAGTTGTAACACACCCTATTGAGAATTCATGGGCTGCTGTAAAAAAGTGGTAACTGCTGCCCAGCCAACCAGCAGCGAATCACTTTCGAATGTGATGAAAGAGTCTTGGAGCGAAATTCCGCTAAGTCGATGCCAAAACGTTGTGCAGCCGTTATTGCCAATAAAGGTTACGTAACTAAATATTAAAACGGAAGGACGTCATCAGCTGCAACTGATAATTATCGCAAACTTATAAAACTAATTCATTTCTCTCTCTATTTTTTAACCTTAAAGAGTTACACAGGTCTTGAAGGGAAAAAAACAACTTTTTCAAAAAATTGTATTTTAAAAACCAAAAATCTGTTTTATTTAAAATTTACACAAATGAAAGTTTAGCATTTCAAAAAGTTGTAAAAAAAATTAAACAAATGGAAATTGTCAATTTTTCTGCAGTTTTCCTCGTCCAAACTATTTTTTTGCTGTGGGCAGAATATTTCGGTGCAGGCTCATCTCAAATCAAAAATTCAAAAAAAAATCCTAGAGCTTATGCACTGGGCTCGTGATTGAACGACGGAGTTTAAAAAAAAATTAAATTTAAAGTTTTGAGATGGATTTGAATGAATGTTCGTCTCATTTTTTTAGCGTTTTTCCGATTCTCAACGTTTTTAAAATATTTTTTTCGTATAAAACAAGAACGAGTCGACCGAATGAAAATCCCTACGTTTAAGCACGAGTTTATACTTTAAAAAGGACTTGCAAAGTTTCATCAAAATCGGTCGATTCGTCCTCGAGAAATCGTGCCTACCGCACGGAAAAACAAAGTTTCGAGGAAAACGCATTTCAAGTTTTTTTTACGCGATTCAATGAAATAAAGTTATTTTTCAGCGACTTACATCGAGTCGTCGATTCCAGGTCCATGCAGTCATTTGTTTGCCTCATTCGCGATGTCAAGAGCATCCTTTTAATGTTGTGATGTTTGATGAAAAAGAAAGGAGCTGATTTTATGCGGTAGAACCGCGCTGCATGCGTATAATACGCTTGGTAAGACAGAGCGCACGTGTCGACCGCGCGGTCTTCAAATCTCTATAACTCCGGTAATATTACTCGAATTTACTTGAAATTTGGTGTGAATACTCCTGAAGTAACTATGTAGCCTCTCAATGAATCATTTTGTCTATGAATATTGTACACCTCGTGAAACAAACCTTTTCGAGAATGAACTCAACTTTCCTACCCACTTATCTCTCTATATCATTGTTATCAGAATAGAAACCCTTAAAAATATTATTTGATTTTATTTAAGTACCAACAAATACACAGGTGCTCCTTCAACATCAATTTTCGAGAATGCCCCGAAGTCTTTCATTACATTAACCCTTTCAACTGAACATTTGAACCTTTACTATTGCTGAATTTATTAGATGTCCTCAGCCTTTTTAAATCAACTAATCTAAATTATCTGGAGACGGTGTCGTGCAAAGCTTATTAGAAAGGATGTTCAAGTGAAAATTAAGATAAATGTGAAATTCAATTGCAACTTTTTTTAATACATTTATTTGTCTAAGTCCAATTTTTTTGATTCATCACGCGTGACCTTCCGCATTGAGTTACATTTCATAATAAAGATCAAAAATGCGTTGCATACAATGAAAATTGTGGACTGTAGATTGATGCAGCAGTGCTAGTGGTCTAACAAGATTGCATTGTGTTATGCTGACTCTCATCATCAAGATCATCAAGGGTTAACAAATATATTCCCAAATGCATATGCACATTCAAGAAATTCCACTATGAAAATTGAAAGTGCTGTGATATTTTATGCATATACAAATAATGTCCCAAGAGATTTACAAAGAATGGACATCGAAGTTTCCGATGCACTTAGTTGCATGTTTGCATAATGCATTCATTACAAGAAAACTGATTCGCATAACAACAGTAATGTGTCACTGTGATCGAAAAATGATAAAATTGCACGACAAAAAGGCCGGACAACTGCTTTGGGCCTGAGAAAAAGGTGTGAATTAGGGGCCCAAGGATATATTAAGTAGGCGAGACCAGACTATGTCTACCACATCGGAACCGACATTCTTTTTGATAATGCAGCATTGAGACATTGGTACATGCAGATCTGCATCTTTCGTGTTTGCTTCACAAAAAAAGTTTGCATCTGAATGTTGTACATGGATTGAGGAATGCAGATGTGAATGCATTAATGAACACTGGAAAAATGTTGGTCCATGAAATATGTGCAACACTATCCCAGCACGAAGAAAAATTTATTTTCATTAAATATTTTATATTTTTCATAAATATTGTAGTATGTATTCCATGTTGTTACCCTACACCATTTTCATTAAAGAATAAATGTTTAGATGTGGATGGATACACGAAAACAAGACCTAATGATATACGAGGCTCGAAGTGAAACTATCTGAAACTAGTGGTGACTATAAATTCTAATTTGTGGTTCACTTGAATACAATCGGTCGGTGGAGACTTTCATATACATGCTGGTTAGAATCTACACAAAATAGCCACACATGAGTTATTGTTAGTGGCAATTTGCACACTTTGTGTACCATATTTGCATGAAATGTTTATAGCTTAGATTTCATGGTATAATAGACAATAACTAAGGGTCTATGATTGAATGTAGGACAAAAAGTCGTGGAACGTCTATTGTTCAATTCTATTCATTTTGTAGCACTTAGAGGCGCAATGATTAAAGATGACCATTAATCATGGCTATTGTAAACGTACAATAGTCTTTAAAGCACGATGAAAAAGTTTATTGATTCATCTGAAAATGTTGCAGAAGACACTCATCATCACGAGTGCGATGAACGTTATCTAACAAAAAAAACATATTTGTTATCGCAGTGTTATATTCGGAAAACAAATTTTCCTTGAAGTCGTCAAATCTCCGGGTTTTTTTTCCAAGTTTTTTTTTAAATATATGATGCTTATCTTTATTTACTGTTGAAGCGGCAGAAAACCAATTTAAAATTTATAGATTTGCCTAGTTAGAGGAGTTCTTCTTCAAAAAGCAACTAATACATTGATGTAAAACGTAAAACAATGAATTCAATTCAATTTTAAACTAAATAAACCTTAAAAATAGCATGATGCGTCTTTTAAAAGACATCGTTTTTATAAAAAAAACATAATTTTTCCAATTAAATATTTGGCTTCCGTGATACACACTTTTCATGTTCGTTGCGCTTTTTAATGAATTAAATTAATAAAAAAGCACAGAATTGTACCTGAGCTTAACGTGAAGGCCTGCCCAGGGAGTTTTACTTCACGGTCCGCGGTCGGACAATGGGCAGCTACCGTGCGGCTGCCAACGCCCTCCCATCAACACTTCGGAGTACCAGTTTCCCTACTGACTGTAGGCTCAGTGACCTTACTGGTGAAAGCGAGCCCTACTTAATCCTCTCCCGATCTCTTGGTCGCGGCACCGGGTTACCTCGTAGCTCCACGCCGAGTCTCCAGAGATGCTGCAGTAGTTCCCATGCTCGGAAGCATGAAGTCTTCAAAGAGCATCCAAGTGGGCTCTACTCGCATATGGGTCTTAACCAACAGCCACCACTTTCCAACCCCTATAGGGGGTCCTCACCGCGACCGGAGGGAGGATTTTCCTCCCTGGGCCCGGTCCCCGTGGTACCAGATTGACCCCTGGTAAGGCATCGTGAACTTGAGCCCCTCTCAAGTTCACTACGGTTGTGTCCTACTGCAGACACTGAACCGATCACCAACCTAAAGTACGCGGGGATGGCATTCCCTGAAGGCTGTGCGGGAATCGTCCAAGGACTTTGGCCAGCACAGATGCTAAAAGCATCACCTCCCTGAGTATCCCCTGCACTAGCAGTGCACGGCTGTTGCCGCCGGCTGGGCTCCGTCATCTGGGGCATCGTGCGACTGCAGGAGTCTTTGTCGCAAGTCAAACGCCCGGCGTGCAAACTCGTTTAACGAACGAATACCATCACCAACAAGAAGCATGCGTAGGTCATGCCTATCATGCACATGCAGAACAGCAGATGCAAATGTGCCGCGCGTGTTTAAATAGGCTGGGCAGTCAAACAGGACGTGCTAGCAGTCTTCGTCCGCGGAGCAACATGCAAGACAAACAGGACTATCAGCTAAACCACTGCTGCTCAAAAATACATTTAGGCTGCCGTCCCTGGTTAGAAGGAAGCCCAAACCCAGACAGAAGTCCAAGTGTAGGCCCCTCTGTGCAAGCCAAACATCCGGCAACCAACGGAACGTGATGCGCCCCTTAGAGGAAGCCAACCACCTTTCATGCCACTCAGACAATACACAATCCAACAAAATACGCTTCATTTGACGTCTAGACAAGGACGTAACGTAACATTCCGAAGCCATGTAGGGTCTAAGCGGTATCCTCTTCGGTACCTGAACATAAGCGACCGACGCATTACTTCCAGGCCCAGCGAGGAGACACCCATAAGCACCTGCATAACATCAATTGACACAGTACGGCAGATGGGTGAAAAAGCATAAAGGACAACATGTTGACAAGCGTGAAGTTCTTTACAAAACGAAGAAGTAGACAGACAGTCACTAAAAACAGTTACGCTACGAACAGACCATTATAGATCGCTCTGACTGCTCGGTGACCAAGACCCCATTCAGTCCTTAAAATTCTCCTAATACAACCTACAACAGAAACATGACGGGACTTAACACCTTTCAGATGCGGCAGGAAGTTAAGGCGTTCTCCAACGAGGATCCCTAAGTATTTAACCGAAGTCGCATACCGGGGGCTCTTTCCTTCAACTCGGATCAATGGCGGCCTCGAGTGGGCGAGTTTGTCCTTAACGAGCATTGAACAATATTTTTCTCTTGAGATGGAGACGCCAACCCCATGCAGCATCACGAGACAACAGCTCGGCGCTCTTGATCTCCAGTAAGTTTCGGGAATTACCCTCGACGCACAGGAGGAGGTCGTCGGCGTACGTACATACAAAGAAGTCGCTTTCGAGATTCAACAAAAGACTGTCCATCATCAGGTTCCATATATACGGACAACCACACATTACGTCAATGGACACGATCATAGACACCATGGACAAAAGCCCTCCTTCCTATCGCAGAAGTAACTTTCCCAAAGCGGCAATTCGGGACGGTTCAATGAACGAAGGACAGACAAAATAGCAAGCCAGCTCAGAAAGTCGAATGCGCCGCGAAAATCAACAAATATGCCTAACACATAAACAAGAGCTACTGTTATGGACACATTCCTTGACAGTTGACCACGTACATATCCTCGACGGAACGTCGCGTACAGAAACCGTACTGTCGACAAGACGGGCCGGTTTAATGGCAGCTCCTCCAGTCGCTGGACCATCATCCGTTTCAGTAGCTTTCCAAGCACTGGCAGCAGTGACATGCCTGCCTTGTGAAGCACGACCACGCGAGCAACCTTAATAGATAGTAGGCATCGCGCATACACCCCTGGAAGAGGCTAATAAGATGGTTAGGGATGGCCCGCCAGATGGCAAAAAAAGTACAGATTTCATCAGTTTTCATGAGTTGCTGATTGTTGACGGTAGCGAGACTTGACGGATAAAACATTATTTTATCCTTATTTGTCAATTTCTAATAGTTGCACGCCTGCAAATTCTAAAACAAAAATTCAAAAAAGTGCCTAATATGCCGACTAACAAAAACCGAGCAGGTAGAATCTTCTCAGACAACTCAGGTAAACGGTGTTTGTGATTAATTAGTGCTTGAGATATAATCGGATATAATCAGTCAACACTTATGGGCTAGAAAATTCACATCCATAAATTAGGATGGGGCAACGCTTGGTCGTCATACGATGATAACAAGAAGAAAGCAGTATTTTACCTTTTTGTAGAATTATTTAACAGTTTTTATTGATTGGCTACTAACGATCAGGAATGGAGTACTCAGCCAATGAATACTTCGACATGATTTTTGTGCTTGGAGCATGTGAAACAAATAGTCAGCGTGCATCCTTCGAGTATAGAAGACGATTCCCTAACAGACGAGATCCAGATGCCAACGTCTTCCGGAGGCTTGAAATTCGAGGTTGAGAAACAAGGAGAATTGCTCCAGGTGCGCGATCGGACGTGGGCCGGCTAGGTCTTCAAGAACACCTGCTGTTGAAGAAGCCGTATTCAATTTCGTTGTGCAAGACCCAACTTGCAGCACAAAGGGAATAGCAAGAGAATAGAGGCTTAGAAAGTCAACAGTGCAAATCATGTTGCGTAGTTTAAATTTGCATCCTTACTACTTTTCGAAGGTGCAAAAATTGCATGCAGAGGATTACGCAAAGCAAGTGGATTTTCGTAAATGGCTACAAAGGAAAATTCTACGAAGCCCAAACTTTAAAAAAAAATATTGTTTACGGACGAATGCCTATTCACCCAGGAAGGAATTTTCAACTGCCACAACTCCCATTGGTGGAGCGAAGCCAAGGACATCACCAAGTTCGATGGAGACATAACGTTTGGGCAGGTATTATTGGAGATCAACTTATAGGGCCATATATTCTCCCGGACCGCTTAACTGGCCAAGGCTACAAAATTTTTTTGAAGAATGTATTACCAACATTATTGGAGAACCTACCAGTTTCAAGGAGAAGGAGGATGTGGTTTCAACATGATGGAGCACCTCCACATAATTTTGGAGAGGTTACAACTTTGCTGCACCAAGGATTCTAGAATCGCTGGCATTTTTTTCAAAATTTCAAAACGTCTGTGGCATCTAAAGGGTTAAGAAATCGAAAAAAAAATTTCAAAAGATTTTCTGCTTAAAATTGTCCAACAAATCACGTGGTGAGGAGCCTGTGTGGCAATTTCTGGACACCCTATATATATATATATATATATATATATATATGTGTGTGTGTGTGTGTGTTGGTGTAAATCGAGCTCTTCTGTCAACAAATTGTTTTTTTTTGTTGAACGCCAAAATCTTTTCTTAACACGTAACACGCTAGGAATTGTTTCTACCTTGTTTTGTGCCCGAAACGCGTTCTTTGTGGGAATTTATGGTTTCTAAACAGTCTGCGTCAAGTTTCCTGAAATACGAGGAGATACGCGAACTTAGATACGAGGATAATCCCTGAAGGTCATAGAAGAAGTCAAGAGTCAAACAAAATATTCAAATGACAATATCACCATGAAATGTGTCTATCAAATCCTACAAAATATGATCAGCTTCAGATTTACTTCACATACAAACTAATGAGTTTTTCAAGAATTACACATATAAACTTTTCCCATCAACATTTTTCATTTTGAAGGTCAAGAGCAAGTAAGCGTATGCAATTTGTGGTGTTGGCTCCTCCTCGAGCACTAACTTATTTACCGACTCACCATCTACATGTTGACTGCAACTGCTGCTGCTGCTGCTGCATTTACAGCACAAACTACCATTATGCATATTCATCATTTTCACAACAAATCACACGTACGACTGACTGACTAGCAAGTATTTTAAAAGTGTAGCGTCAATTCATCTTGACAAAAGGCAAAAGCCAACGAAGGTACTCATAGTATACCACTTGAGTTATGAAGACGCTGATTGATGATGGAGTTGACACAAGAAAAATCGAGTTATTGCCTTAAGTCTTTCGTTTTCGCCCATCAATTTCATTCTCAAATGCACTCATTACTTGGCGTTGTTGTTGTTGTTCCTTTTCCAGCTGCAATTTTTCCAATACAAATGTTAATGATAATAAATAAAAACTGAAGGTGCACTTGACTATTATAGTTGACGACAACGCTTAAATCTGTTGATGGTGATAATAGTGTAGTAGTTATTGATGATAATTATAATTATTGGTGATGATAATGTGGCGAAAGTCCTTCAGCGGTGAACTTTTAAATGTGCAGGATGTACTTTAAACGAGTGTATTTTGAAAATAACAGACTCAGGTAGTATAGAATGCAGTCAGAATTTTAGACAGATCTATATACTTGAGTTTAATATTTATGTACACTTACATTTGTCTACAAATTCAAACATGTTACCGTGGTCAAATTAAGTTTAAATTAAATTCTTTCATTATTTTTAGGCAATTTTCAAAGCACAGATTCGCTTTGATACTAATTTCTCACGGTTGATGACTTTTAAAGCAATAAAATTGATAAAGATACTTTTGGATCTTTCAGAGCAGGAAGCAAAATTTTAAAAGAGTTTTGACGAAACTTTATAATCAATAAAACGCCCAGCAGAAACAACCAATGGGACATAAATTCGCATCTAATTTCTGAGGTTCAGACACAGTTTGCAGCGATAAACGCATTTTGTATGACATCAAGCTCAGAAATGTCTGCAAAAAGTTGTGAACCCATTGAGCTGGTTCTTAATTGCCATTTTTGTATAGTTATTCCATGTAGGCGGGGTGCTACCACCCCTTCTATGGAACTTAGTGGTAGACAAGCTCCTGTCAACAATAGAAGCGACTGGCTGCAAAGTCGTAGTCTATGCTGACGATGTTGCAATAGTAATATCGATCAAATTCTTCACAAGAAAGTATAAAATACCACGATTTGTCCCATCTAAACTTGATGAGATAAGTTTCAACCCATCTCATCAGGTCTAATATTCAGGCCTAATTCTGGACTCTAAATTCGCATGGAAAGCGAACATAGCCAAAAGAGCACGCAAAGCTGCATGTGCAATCTACTGCTGCAAAAGAGCTATTGGGAAAAGGTGCGGATTGAAACCCAACACTGTATCATGGCTGTAAGAAGCGATAGTGGAACCAATACTTCTGTATGACGCGTTTATCTGGTAGCCAGCGATGGCAAAAACATTAAACGCGAACCTGGTGAACAGGAGGATTGCAGCTATTGCAATCACCAGAGCTATACGCACTACCCCGACAAAGGCATTATTTATGCTATTCGATTCACCCCCGACGGAGCTCCTTACGAAACAGCAGGCCAAGTGCTGTGCGATTCGATTGAAAGCTCTACATCTCTGGCATGGGGGGAATATTATGCCATTCCATCATATTACAAAGGGATGGATCAACGCCAGGGAAAGTAGAACTCACTCCTCCGATTCCCTGCTTCCACCACGGTTTCAAATCACTAGCAGAGATGACTGAATCATGGAAAGAAGTAGGATACAGGAATCGGTCGACATCTACATTGATGGATCAAAGATGGATGGAAACGTTGATTGTGGCGTTTTCTCCGAACAACTAGGCTCGAAACTATCCTTCCGGCTATCAGATCACTGCAGTGTTTTTCAGGTAGAGGTCATCGCGATACATAAGGCAGTGGACTGGTTGCGAAGTCAGAAAATTTCTATCAGAAATCTCAACATTTTCTCTGATAGTCAAGCTGCTATCCAATCACTATCCAACGTGGATACCTCATCCAAAATTGTAATGGAATGTCGCACACAACTGAACGGGTGCCGAGTCATAATGATAAACCTGGGAACTACGAAGCTGATGCCTTAGCGAAAGCTGGCACTAAGCTCCAGGATTATACACTAACACCACAAGTCGGCCATCCATTGGCCTCCACCAAGCTAAGTTTCAAGCAGTATTATATAGAAACTGCAAACAGGACCTGGCTGCTGGAAGAAACCTGCAGGACAAACAGGAAAACTTGGCACGCACTAAGCACTAAAGCACACCAAGCAGCTCCTCAACACAAGCCGTGAAACATTAAGTTTCATCATATCCGTACTGACGGAGCATTGTCTGATTGGCAGACATGCTGAAAGACTGGCTGCTCCTCTCCACGATTTCTGTCGCAGATGCAGATCGGGGGATGAGGAGGAAACGATTCAACATTTTCTGTGCAATTGTCCAGAACTATCCAGGAAACGTATGTAAACTTAAGGGTCGCCTTTCCTGGACAGCCTCATAGAAGTAAATCTAAATGGTTCTCGTCATCCTTCAGGTTTTAGTGCCACACCCTATCCGTTTGTGGTATCACAATTGGCCTATCTTGGCCTAAGTGAGCTACCTTTTGACAACGAGGGCTGCCACTACAATCAACTAACCAACCAAATAGGCGTCGCGGTAGCAAAAATACCAGAAAGTTTTTATATTCTTCTTTCAACGTCAACTTCAGTGCTAAAAAGCGGGAAAAAATTATCATCTGGTCAACATTTAAAGGATTCCAAAACATGATAGTGACAAGCTAGGAATGATAGCATAACTTCATGATAAACACATTTAGTTGTTAAACACACCTCATTAGCTCAAAAAATTCAACGTTTCAGCTGAAAATCTGACTCTAACCTAAAGTTGAGCGAAAATTCCACCCCCTCGGTTGAAATAGGGTCAATAATAAGTAATTAAGAAAAGCGCTATGCAGAATTTTCCTGCTTTTTCAGTAAAGAAAACGGACTTTGTTATTATTATGATGCAAAGGGCTCGTTTGCAGAAATAAAAATGGATTACATTCCTTCTGACTGGCGTCTTTTCACAGACAATTCCGCAAAAAGCTTTCTTTCGTTCTGGATAAATTTTAATCTAGAAATTTGGCTTATTTAGTAATGCTCAAAAAATTACGAATTTAAGATGGTTGACATTCTGGAAAGAGTGCAAGGCAAATCTACTACACGGTTTAAAATTCAGGATAAATCGAATTCAATTTTCCGTCATAAAAGTACCGGGAATCGATCATTTAAAAAGCCCCCTTAAAGGGATTTTCAAAATTTCTTTGTGTCGCTAAGTTAACACAACTGTTCTCTATACTCGTGTGAAATTTGAGCGTCAATTCTAATTTAGTTTATTAACAGTGCACCATTTTGTTCGATCAGCTTAAGCTTATTTTGCGATTTTTACAACGGATAAAAATATCGAACAAAGAATCTGTCTTAAATTTTCCATTGCAAATGAAATTTCTTGTGCCGAAGCACAAAAAATGTTACATAAAGCTTACGATGCATCGATTCTATCGAAAACATGTGCGTTTGAGTGGTACAGTGCATTTAATAGTGGTCAACATGTAGTAAAAGATTTGCTCTTCTCTAGTCGACCGTCATCATCTGCAACTGAACTTAACATAGATAAAGTAAAAGAAATGATGACTGTAAATCCTTGTTTAACCCTTCGAGTACACATGGGGTCAATTTTACCCCAGCGGCGATATTGACCGATCGCAGCGATTAGGCCTGCAGGAGAGTGGGGGTACTATAGGCTTCTTAGTGTATTCTCTGTGTCTTGACTATAAATTTACACCGTTTGCAGACAGTCTCAAGTCGTCAGTTGTTGTTGAGAAGCATGTGAAGCAAGCATGGGGTCAATTTGACCCCATATGTTCTCGACGATCGAAAAAATAGGTGTGTACTCGAAGGGTTGAAGCTGAGAGAGAAATTTTTGTGTGTAACAAAACAATTTGTACCATTTTAATAGATTGTTATGACATGAAACGTGTTGCCGCTCGACTAGTGCCAAAATGTCTGAATTGTCTGCAAAAACTCAATCGCGTAAATGTCGCTGAAGACATCATCGAACGAGTAAATTCCGATCCCACATTCATAAAATTGATGATAACGCATAGGCTTACGAGTTTGAAATGCAAAGAAGCCAACAAGCTTCGAAATGGCGTCTTACAACTGAACCGAAACCGAAAAAAGTACGTCAAAGTCGATCAAAATTGAAGGTGATGTTAACAGTTTATTTTCGATTACTGTGGTGTAATGCACTCGGGATTCTTGCCAGAAGATGAGAACGTAAATATAAAATATATCTCAGTAACAGCTACAAGCAATATGCTACTGTTGATCGCCGGTGCTGGTCCAGTGCCAATTTACGGTACTAGCCCGGTGCCAATCTTCAGCACTGGGCCAGCACTCGAATGCAGTACTGGGCTAGCACTCGCTTAGCACTGGGCCAGCATTGGTGGCTAACCGTTGGCCGTTCATTGTACGCCGAGACTTGGCCGACGCGTTGGCATTGTTTTAACTGCTGGCAAACCCTGTTCGAGAACGACGAATTTTTTGCCAAAAACTCATCATATCCTAACGAACAGCCACGGTATCTTCCTGGTATGGTTTCAGCCGATTTTTTTCTTTATTCAAATTTCAAATTACCACTTCAAGGCATCTGCTTTCAATCGATAGATGACAAAAAAGAGAATTCGCGGCAAGTCGAATTAAGAAAAAATCCTTTTTAAAACTGTTTTGATGATTGGGTTATTTGTTGGCGTAAATGTATTATTTCGGAAGGGGGTCACTTTAAAGGCGATATAATAATTTATTTCATGAATAATATGTATATTTTGTCTTTCATAAACCGATTCCCCAAAACTATTCGTTAAAACTGCCAACTAACCAACCATATAGAGATTTTCATACCATTATCATCAACAATGGCATGACAGCCCAAATTCGGAAATCTGAATCAGTTGACCGTCAATCCTAACTTGAAATTACGTGTTGATCATCGTCACTTTTGTCCTTTTGACTAGTTTTGGTGGTATGCCAAAGAAGAGCACAATTTTGTATAGAATTTTACGACCAGTACTATAATTTGTTTCCATGAAGTATATGAAGGTTTCGAAGCATTTTCTAAAGCATTGGAATAACAAAAGAAGTGTTTCTTTAAGTTACCCCAAACTCTGGTAAAAGCCATTTTCTTCGGATCACATATAAAGAAAATAATGACCAACAATAAATGTTGACAACAACTCAGAACGCACGACAGATAACCGTGAGATAGGCTCAGAGTAGTAATTACAGTGCAAAAATAGTGTTAGCAAAGTTGCGAACCAAAAAGCACACTAGTAGGCGGAGTTGTCGACTAGACAAGGAGTTTGAAACCCAAAATAAAAATGTATAAAATAGCTACGTAGGCATATACGAAATAATTGACTGTCGTTATTCTTCGCGGAAATAAATAATTACAAAATTATTTGAAGTATAATGTGCTTAATCCACCAATAAGCCATATCGTGGTCGTGCTGTCTGATGGCAGATGGTAAATGACAGCACCTGGAGAGGATGCCGTCCGTCACCCCGAAACCACGCTTCCCCATTTAAGTAATTTATGGTTTCTGGAAAATAAATTCAGATTAATCGGTTTTAAGGTATCGCTTTCCAGGCATATGTTACATGCTCATTTGGACCACTTGTTGGCTAGATAATTTGCGGAGTCCATGGCTTAGTAATAAAAAGAAATTTGGAATTTCCATAGCCTCACAACGTGTTCCACCAGTTGCTCAGTAACTGCTGGTATCTGCAAATAATCCTCAAATAAACATTTCCACTTTCATCTTCATTTCATCTCTAAATCTATATTCATTTTCATATCCAGTTCCATCATCAGCAACTGTGAATTGACAAGATACTTGCTGGTGCATAAATAATTTTAATCTGAATCTCTTATAATCTAAGATAGTTTAATATCTATAATACTATTGGATTCCATCATTTTCATGTCCTTCGAAAGCCTTTTTGCATATGATCCGATCCTCTAGACTCTTACAGCCAATGACTGTGACGACAGCGACTAAACGATCTTTTCCTTACGCCTGTTGCATCGAATCATACACGCTTCACAGAACACAACACATGCATGCCATGGATATATCTTCTGCGCTAATTTTATTATAAGATCTATTAAAATCGTGTTGTGGTAATTTTTGTGGCGGTTCAATTAATTCCACTTCTAAATACCCTACTGCGCAGACTGCGCCTAGATTTAATTTATCAAGTTTTTTCAATTGGTTTTGTTTACTCTTGAGAGTAAAGTATCTTTAGTATGAGTAAAGTATCTTAACCGCCTACTAGACGATAGTAGGATTGTTTGCTGGCAGGAACGCCACGCGTCAGACGTTCTTGGACTTGGTCGGAATATCGAAGACTGAGCACACATCATGACAATTATTAATTGCATTCTTGACTATGTTAAAGCAATTATTTCTGGCAATCTGCTAGTTTTTCTTCTTCTTCTGTTGATCAAATGGTATGATGTTGGTCGGTTTAGTTGGCTAGACGGACAGAATTTGTTTGATGATGACCTGTAGTGTGTTGCAAAAGGAATGGCATATTTATGGAGTCAGAAAGTTTGTAAGTGTTCCGAAATTTACAGAATTTAAGACTATCGTCAATTTTTCCTCATTTGATCGGGTTTCGGTACTACAGGTTTTTCTTCTTCTTTTTGTATTTCAGTTCTTCATTGTTGCCACAAATCGTGAGCCAACCTCACGATTGTTAAATACATATAAGTTCTTATTAGCTGCAATTTTTTTAATAACGGCCTAAGGATTAACCATGAATCATGAAGATTATTTGATTTTGGTGTAGTTAATTTACTTTTATATTTTTGGCAAATTGAAATAGATTGAATGTGTTTGATCTTGAATAGTTTTATAAGATTCTTTACACCGAAAAATTGAATTTTGCCGGAAGATATTTGAACATGCAACGATAATAATAATTAATGGTGGAGCTCATTAAGATGAGATGAAATACTATCGATACATAGCTTTGTTTATTTTTTCATAATCATAATTTAGTAATAAAAAAATTGTAGGTTACAAATTTGTTAGGCATGTAGAAAATGTGCTAGTAATTTTCCTAAGAATCATGCAAATTGCTCCCCACGACAACTGGCAGTAAGGACTTGCGTCAAAATATACTCTTAAGGCAAGTTCATACAATTTCGAGGCAATAGGGGTCCCAAAACACACTGCAAATACAACTGACAAAATAACAGGCTGTGCAAACATGCCAAATTATAGCCTGCATCTGCACCAGCTTAGCCCCCAAACAGCTGACAGTAAGGATTTGAGTTAACATATACTTTTAAGGCAAGTTCACACAGTTTTGAAGCTATAGGGGTCCCAAAACACACTGTAAATACAACTGACAAAATATCAGGCTGTGCAAACATGTTTTCGTGCCAAACTATAGCCTGCATCTGCACAAACTTGGCCCCCACAACATCAAACGGAAAGGATGTGCGTTTACATATACTCTTAAGGCAAGTTGACACAGTTTCGAGGCTATATGGGTCCCAAAACACACTGTAAATATAACTGATAAAATAACAGGCTGTGCAAACGTGTTTTCCCGGTAAACTATAGCCTGCATCTGCACCAAATTGACCCCCACGACATCTGACGGAAAGGATCTGCGTTGACATATTGAATTATATTTTATATTTTACATTTGTTCTCTGAATTCGCTGGACTAAGAAGTTAGCTGCCTTAAAGGGAGGGGAGGGAAGGGAGATAGGACTAGATTTAAATGTTTTAAACACATTTTAAAGGTTATTTTTTGAAAATATGGTGAACAAACACTTATTTATAATCTAAGGACATAATAGTGCAACATTTCAAGAGTTTTCTGTTAAATTTTTATGGAAACAAATTGGGTGTAAATTGCGCCACTGACAGAAAATCTTCGTATACACTAAAAAAAGTTGCTATGTTGTGATCATCATAACTCATTACTGGATCATCTGTTGACTAAAAACCAAAAAGGTTTCGTAAATTTATGATATTTTCGTGGAAACAAAATCAATTTTTTTTTATTTTATTGACTTTTCTATATAAGAAAGTAAAAAAAGACGAATTTCTTGAATTTACGAAAATTTACTGATAAAAATCGGCGAATTGGTTGTTTTAAAGTAAATTATAGCAATAAAAAATACAAAATCTTGACGTTCTTATCTCTTTATTTACGTATAAAGTAAGTGTTTAAAGTTTTCGAAAGATCGGATAAGTAATTTTTGAGTTCCAGTGATCACCAACTGAAAAAAACTAAAACAGGAAAACGCGTTACAAAATTATTATCAATAGCAAAATTGATTGAAGAGCATATATTTCAAACGGCTGTATCTCTGTAAGTTTTGCTGCTTTTAATTTTAACTAGATACTTTTGAAGAGCTCTAAAATTAAAAATAAAATAAAAATAAACACTCTATCCTCCTTTCAAACCAAATCAAGATATTCCGAAGTAATTTGTCTCTGAGATGGATATCATATAAAGTGGTATTAAGCTATTTAAATATTGTAGCTTTGATTATTATCAAAATTCCGATCGGCCTGAATAAATGTGCATTTTTTTAAAATAAAATTTCTATCAAACAATTAGGCCTTCCCGAATGACTTGCTTCAACTAAAAGAAATGCATATAAATGATTTGGAAGACAGTCATTACATGCCAGTTTTTCGAGAATTCTTACAGCAAATCACTGATGAGATTTGTAAATTTATCTCGATTCGGATATCAGTAGTAGTTACCGCTGAAATATCCTTTTTCACGCTCAGAATGTCTACCATTTGAAAATTCTTCGAATGTTCAGTAAGATTTCGTATAGATATATTTATTCCTGAATTCGAAGACGGGAAATAATTTTGTAATGTGGACATTAGTGCTTTTTTGACATCTTTTCTTTATTTTCGTTTTTTCCATTGGCATTTAATTTTTTCCAGCTTTGTTTTACTCGATTCTCAAAATTTCTTTTAGTTTGATATTTAGACCATTTCTTTTTCATAATTTGTTACTTCCGTTGCTTATCCCAATCACAAAAGCTAGCTACATTCGAGACGATCTTGAGACCATGCTCGTTTGAGGCCTCATCAATTTGAGCACGCCAAGGAAGAACATGGACACGACGTAGATGGCTTACGAAAAGCTACCACTATAGCAAAGCCGGCAGCATAGTTGCGATCTCAGCAATAGGGAAAAACTAAATTCTGATTCCGTTCTGAGAGACGCTTACGATGTTTACATTCAGCTGTTCAGAAAATCAAGAAATAGATGGTAGTAACGATTATTTTTACATTTTTTTAAAGCGTTTATTTAAGCTTGGGGATACCAATCAAATCTTATGCACGAAACTCTTACGATCATTACCTTATTCCTGGACTGAACGGTTTTGATGTTTTTCAGACATAGGTTTTTTATCGTGAATGCCTGTTTTTTTTTAAAGTTATTTACAGGCTACTTCATTGATACTACTCATTCTGGTTCTAAAACTTGATCCGCAATAGAAAAAATAAACAGTCAGATTTAATAATCAAGTGAAATTGTGAACGCGATCTTAATTTAAGGACTTCAAAGAGAATCTAAAAATTGTAATAAGTCTACAAATAGAGAGGGCATTGTGTTCTAAAAAACTTAAACAATTATAAATACGTTAGACTTTTCATAGGTGAAAATATGTCTCTAAGATTCCACAGAAATATCCTGAGTTTGGTCTATAGATGCATCCGAGACGAAATATAAGCACTGGTACAAGAGTTGAAAAAGCCAACTAAAACCGAAGAAAGAGAACCTATTTACTATCAAACAGCCATACAAGTGGCTGAGGTTCCTATCAAGGAAGCCCTTTAAAACCTCACCAAAATGATAAAGAATGATATCATTCTGAAGTGGATATCATAATACATAGAAAATAAAGACACTCACAATTTGGAAAAATTGAAGTTAAGAATGTCTTATCAGGTGGTGAAATCAATCTAACAAGGAGAGGCTCCGCTTATGACATCTCGGATTTGGACGAAATTTGGCACATAAGTAGAAGACATCAAGGATTATCGGTCCTTAAAATACTAGAGTGCAACACCCCCCCCCCCGTTTCTGAGAAAAACGCCTCTGAAGTTTTTAGCGTCGCTAATGGGTTAGTAAGTCTTTGCACTTCGCAGCAGCGGTGCAGTGTAGGTAGCAGGGCTACTAACTCGAGATCAGGGGGTCGTGTGTTCAATCCCCGGTCAGAGTATTTTTTTTTAATAATTGTCGTCGTCGTGTGTTAGACCACCGGTGAGTATTGTTTGTTTTTTTGAATAATTGTGGATGTAATTAGTTTAAGGTCAATCAACAATCTTCAACAGCAGAAACATTTATTTTTAGAAATCAGCAAATTGTTCGTTCATTTAGATATGTAAATTATACTAAAAACTCATTGTTGAACGGTTGGATGATTAAAAACGGTTGTAATCGAGGAATATCATAATTGACGGTAGGATTTCATCCGTTGTTCCTAGAATCAATCCTGCGTCCTCTTCGTGTCTCATAGGCAACTCGGCAAAAAAGCAATAAACCAGGATGGCGCTCAACGTGGCTAGCCATAAATGCAATGATGTTGAATAATTGTGGCATATATTAGATACCAGGGACATTGTTGTTTAACAGTTCCATCATTTTAGAATATACAAATAAATCATCTTCGTTTCATTCTCTTATTGCTACCCAATTAGCGAATTTGGCACTGAGGCAAGGAGACAACAAAGAAACCAAGCACAAGCAATCCGAAATTATAATCACTTTAGAGGCGTTTTTGTCGCAAACGGGGCGGGGGAGGGGGTGTTGCACTCTAATATTTTAAGGATCGAATACCCTTGACGTCGTATGTGCCAAATTTCGTCCAAATCGTAGATGTCATAAGCGGAGCCTCTCCGTGTAAGTTAAATTTCTCTTCATATTCGAGTTTTGGATTGGAAAAAATTCTACTGAATTTCAGACAATCACATTTTTTTCAAAAAATGTAGGGAGATTTCCTAAATGTTAAAAAAAACTCAAGCTATTGAATTGCGACTAACCTTGCGGTGGTTACCACTTTTCATCTTTTTAAGATAATATTTAAAAAATGAAAAACGATGAGGTTAGTTCTCTAAACTCTTTCATAGCAAATCTGAATTGTCAGATCATGTTTTATGTGAAAATAATGCAGCATTTTAAAATAGCTGAGATATGCAGGTATAGGTTCTTCAAGATTTTAGTTTTTGGTGTCCAATTATTTTTTCATGTAAAGGAAAAAGTATAAACATGAAAAATACCCTGAGATAGCTTAATAGCAAAAACAAAAACGAATTTCGTAGGGGGTGTACTCTCTGAAAGTTTAAGAACAATGAAATTCATAAAACCTTACATGTGTGAATAATTTTTTCATAGATCCTGAAATCAGAAATCCATTTTCCGAAACCTACCGAATAGCGAACAAAACCGATGAAACAAAAAACAATATGAAATATTCAATGAACTCTCTCAATGCCAAATTCGCTACCTTCCTTTTCCATACCTTCTTTACTTCATAAGAAAAAAAGTAGAAGATAAATTAACTTACAGTCACTGACTTTTTTTCATAGCATCATAGAAACTCACATAGATTTGCACTTGCACTGCTAAATACAAACTAGAATGTAATATCAACAACAGTATTCTTACTCAATTGCTTGAAAACGTTGAAAAATCACGAATTATGATAATACGATAAATTATCTGCACGCAAAATCCAAATGTGGTAATATCAATCTGCAACTAATTTTTTGCCCGTTATCCGGCAACAAAACGGCAATAGTAGGTAAAAGGTACGCATCATCATCATCTTGCCATACATCTTAGATACTTCAACAAGAAGACCTTGAAATTAACAATAGTGTTGTTGTTTTTTGACTTATATTCCCTCCAAGTGTAGTCAAGTGCCCAGTGTTAGTGGGAATCAAACAATGAGAGTATTTTTTTAAAGACCGAATAGAAGAAAAAAAGACTGTTTTGTGTAGCTATTTCCACCTGTCGACTTGAACTTCCGTATGGAAGAACTAGAGAAGCAGAAACACTCTGTGTTGATGTTATGTGATGTTTGTTAGTTTTCTTCTTCTTTTGCTTCTTGAAAGTACCCTCAACTTCTTAGTCAACATGATTGGCATCATTGTTGCCATCATCAGCAGCATGACTGTATGATGGAGTTTCATCATTAGCCATAATAAAGAGGTGAATACTTTCTCACATAAAACAGACGGATGAGTAGGAAAAAAAGTTACAAACCATCTTGAAGAGTTTTTTTTATTTAAAGAAAACAATGAAATCCTATGGGAGAAGAATTCAAAGCGTTTAATTGTTGGCAGATTTTAAAAATATTAATCCAGTACTGATTCTTGTTCTCACAGAGTTTAGAAGCTTTCGTTGCCTTTTTTTAGACTGGAGTGTATTTTGCTGGATTCTGATCGTTTCAAGAGACGGAACTACTACCCCAATGTATAGAAAATATTTGCCTAATCGTATACGTATGACTTTGTGCTCAAATGTCTTATAGCAAGGAGTATCAACGTTTTCGCTAGATACAGGGTTGCATATCGCAATTAATACTCCACCACCCCGCGATTGGCCGGAGACATGGTAATCTCTATCATTCCTGTAGATCGTCCAGTTGTTGTCCTCTTGCACCATGTGCTATGCTACTCTTGACCTGAAGTGATTTATTCCACCCTTCTTTCTCAAGTTACTTATTTTCTTTATGTGCTCCTGAAACGAATTCCAAGAGATCTTTTCGTATATACGATGTAGCTCTTATCACATTGAGAGCATGATATTTCGTAAATTCTGCTTTTGCCCATTTTATCTAGAGGATCCTTTGTCGAACCTAAGAAATTTTCCAGCTCGTGTAAATAAGATCCATGTTGTGCTTCTTTATTACGTTTACCACTAAACGCTTGTTGGGGGGGTTGTTCCGCTATCAGGTTGGATAGATTTCGTCGAGATTTTTCTGGAGCTTTTTTCTTTATTAGATTATCGATTAGATTTCTAGGATAACCATTCACTTCTGCTAGCTCATGTATATAATTTGTCTCTTTTTTGAGACCTTGTTCGTTTAAGGGTAGTGTCAGCATCCTATGTATTAGGCAATTTAATACTGCCCATTTGTGTTGATGGCAATGGTTTGACGTGATTGGAATCGGTCGTTTGGTGTTTGTTGGCTTGTGGTACACCTCAAATTCCAGCCTGCATTCCCTCCTGCATACCAACAGGTCGAGGAACGGTAGTTGTCTCCTCAATTCGTAGGTAAATGTGATGTTACTATGCATCGTGTTGATGTTACTCAGCACCTTGTCGGTACTGTCCTCACTGACGATTGCAAAAAAATCGCCCACATTCCTTACCCAGTAACTTGGTAGCTTCTTCTCTCTGCCTAGCCTGTCTTCGTGGTATGCCATGAGAATTTCACTCAAAAACGGTGATAAAGGGTTTCCCATCGGAGCGCCTCCTGTCTGCTTGAACCATTCTCCTCTGAATGTAAAAAACGGCAAAGTTTCGCAACTTTTAGATACATTCGTACCTATTGTTTCCATTCTGATTCCGCGTGTTGTGTCAGTAGCCATTCCTCCAGGATAGTTAACGCCTCCTTCTCGGGTATGTCCGGAAATAGGGCTTTTACGTCGAAAGAGACCATCCTTTCATATTCTTTCAGTGGTCCCCATGATTGCAGTTTTGTAGCGAATCCCTTCATATTTTCCACTGAGTGGAATGCATGGTGAATCGTTTGTCCATGCTTCGAAACTCCTTTACCAACTACTTGGCGATCCTCTGAGTAGGTGATTTGTCCGCTGAAACAATCTCACGCATTTCCTTGCCCTGTTTGTGGATCTTTGGTAATCACTTTATTCGAGGCAACGATGGGTTGGAAACCCGTAAGAAATTTTTGTGGTCCTTTATCAACAATTTGTTTGGAAATAATTCAAAAATAAAGTAAAATAAATGGAATTTTTTGGGTGTCTCAATTTTATAAGCTCTCTTTTGTGTTTTCTCCTGGATCAAGATGATTGATCCAGTGACTACGTCTTCCAGTTTTTCAGTCTGAATAGTGTTTTGGCAGCGTTCTCCATTCTTCCGATTTACCGACTAGTCTCGTTTAAATTAATCTACCATTAGAACAATTTTGCGGCTGGTCTCACTTTAATTGTAGAAGGCCTGTATATTTCATTACATGGAATTTCTATTTAAGTAAGATTTCTGACTCATCTGAACGCAACGAACAAACCCTCCATAGGTTTCATATGCTGCACAATCGTATATTTGCTGTAGCATATGCAGCAAATAGAAAGTGAAGAATGATGAATCTAATGAATCCGCCAACCATCCGTGCCAGTAGCGGTACTTGCTGACTTGGTACAGAAGATAACAAGACAAGCCAGAGCGCAGGATCTTTGTCTACAAAATTTTAAACCTTTTACATAAGCTTATTAGATTTGATACTAATATTTACAGAGATTACATCTTTATTTTAATTCAAAATAAAGACGAAATTCATTCAATTCTTTCAGAGAATAGTTACTGGGTTTAAAGTCACATTTCAAAGAATACATATTGTTTAAATCGATTGCATTCTCAGCGACCATTAACAATAAGGGGTGAAGAGTTCTCTACAAAGCTATCAAGGACAAAGGCTACGACATATCTTCCTGCGGAGAACTAACCCATTGGCCAGAGTACACCAAAAAAACTTCAGGCCCATTGTGATAGCACGAACGATTAGGATGGTACAAGGACCTACTGGATGACGAGAACGATTTAGATTCTCATATAAAGCTGGCTATGCAGCTAATGTTTAAACTGGCTACTTCCGTGAGGCTGTCCAGGAAAGGCGAGCCTAAGTTTGCATGCGTTTCCTGAATAGTGCTGGGCATTTGCACAGAAAATGTTGAATCGTTTCCTCTTCTTCCGCTGATCTGCAACTTAGGCAAAAATTATTGAAAGGGACACCCAATCTTTCTGCGTGTCTGCCGATCAGACAGTTTCCCGTCGGTACGGAAACGACGGAACTCAGGCGTTTACGGCTTATATTGCGGAGCTGCTTAGTGCGTTTGGAGCACAGTGCGTGCCAAGTTTGCCTGGCTGTGCAACAGGTTTTTTTCAGAAGCAAGGATCTGTTTGCAGCTTCTATGTAATACTGCTTGATTCCTAGCTGAATCGAGGCTAGAGAATGCCCAACTTAGGGTGTTGGTATATAGTCCAGGAGATCAGTGCCAGCTCTCGCTAGGGAATCAGCCTCGTAATTTCAAGGTATATCACTATGTGTCGGTACCCAGCGAAGGAGTACGGCATCAAGTTCAGTTGTGTGCGACATTCCTTTACATTTTTGGATAAGGTGTACATGTTGGATAATGCTTGTATAGCAGCTTGACTGTCAGAGAAAATGTTGAGGTTTCTCATTGAAATTTTCTGATTTTGCAATCTGTCCACTGCCTTATGTATCGCGATGACCTCTGCCTGAAAACCAGTGCAGTGATCTGGTAGCCGGAAGGATAGTTTCAGGCCTAGTTGTTCTGAGAAAACGCCACAGCCAAATTTTCCATCCATTTTTGATCCATCAGTGTAGAAAACGCCACAGCCAAATTTTCCATCCATTTTTGATCCATCGTGTAGATATCGACCGATTTCTGTATCTCACTTCTTTCTATGGTCCCTACTCGGGATGCCTGACTTGAAACCATGGTTGAGCAAGGAATCTAAGAAGGAAGGTCTATTTTCCCTGGCGTTGGTCTATCCCTCCGTAGTATGGTGGAGTGGCCAATATTTACCTCGTGTCAAAGATGTAGAGCTTTTTTTCGAATTGCAAAGCCCTTGGCCTGAAGTCTCGTAAGGAGCTTAGTCGGTAGCCAACTAAATAGCATAAAAAATGGCTTCTGACCTTGTTTAGCCGGACTAAATTTGATGTTTCCGCCATAGCTGGCCACCAAATAACTACACTATACAGAAGGATTAGTTCCAACTTCGCCATATAGAGCCATAATACAATTTTGGGTTTCCATCCCCACCCTTTTTCGAGTAGTTTTTTCCAGCAGTAGATTGTACATGAAGCATAGTTATTTGCTTTCGTATGAAATTAAGAAAAGAACACGACATTAAAAATTTTATGTTGGCTTCCCAAGGCGTGTGAAAACATGTGTACCAGCACACACTTGAAATGGTGCGAGCTGGCAACGCTGATTAAGCTGGTGAAAATTTATTTGATTTGTTGTTTTGATGGTAAATTTCTGGTCCGTTTTAATGTGAGCCTTCAATTTATTTTTTGTCGAATCTTAAAATTTTAAATTTATTGAGACAACTCTGGAAAAATAGAGAAGGATACTCTCATATCTGTTTCGTAGTTCTCCAATTCAACATTAAACATGAATTGATTGCTTAAGTAGTTATATAGCTAACGAAAGTGGTGTTTAAGTGATAACACATCAATTATTTAATAAATAACAGACACTACTCCTTATACACGATTTCAAAATACAAAAAAAAAATATATATTTCAGACATTAGTTGTGTCCTTCTTCAGTGTTACACTGTGTCTGAAGATTAATGTGGCATAATGTATTTTAAATATCCTAAACTTATTGCTAATTAGGTCCCCAGATCCTTACCTGAGCCCTGGTTTAACTTTATCTTAGATTAGTTTAATTAGCTCCGAAAAACCGTTCCCAAGATCATGATTCAAGCGTTTGGATTCTGGGATTCTTGCTATCATCAAACTTTTATATGCATCCAATTGAGATCGTTTGCATACCATTTTCAAACATTTTGAGTTTGACAATGTGATCGTGTGGCCCTCCTCAATTGTATGTTTTGCCACCGATGATCTGACCTTCGTCCTTCCAATTTTGATGGCTCTCTGATGTGCTCCTGCATTATTTTTTTTGGATCGGCCTAAAAGTCTGTTCGATGTAGACTGGGTCACAATCCTCACAAGTAACCCCGTATATACCGCTTTTTTCCGTCAAGATACGTGGATCTTTAGTTGTGCCTAGCAATGTTGGAGTTTTGAATCTGTGGCTTGTTATTGTCGCATCTATTTTGAATCTCGTTAAAATCCTTTTTAGTTTTCCGCTTATTGCTGATCGTTCAACTGTTGCCCGTTTCATGAGTTCCCGATTATGCTCGCTTCCTTGCAAGGTCGTTAGTTCTTGTACTCTCATTTTTTGCTCCTTATTCTTGATCCGATTTTCGATGATTGTCGTGTCAAAGCCATTTATTTTTGCTGTTTCAAAGATGTACTTCTTTTTCTTCACACCGCGTTCAGTACTTAAAGGGACCTTGAGCATCCGGTAGATTATGGAGTTGTACACTGCCATTTTGTGAGTAAATGGGTGATTGGATGTATTTGATATCGTCCTTTGAGTTTGAGCTGGTTTCCAATGTATGTATATCGAACTCAAATTGGTTGCCTGTCCTGATGATTCTTATTTCTAAATATGCGATCCCGTGTACTTGTTCTTTTTCCATAGTGAATACTATGTTTCTGTGGATATATTGATGATTCCTTCAAATACCTCCTCCAGCTTATCTCGCTTGATTACAAACACGTCATCTACATATCGTATCCAGATCCTTGCTAACAGTCCTTTTGCTTTATTCCTCTCTTCGATCGAGCTCATGAAGAGTTCGCTGATGAAAGGGGAAAGTGGGTTCACCATTGCTACCCCTGAGGTCGTCTTCAAGTGTTTCCTTCTAAACGTGAAATAATTCTCCTTCATGCAAAGGTCCGCCATTTGCATGTAACATCTCACTTTGCTTTTCCAATCTAAAGACTTCTTCTGATCCAGTAACCATACCTCCAAAAGGTATAAGGATTCTCTGTTCGGTACACTGGGAAACAAGGCTTCCACGTCGAATGATGACATGATCTCGTCTTCGTCGATTGTCTCTAGTTATAGGAGATTCGTTAACTTAAACGAGGTTTTTCCAGATCTGTTCTTTGCTGGTGTTTCCAGTTTTTGTAATTCTTCTACGAGCCATTCTCATCGAGCCATGTCGTGATAATTTCTCGTAGCTCATTACCTTCCTTGTGTAATTTGGAAAGGCATCTGATTCTTGGGAGGTTCGGATTCTGAACTCTTAGGGACGAAAGGTTTCCAATCAGGGGTTAACACTCTTTCAATACCTTTTTTGTTCTTTTAATTGAGTCTGGTAGTGGATCCTTTCTGAGTGCGAAGAATTGTTCGCCTCTCAGTTTTTCTTCAACAAGCTCGTCATATTTCTTTTTGTTCTTGACAACAATTTTATTTCCTTTGTCTGCTTTTATGTAGTCAACATTTTTTTCTCTAAGTTCCTGGATTAGTTTCTCATCATAGGAGTTCACTGTTTTCCTTCTTTGGTTCTTTAGTAGTTTTCCTACCTGCCGCCGAATATCTTCCTTGTCAGTGTTGTTGCAGAATCTAATCGCTGTTTCGATGTTTATCACAATCTCGTCCTTTAAGGAATTATTCCTTTTGATCGCGTAGTCTAGTCCCATGTTTAAAAAATCTGATTGTTCTTTCTTAATAACTCCACTTTCCAACATTTTGGTCGGGGAGGAACTGGGGGAGGCACAAACGGCCTTCAGTATGCCTTGGAAAAGATGCATAGCCGAACTAGTATCTTGCAGAAAGAGAATGCGGGGGTGTCGACCAGCAGATGTTTAGTATTCGGCCAAAGCAGCTACGAGAACTGTCCCAAGCCAGTGCAAAGAGGAGGGGTACTGACTGAACTTCAGAATAACATCCCTTCAACGGGATGCTGAGGCAAAGGGATGAAGATTAACAGGGTCTATCAAATATTCCTAGGTGTAGAGAATGATAACCCTAAATACGGCGATCAATCCGGAGCTTTGCGTTGGGGCTTAATTGAAGAGGTTATGCTTGCACTTTCCTGAAACCTTACCAGGGGTATACTGGTTCCAAGGGTTAACCACGGCCCCAGGGACTTTTCCCTGCCAGTTTTTGGTTGAGGAGCCTGGGGAGGCTGAAACTTGGTGGCTGTGGTTGACACCCAAAGCAGCTACAATCATTTCTAATTCAGTTTGAGGCCGGTGGCTATTCGGCAACTCTTCTGTATCGTGGTGCATTGACGTGCTGTTGCATTATCAACAAGGGTACCACTTCCCGCAGAGCGGTGAGGTTGCTGATAGGTCCGATCCTTACCAAGGATTATGACGGAGTCCATGCAAGCTCCCGATAAGATTCTGGTACTCATACTCGGAAAAGCAGTGCTCACAGCATAAGCTATGGGTAACTGACTAGTACGTTTATGGGGGCCTTGGTGCGAGCCTATCGTTACCCGTATCTTAAGAAGTTCGTGGTGTTAAGACTTATCTGGTCAGGTAACACGTTAAACCCAGGAACGCTTTCTGTTCTTTCGTTAAATTTTCTTGCGACTTATTTACGACCAAGTCAGGAATGATGTGGACTTTAGGAATTTCAGACAGTCTGGATGTCCTGTTGACGAGTGTTAAGAAGAAAACCTCAATTATCTACCCTGAAAAATTAGACTAGTGCCATGATGTATAAATACATAATGAAATCACATCAAATCCAAGGAAACTCAGAATATTGTGACAAAAAAGATCAAAATTGCTTCTTAATTTTACGGGAATGTAACGGGCAAAGTTTGCTTCTACTGAATATTTGGAAATTGCAAAATATGAGAAAGTTTACACCAGGCGTTTATATTTTTTTGACGAGATGCTTTAGTCAGTTTTTTAGCTGGATGATGTAAGGATGAAGATTTCATTTGACAAAGAACCTACTTTGATAGTAAACTATCTACTAGAAATTCACTTTTTTGAGCCAGTGTTGAATCGGATCTAATTTTCACTGTGCTAAAGACTTTAGCAGATTTTATTTTTTAATGAAATAATTAATCTACTAACTTCAGTCTCCTCTATTAAATTTTCTGTTGTACATCAACCACAAATCACTTTTTATATCCACTTCTCCGGCCACCATATTGACCATTCTTCAGAAAAAGCCATTGCTCAGCAGTATCAATTTGAGATATGTAGGTACTGCAGTTGTTGGGCTGATAAGCAAAAATTTAATTCAATATTCGAAACACACACTTCAGAGAGCAATTTTTCAAGTTATCATGCAGTCAAAAGATATACGCATAGATAACTTACTATACTTGTACACTCGGCATTGTTCAATAGTAACATACTGAATATATTGCGAACGTTTCAGATACGGGCAAGTAGCAAGACATCGATATAGATACATAGGTAGGTAGCAAGGTAGATGATACCAACTGTGGTAAGCCAAGCGAAATAAATTACAATAAAAAGATGCGTCAACATGTCCGCCATATGAAGATGCGTTGTTATTTTTTTGCAATAGGCATCGGCATATTCACTATGTGTGCAATATGTCAATGTCATTTCCTGCTTTTTTTTATGTCGTTTTCAATTAAGTTTTCTTGGCTGTGTTATCGGTTTGGGAGAATGACTGCATGCTATTTAGATGTAAAGTAAATTTTGTATATTATTAAGTGAGACCATAGGAAACATAGTTGTAAAACATGTAAACCACCTGAATGTGGTGTCTCTCAATACCAAAAATTTTAGATTTAGAAATTCAACTGTATCAAATGCTCTAGATAGAAAAGTGTGTCAAAAAAAATTGTTACAACTGTAATTCCCGTAACGTTCGCTACTATACCGCAGCCGATCCTGGTCACGGTTTGGACAGTCCCACCCGGCTTAAACCCGCAAAGAGGGGAGTGGGAACATATTTTTAAAAGGGCGCCACCCGTTTCTGCACAGGGACTGCCCTGTCTGCGAATCCAGAAACTGAAACAGGATTCGCGAGGACCCAAAACCAAACCGACCGAATAGAAAATTTGGGACAGACGCACTCAAGAGCCGAAAACGCGATTTCCGCTTCGCCACTTCCTTTATTTATTCTTAAGGCACTATTTATTTTTTCCAATTTCTTAAAACCCTAGCTATCTATCCCTATCTATAAATACTTAATTCTACTTACAATTCTTCCTACGTCTCTTTAAACCTACTTCCGCCACCTGTTGTCCGCCGTCCTCCTTATGATCGTCGTCGAGCTCCAGTCCACTTTTCTTCCAGAGGCTAGTCCCTCACCAAACAGCTACGTCGTCGACTTCTTCCTTGTCTCAGCGCAGCACTCAACCGCTCAATCTCGCACCCAATAAGTCCGCAATCCTAATCCTCGAGCTGCAGTCCAACACCAAAACGTACTTGCTTTCCACTACTCAAGCTTCGCACAGAATAATCCCGCCAGCTGTTCTCCCGGCGCTATTTAAAGGATTCCCCGATCCCGTTCTTGCAGTATCGGCGGTCAACGGCCGACGAGTTTGCTGACCCTATCGAAACTATCCTGGCTTTGGGGACCGGTTTTGTCGACGCACGTCAGCTGGCGATTTAAGCTTCGTGGGTTTGGTCAAAGCGTTGCACCTCGGGGCGGGGGTTGGGTGAAGTGGCGAACGTAACACTACCAATTTCCAAAAGACAGCGTTTACCAGCACGATGGTTTGGAGGCTTCAAGAACAGGACAGTCCCATATTTTGCCCGTATGAGTTTGTGGGTCAACCACGTTGAGTGACAAATGTAACGGAATGTCAAATTAATTGGTTATATTAAGAAGAATAACACGAAGAAAAAGGTAATAAGAACCACAAACAATTAATGATATTAATCATTCATCAAAATGTGATAGAAGCATAGAACTGAATCTGGGAGAAGGATCATGGAGTAAATATATAAGAAGCCTGACAATCTTTTATCTGAATTTTTCAATAAGCATGTATTTTAATCACGAAAATTCGCAATATCTAGCTGAAATGCTTTTCAGGTGATATAAGGACGCTAGAGTACTACGTAAACACCAATTCAATGCCGCGATATTCTTAAAGTGTCTGGCAAAAAGAAACAATGTTCTATACATACCACTTTTAATGCAAAATATTTAAACATGTTCCATACCAAATTCAATGCGAATGAATCCTATCATCTGACTTTCCCATCTCACCTCTTCTCCACACTCATCAAACGTGGTCAGCTACAATCTATACTTTAAAATCAGGACGTGTTGAAGCAATGAATCTAAGATCAAGACATTATTATACGTTAATAAGTAGAGAAATACACGACACGATACTCTCTATTTCGCACGTACATACATAGGATAGGTACTTCAATTGACATTGACTTCTAAGATCACGCCTAGGATCGTATCGCATCAAAAACCGCAACACGTCGCATTCTTAAACGTGAAATCACCGTATTATTTCCTTGGCCATTAGGTCTATATATCGCGGAAAGATCATCACCGAAGAATGATGATGGGAGAAGAATATCGTGTGGAACTTTTGTATCACGTACGAATTTTTATGTTTTGCAAAAAATACATACGAATTAAATGGAATTTTACTAAGATCTAGTTGTACTTGAAGTATATATGATATGGTACAATTTGATTTTGAGGTACACTAGTACACATAAAAATCTGGATTCAATTTTGTAGCTTTGAATTTTTAAAGGACTAACTGTTTTGCACGTCTGTGGAATCTTAGCATTAAATTTATCATATACTACAAATTACCACTCAGACTTTATACATTTCAATAAAATTTGTTTTTTTTTTAAAATTTATTTCGATAGTAAATATTCTCAAAAAATATAGTATTAAATTTTTTAAAAGAATTAAGCATTATTATTATAGTTATTCAAGATTTAATGCGCGTCCCCTTTACATACTCGCAGACACACGCGGCTCTGTATAGTGTTTAGCTCTATATATATATACAAAAAATGTTTGAGTGATACATAAAAACAAGTATATTATAAGTATTATTTAATTTAAAAAGGAAATGTTGGTCGCATTAAATTGTCTAACCGATATTTTGAATATTAGGAACGTTTTGAGTTTTGGAGGAAAATCATCTTTCTCAAAAATTTAAATAAATTTTTCTCAAAACCACTTTTTCATGCTTTTCATGCTGATTTTTACAAAACTTTTGAACCGATCCTTCTATAATTTTTACCATTTATTAAACACATGTACAGTTATCGTGTTACATAAATATTTACTCCACGGCTCTTGTAATAAATTCTTAAAAATGTGCCTTAAGTGCGACCCTGAGGCCCACACGGTTAACTTCCCAGTGGGGTGAATTAAAAAGCAATAATTTGTTTTTATTATTTTTTTATTATCATTAATAATTACTATTATTAATAATTATTACTCTAAATTATTGTAATTGCTTTTATTATTTTTATTAATTTTTTATTTAGCCATAAAAGCTTTGGTAGAGGAAGACGCCTATCCCACCTGGTCGTCCTCTACCAAAGCCTCGGCATTCTCGTCCTTCT
This sequence comes from Oxycera nigricornis, assembly GCA_963942545.1. Lineage (NCBI taxonomy): Eukaryota > Metazoa > Arthropoda > Insecta > Diptera > Stratiomyidae > Oxycera > Oxycera nigricornis. The sequence continues at coordinate 93,509,055 of OZ012663.1, read as the reverse complement.
CCTCGTCCATCTTTTGGTCCCGGAATCCACAACCATTATTCAGGGGATTTAATTATCATTAATTATAATCATTCGTTATTAAGAACGTTTGATCGTTAGTGAATATTTATAATTGAGTTTACAAAATTACAACTTATAATACTTGATTGTTATTAACAATATTAAATTATTTATAATAATATCCAATTATTATCTGTTTTAGCGTCACACATCCCAAACCTCATAATATAAGTTTGGAATTCTAGAAATTAACCTTGATGTGTATTTAAAAAACTTTTTTTACAACATTGATCAAAATTTTGCAAAATCACACAATAACAATAATATTACTATGAAGGTAATTGGGATCTGCACAAATTGATAGTAACAGTTTCAAAATTAAGCACTTTTTTTCTTTCTTTTAATTTTTCCATCCTAAATAAAAAACGGCTGAACCGATTTTGCTAAAAGGTCATTCAGTTTTAAGTTACGTAGTTACGCATCGAATGAAACCAGTCAATATGATCTTTGGTTCTCGAGATAATCGAGACGAAAAAGAATTCCGAACGCACATACGTACATACGCACATCCGGACATACGTACATACACACGCACAGACATCTCTCTAAAAACGATGGATTTGGGTTCTTGAGATCTTAAAACGTGGAGATATGTCAAAATGTGGAATTCGCAAAATCGACCCCATTACAATAACTTCCCACAGGGAACTGGGAAGTTAAAAATAAATCAATGTTTTGGGTGTATAAAGCCTATAACCCCCTAACTGAAAATATCGTGAAGGTATTGTTTACTCATCGTTGGGTTGTAAGGAAATTGCAAATATGTTTTTAGTATTATTTCTTGGATTTGTTGATGCTCCTTTTTTTGAAAGAAGTCCATCGAACGTGTTTGCAAATGAACATTTTATAAACATCGCTGAAAATAGTCAAAATACGGATATTAACATCCGCTTCTATGTTATTTATCATCGCCAAAAAGGACACGGCCTTACGAGAAATCGCCAGTATTTTAAATTTGAATGTGGCCACAGTGCGTGATATCTGTAAAAGCTATTCTGAAAAAGGTGTTATCGAGGAAAAATCACGTCCGGTACGACCCAAAAAACTGCAAAAAGTGATGAAACTCGAAATTAGCTGCCATCCAATTTTTAGCGTATTTGAACTTCCTCCCTCACTCCATGTAAAAATTAGTAACATTTTCAAAGATACCCGCTTTTATAACGTAACAAATGCATCTTACTCCCCTCAGACTTTTAAAGATTGACTAACTATGAACAATGTATCTAAATTTTGTTTATCGCACCCAGCGTTCGCAGACATCTCGTGGCGTGGCAAATAAATTCAAAATTTGGCTTTATGTTTTAGTGTTATTGAAGAAATTATTCCGGGAATATGTTATAAAAAATACCAGGAAAAATACATCTTGCTTGTAATACCTGCCCCAATAGATAGATTCATAGAAAGGCAGCTTTGCGGTCTCGCCCAGCTTGTCTCCGATCGGTCCATTTAATAGGCCATGCGGTATATTTGAGCGCGCTTCGCTTCTTGCTTCGAAAATATAAGACTTCGAATATCGGTCTAAGACTTTTTGAGCATACGTTTGAATAGCTAAACTTTCGATTTATGCAATAGAAAAAGTCGTTTTTTCAAATGCCAAATATGGTGTCCCCCCTTAATTGAAATTCACAAAACAAAAACATTGACTACAAAAGGTAGGACAGTGAGTTTTGGAAAAAAGTGATTTTTGTTGACGAAAGCAACTTAAATTTATTCAATAGTGACACGAAGCAAGTAAAAGAAGTATGGAGAAAATTAAACAAGGGACTAGATTTTCAAAAATCTCAGTTTTACAGTAAGGCACGTTGGTAAAAATGAATTGGCGCTGGAAGCTATCAAATATAAAGGGGTTGGTAGTTTAAAACTTGTGGACGCAACTGTAAAAAAAGAAAATTTGAAAATTGTAAAAGAACATTTAAGAGGTCTACTCTCTTTATAATTTTCAAAAAATCAATTTTTTATTGCATTTTTGGAAAGTATATGTATACAAGATTATCATATTAATTTTATAAAGATCGGAGCAGTCTAAATGTATTTTTAGGCAACTTTCACTTTCATTAAAAAAAACTTTAACCGGGTTTTTCTCGAAACAACGTTCTTCGACGCCACGTTGATGAAATCTCGGGAACTACTAAACTGATTCTCACCAAATTTTTACCAGAAATTCTTTATGACTACAGCTATAGCGCGAATAAGGGGTTTTCCGAAAGTTTGATTCGAAACATTTTTTTGGCGAAAAAAGTTGAAAAAACATGTTTTTTCGTAATTTTTCGAAAAATGTCCGCCATTTTGTCAATTTTACAAAAATCAAAAATCGCCCCACTTGCGCCATAGCTATTAACACACTGAACCTAAAATAAATTACTTTTTTATTGTTTCAGACCAACCGGAAATTTCATCAACGGCGCACACCCCTCTCGTTTTTTACATATTATTTCAATCAGCATTTTCATTGATAAAAACTCACATAAATGAATTAAATTTTTTTTTGTGTATTTCGAGAAAGTAGTTATTGAGTGTAACCCCTCCTTTGTCAATATTTTCAATTTAAACCTATCTAAAAAGTTATTCAACGGGTTACTTTTTACTTACTTACTTACTTACTTTTACTTTTCACACTGCTAAAAGAGGGTAGACCCCTTAAGACAAACAGCTGAGAACTTAGAAGTTGCTGAATTTTTTTACCCTTATCAAGATAAAAATCCCAAACGTAAATGTGGATTGTTCGCAATTGGCTGCTATATAACTATCCAAATATTAAGGAAACACCACGGCAAAGGCCGGATTTCAACCGGTTTAAGCACTTTTGGGATTTATTAGAAAAACATTTAAGGAAAACAGGAGATCCAAAGGGGAGTTCCACATTTAACAAGAGCTTTTGGAGCAGAATGGAGGACGATTTTAAAAGATTTTGTGACAAAACCAGTACAGTCTATGCCCTGTCGATTAGAAGAAGTGATTGAGCACGAAGGATATTATGCTAGATATTAGGAATTGAATTATTATCAGTTTTAATGATCACTGTTTTGATGATTGTTGTTTTCTTTGTTTTTTTCGGGGAATGTTGGTTATAGTGCTCCACAACTTTTCACACATTTTTTTGGTGATCATGTGCAAATTTATGGATATATTTCAGTGTTGAATTTTAGATTTAAGTTTTCTTCGTTTTTTTTTTCGAAAATAGATTAACAAAGAAATGTTGTGTGTGCGCGTGTGTAATCAAGAATATATGCAATCAACAATAATTAAATTTTTCAAAAACCTTGGCAAGAAAAATGCAGTTACATAATGAATGGATTTTTTTAAAGATTCTTTCCCGCTGACAATATTAGTCTTTACGATCAAGGATACAAGAAGTTGAAATTATTGCATTTTTAACGCGCTAACTCAAAAATCTACCTAGCCATAGTTTCTTGGCATTCAGTGTTATTTATCATTGATATCAAACTTTGCCATTATTTATTTCTTGATCCTGAGATCTTGCAAAAATAAAATAAAATTTGCATTCCACGAAGATCATGTCAAATTCGACCGACACGTACATGCCAATACTGACCGGACGTTTATTTGCGGTGGTTAAGTGTGACTCTTGTAGTACAACGTGGTACTTACCAGTTAGTGATGGTACCGAACGTGTTGAACCTTTGTGGAAAAACAACCAACCAACCGAAATAGCACTAGAATGTGATGAGCGTTGCGGCTAGATTTTAAGGTCAGATATTTGATTGATGTGGGGCAAAGTTAAGGATTTCTTCTTGCAATTTCAGGTACATGTAAAGGACCTTTGATTTGATATTAAATGATGCAATGGGCACGTTTTATAAACTAAAACAATTGGATGTTAATTATTTAATACAGTTGTAGTTTTTTTCGGAAGCAATTGCAGATGCATTACGACGTTTCAAATGAAGAGAAAGGTGTTGATTTAAACTTACATATATGCTGAATGTAGTTAGGGTAATATTAAATTTGGCTCTCGTTAGACTGATTCTAAATAGGGCGAGATACAGTTTTATTTAAACAAGCCGCGAGGTGCGACCCTTGAGGTCCACACGGTCAACTTCCCAGTAATATCTACATGAACATCAACAACATTACAACAATGAGAGGTATTCATAGCAGTAACAGGAATGAGTTAATATGAATCATATCGTCTACGGGAGGGTCCATTGATTACGTAAGGTTTTTGGTCGATGAGGACAGATTGAATATTCACGCCTTTTTGGTCTTGAAAATTTTTGTTGGTTTTCAAAATTTAAGCATTTTTTTAATTAAAAGACTAAAAAAACTATTAAAAACCTGCTCATATTATGCAAATATTTTAAAACATTGAATTTACAACAATTTTTTAGAATAAAAGATATAAAGTAAAAGCATTCGTATGAACCCTCTTTAAATGGTAACTTTGAATAATTTTTTATTTTTAATTTTTTTTTCATAATTTGCCAGTTTCTCTTCAAAATCTGATAAGAATGTATCAATTTTATAAACTGGTATTACTGTGCTGTGCAAATCAGGTAAAAAAATATTTTTTATGAAAAAAACTATACATTTTTGCATTTTCTTCTATTAAATTAAAAAAAAGGCTGAAACGAATTTTTATAATGTTAGAATCTTCACAAAGATGTTAATGCACGTCAACTGACACCTTAATGATGCAAATATTATATCTGGTTCGTGAGATATAGTGATTGATAAAAATGACCTTGAAAATCTTGATTACTTTTAATGATTTTTTATTTTTAATTTAGTTTTTTACGTGATCATGAGAAAAAGTTTTGATGACGCTTTTGCGAGCATTGTTTGCAGTATATAAATTTTATAAACATTGATTACTTAAACTTGTCAATAAGGTTAAAAATTTATTGTTTTTGAAAAAAACCCTAATTTTTTGCACTTTTTTTTTAAAAAATATGAAAACCGCTCCAAGAATTTTTTTGAAAATTTGACAGAATCACAAAAAGGTTAGTACGCGTCGATTGACACCTTGTTTAAAAAAAATCGTATGTTTGGTTCGCGAGATATAGCGCATGACAGAAATGACCTTCAAACGGGCAAAACAGCAAACCTCCCCGACCGAAGTTTCCCAAAAACTAATCAGCTCTTAAGATTGCAAAGACGCTTCGATTGCCACCTCAACGAAGTTGATACAACTTTGTTTACGTGAGTTATCGTCGTAGAAAAAAGTGTCCACGAACGTACATACGTACGTACGTACGTACATACACACACACACACACACATACATCTCCCTTTCTAAAAACACTTTATATATACTCTATAGACCTCAAAACGTAAAGAAATGTTGAAAATTTCAATTTCGATTTTCGAGGCGATTACAAGAACTTCCCATATACTGGGAAGTTAAAAATATAGCGTTTTAATGGAAAGGAATAGTAAAAATATCAAGCAATCGTTTGAAGCGCTAAACATGGGAGAATATTCAGAACATATGTAAGTTACGAGCTAAAAGACTAATTGAAGACGGCCAGTATCGGCGTAAAGGTGGGGGGCGGAGGGATCAGTACACCCCTGATGCCAAGCACTAAGGGGTGACAACAAAAACTCACTCGTACATCCAAAGAAGGCGCACAAAACATCTGGATATCATTGTAATAAAAATTAAAGCTCCTAAAAATTTCCTTCAAAGTCAACGCAATCAAATTGTGGAAAAGACTATTTACTACGCAACAAAAAAATGTGAGATCTTGGACATTCCGATTGAAGGAAAAAAAGGAAGGAGAAGATTTTGAAAACAAATGCCTGGAGAAATGGCCCGAGATGCTGGACTTTCATTACCAGAGGAGCTGCAGAGAGCAATGTTAGAAAATGTCACGATAGATTTTACGAAGAACTGGACCATCGTTATTGGGCAATAGATTTTATTCTGGTTACATTTAGTGTTATTCAGCCTAAAACGCTGGTCACATCACCCGAAGAAGATCTACATGAAATGCTTCCAAATCTGTTGAAAAATTACGATGAATTTTCAGCAGAGGACATCGTGTTGGAGATTTTACGATTGAGGCGCCATTTTGAAGCCGCCAGGATTTCCGCCCAAGAAGCGGTTGAATGGACTACATTGAAGCTTCTCAGATTCATTGTGAAATGGGGCTATTCTAAGTCTGTTCTAAATTTAGCGATTTTTTTTAACGATTCTTCGATTTTTTTATAACAATTTGTGTGCTTCATGTGGAAGAAGCTTTTCAAAGTTAAATTCGATAAAATCTTATTTAAGGTCCACAATGAGCCAAGCGCGACTAATCTATCTTTTGATTTTATCAATTGAAAGAGACAGGACCACAAAAACAGCAGTACTAGAAATTACTAAAAAAAGAATGTAATAAAATCATAAAAGAAGCTAAGTAAACTACTACTCAAAAAACATTGAACAACGCTGAAAGGATCCTCGCCTACTTTGGAACTTAGTGAACGGTGTATTATGCAAAGGTAGTTTAAACGGTAATACTAAATGTACCGTAGAAAAGCTACTATTCGCAGATAGAATGGTATCTGATTCAGAAGAAATTGCCCATTACCTTAATCACCATTTTTCCTCAATAGGTCAGGAAATTGTTTCGGAACTCCCAAACATTTTACCACCTCCTGTCAATATTTCCCCAAGTTTTTCTTTCCATCTGAAAAAAACGAATAAACAGGAAGTAATCAACATAATAAACACCTTGAAAAACTATACTGCCCCGGGTCGTGATGGTATCTGCATTGAAGATAATAAAATGATCAAAGAACATATAGTTGATATCCTTGTAGATTTAATAAACAAATGTTTCACGGACGGGAAATTCCCGCAGTATTTAAAAGTATCAATGGTAAAACTAGTTTTTAAAGGAGGGAATAAAACTGACCCGAACAATTATAGACCTATCTCACTTCTAAACTCCTTGAGTAAAATATTAGAACAAATTTTGGACTCCCGTATCAAAAACTTCTTACAACAAAATGATATTCTAAATAGAAACCAATATGGGTTTCAGGAGGGTAAAAGCACAAAAGACGCCATAGTAGATGTAATTAGATTCATAAACACAGTTTTAGATCAAAAAGGCCTTTGACACAGTAATACATGAAACAATGACGACTAGATATACATATATCGAAAATTAGGCACTGTCCCTTATACCGATCTTTATCGTCTGGGAAGTGCCAAGCATTTTTTAAAATATGGATTGATAAATAAATAGTTTCTATTGTCTTGGATACATTGCCTAGAAGGACACGGAGGTGGGTTTAGTCGGTAGAAATCTGGCATATCGTGAGGCTGGAGCCGATCGGTATCTTTTGAAGATTCCCACCTCCCAACGACGAAAAAAAAGTCAATTTTGATAATGTGATCGAATATTTTAGTAAAATAAAGTCTCGTAAGCACGTTTAGTATTTGATGTTTTATTTTAAGTATAGGGGTGCTCAATACAAAACCGTCCGGGATGCCAATCTACCCTACGCCGTCACTGAAAACGGCTTAACATTTTCGGTCTCTACAATCTGAGTGGAAAGGACATCAATGTAGATAAAATCTCATGCTCTTTAGAAGGAATGCATCGTATGAAAATTCAATTTTTTTCACTACATATATTATACATATTATACATTGTATTCAAAATAATTAAATGAAATCAGGAAACTCTTTCGAATTTGCATCGTTACCGAAGAAAAAATGCATCAAACTATATAACCAGCTTAAAAGATCAATTCTAATGGAGTTTCTAATACGTTTCCGTTAGGTTAAAAGGAATGACAACCAAACACGCATATTATAATGCGCCTGGGGCTACATTACCAATATTCTGACGAAGAGTAGAACACATATATGCTTTCGTTGAACTATAAAACGGGCTCATAGTCAACGCATTTAACTCTCCACCCGACCTAAATGGATATTTTTTTCTGTTGTGCTATTATTTTTATTATTAATAATATTATGACGTGAAGAATGATCAGCGTTCGTCATATAAAGCTAATCACTTCCGTCACACGCGTTCCTTGAAATGACGCTAAGACGATACCAATCCCCATTCTTGACCGTCACCGCCTTAGAACGTGAACCGCGCCAAGACACACACATTAACTATTCAAGACATCGAGCGGTTTTTCATGAAAGAAAACAGATACAGATACCACTGCCGCTGCCAAGCTGATAGTTATGATCGTTATGATGTCGATGTCAAAGAGATTAATTATGCCTGAGGTGGAGGTACGTGGTGTGGAGCCGATTTCAAGGGATACTAGAAGAGCATATAGACTATAGGTTCGGAACAGTTCAACAAGCCGGTATTTTGATCTTTAACACTTTTTGAATAGGTTCTCGAGACGCCTACAATTTGTAATGGTTTCACGGTTTCATGCTTGAAGTATATGCAAAAATCCAAATGGATAGTCTGTTTGAGAAATTCTGGTCTTGTAAAGGATTCCAGAATGGATGATAGCTATGGACAATGTTTGCATCATTAGCAGTTTAGAGAGACCGTGAAATTAATGGTCTTTCTTGTGATTTTCTAATCATAAGATCGAAATGTGGCTTACACGTATTTGTTTAGCATAATGGATGAAATGTAGCTTTGATTGGATGAACGCCTGAATTCGTGGAAATTTGAATAATTCTATTGATCTCTCTTTGAAATGTGAATAGCCCCTTGGGCTAGAAATCTAAATTAAGTATAATTGCAGATGAAGAGAAAAATTTCAACTCGCATTTAAATTTTGATTGAACGCCTTCATCCATGTTCGATGGGAATTTTTAATATTAAGGATGGACCTATAGTTTAACCATGCATCTCAAATAACCATCGTCCTGTGGAAGATGTTATTAGTGGTGACACGATTTAGTTTTCATTTATAATTGAAGAAACACTATTCATAAAATTGAACAAAGTTTGCAATTTGGTGAGACACCTAACGTCAGCTTAAGGACTCAATTTTCAGATCGGTTTCATGTTTGCAGTTTTGCAGTGTGTTAAGTAAGATCGGTGCCATCGGTAAGTGATACGAACCTGAAAATTTTTAACTTCCCAGTATATGGGAAGTTCTTGTGATCGCCTCGAAAATCGAAATTGAAATTTTCAACATTTCTTTTCGTTTTGAGGTCTATAGAGTATATATAAAGTGTTTTTAGAAAGGGAGATGTATGTGTGAGTGTGTGTGTGTGTACGTACGTACGTACGTTCGTGGACACTTTTTTCTACGAGCATAACTCACGTAAATAAAGTCGTATTGACTTCGTTGAGATGTCAATCGAAGCGTCTTTGCAATTTTAAGAGCTGATTAGTTTTTGGGATACTTCGGTCGGGGGGGGGGGGGGGTTTGTTGTTTTGCCCCTTTGAAGGTCATTTCTGTCATGCGTTATATCTCGCGAACCAAATATACGATTTGCATGACTAAGGTGTCAATCGACGCATATTGTCATTTTGTGAACCTATCAAATTTTGAAAAAAATCGTTGGACCCGTTTTTTAATTTAAGAAAAAAAAAGCGCAAAAAATTAGGTTTTTTTATAAACAATAAATTTTTAACCTGATTTACGGAAGACAGTATTCAATTTATATAAAATTTATATATTTCGAACTTTGCTTATAAAAACAACATCAAAACTTTTTCTCGTGATTAGGTAAAAAATTAAATAAAAAATAAAAAATAAAAAAAATCATTAACAGGCATCATGATCTTCAAGGTCATTTCTGCCATTCACTATATCTCACGAACCAGATATAATATTTGCATCATTAAGGTGTCAGTCGACGTGTTTAACATCCTTTTGATTATTTTAACATTATAAAAATCCGTTTCAGTGGTTTTTTTTAATTTAATAGAAGAAAATGCAAAAACTTAGGGTTTTTTTCCATTAAAAATATTTTTTTAACCTGATTTTCACAACACAGTAATAAATGTTTATAAAATTTATACATTCATATCAGCTTTTGAAGAGAGATGATATGATTAATATTAACTCATTCCTGTTACCGCTATGAATACCTCTCATTATTATTATTTAAAATAGTACTATTTTCAAAATTATTATTGTGTTTACTGGGAAGTTGACCGTGTGGACCTCAAGGGTCGCACTTCGCGGCTTGTTTGTATTTGGTTTAGGAAACTTCCGCCTATGGAGCATTAGTCGAAAAAAATTAGTTTTTGTCGATCTTTCGTCAGAGAAACACAGAAACCGCGACGAGTGCTGTGAATTCGAAACGTTTTGAAGCCGTTTTCCTATGCGTGCACCCAAAAGGGTCAAAACTGTCTTATGCTCAGCTGCCAAGTATATTCAAAAGTCGAGGGAGTTTGTTGCAAAGTGGGTGAATAGGTTCAAAGAGTCTAAAAATGTCGACGACCTTCCAGATCGTGGTTCAGCAGGAAAGTGACAAAAAAGACGAAAAAGTGATTGTGACATTGTTTTTACGAAATGGACTATTCTTGCGTCAAGGGCAAGCAAAATTGAAACAAATAGGATTAGACATATCGCACGTCAAATTACGTGAACATTTGCGAGCGAATAATTCAAAATGGCGAATCACATTGAAGAAACCTTTCCTGTCAGAAAAACACACAGTAAAAAGACTTGCCTGGGCACAAGAAAACATTGATCGTGACTGGATCAATGTAGTTTTTACTGACGAAGCTTGCGTTTGGGGTTATGTTATCATACCACGTGCATGGTGTTCCACATCAAGCCAATTCGTTCAGCGCACCGTCAAACACCCAATCAAGGTACATCTTTGGGGCTGCTTCTCAAAAGAGGGTTTGGCATTTTGCACCTCTTTACCAACAACCTCAATGCTTCCAGGATGGTCGAAATTTAGAAGAAAGCCTTGTTACCGACTGCAAAACGTCAATCCGTCCAAAAAAATGAAGAATGGATTTTGCTGGAAGATAATGATCTAAAACACCGGAGCCGACTCTGCACTGAATGCAAACAGGAAAATGACATCATCACACTCGATTGGCCATCACAATCGCCTGATTCTAATCCATCGAAAATGTCTGGGCCTACATAAAGCAGAAGATTCGAGAAAAACGTCTCTTCACTTTGAAGCAGCTCTCTGGACAAATTCGACGCGTTTGGAGGGCGCTCCCCCAAGAATACGCAGAAAATTTGGTAGAAAGTATGCAGCGGATATGCCAAGCAATTATCGACGCTGGTGGTGATTGGAACGACTATTAAAGCTATTGCGCATTGTACCAGAACATTTTGAACGTATATATGTAAAAATAAAAATTTTCAAATAAATATTTTCTGAATAACGCTGTACACGCTCTTACTTAACACACTGTAAATATTTGTCAGGTTTTTTCTGATAGCAAAAAACTACATTCATAGCTTCTTGTTAGTAAATGAATTGTTAGTAAAAAAAATACCTTATCAAACCAAAGTATCTCAACCCTTCGATTACACATGGGGTCAATTTGACCCCAGCGGCGATTTTGACCGATCGCAACGCTTAGGCCTGTGGGAGAGTGGGGGGTACTATAGGCTTTTTAGAGTATTTCTGTGTCGTGACTATAAGTTTACACCGTTTGCAGACAGTCTCACGTCGTCAGTTGTCGTTGAGAAGCCTTTGAAGCAAGCGTAGGGTCAAATGGACCCCATTATGTACTCGACGTCAATTTTGAGGTAATTTTTTTTAACTTTATAAAGAGATAGATTAATTTAAAAAGTACAAAAAATAAGTTTGCAAGTGTTTTTTTTAGCAATATGGCATGTAATCTGTGATCTAGTGTGCGTAATGCTTTGCTGGCTGAAAACACCGGTGAAGATTTTGGCGGCAGTGAATCCCGTGGATGGATTGGATAATACGATAATTTTTTTGGTATGCTCGATCAAGCTATCGTGAATGCCAGGTGCTTATACACTTGTAAATATGCCGGCGATGCTACCAAAAAGAAATCTACCCTTGTTGCCTTGAAAGAAGTTGTGGCTCACCTCGTCGAGCCATATCTACGAGAAAAAATAAAGAACACCTGTATGCGTACAGACATTCGATAAGGGTACGAACATATTTTAGGAATAAGTATTCCAACTGTTAGATTGGAAGGTGTTCAGCTGAGAAAAAGAGCGAGGTTTGCTTTGTGCTCTCGTCAGCAGGACCAAAAAACAAATATGGTGTACCGATCCTGCAATCGACCGATGTGCAATGATCATCGGGTATATTTATGCAAAGATTGTGCTGGATATGAATAAATTCTTTATTAACTTCCCAGTTCCCTATGGGAAGTTATTGTAATGGGGTCGATTTTGCGAATCCCAAATTTTGACATATCTCCACGTTTTAAGGTCTCTAGAATCCAAATCCATCGTTTTTAGAGAGATGTCTGTGAGTGTGTATGTACGTATGTGCGTATGTGCGGATGTGCGGATGTGCGTATGTGCGGATGTGCGTATGTGCGTATGTACGTATGTGCGTTCGGAGTAATTTTTCGTCTCGATTATCTCAAGAAACAAACATCGGATTGACGTGGGACTGGTTTTAAACGACGCGTAATTACGTAACTTAGAACTGAATGACTTTTCAGCAAAATCGGTTGGGCCGTTTTTTATTTAGGATGAAAAAACTGAAAAAACGACTAAAAATTGCTTATTTTTAAACTGTTGATACGCACTATTAATTCGTGCAGATACCAAATACCTTCATAGTAATGTTGTTATTATTGTGCGTTTTAGCAAAATTGTGATCAAATTTGTAAAAAATGTTATTTAAAAAAAAAGATTAATTTATAAAATTGCAAACTTTTATTATCAGGTTTGGGTGAATGGGAGTAGAGACGCTAATGCAGTTAATAATTGGATATTGTTATAAATAATTTAATATTGTTAATAACAATCAAATAATATTAGTTATAATCTGATATTGTATATATAAATTCAATTATAATTATTCAGTAACGGTCAAACATTCTTAATAACGAATGATTATTTTAAACAATAATTAAATACCCTCAATAATAGTTGTGGATTCCGAGGCCGAGATGGAGGACAAGAAGGGTGATGAGGACGAAGAGGACGAGGTTGCCAAGGCTTTGGTAGAGGATGACCAGGTAGTGGAGACGTCTTCCTCTACCAAAGCTTTTATGGTTAGATAAAAAATTGATAAAAATAGTAACAGTAATTATATTAATTTAGAATAATAATGTTTAATAATAATTATTATTAATAATAGTAATTAATAATAAAAGCAAATTATAGCTTTTTATTCAACCACTGGGAAGTTAGTCGTGTGGGCCTCGAGGGTCGCACTTAGACCACATTTTTTCTTATTTGTTTCGTCTTTATTTTCATATATTTTAATGAATAAAAAGAGTTTTTTCAACTTAAAAACGTAAAAAATCATGATATTTTACACCCTCAAAATTACCATTGCCAATATGCCTAACGAATACATTTTTTGCAACATTTTATACAGGACTAATTTTGTTATTATTTTACTATGTCTTGAGAGTATCCACATAAATTTTTAATTCAAAATATTGGAAATTCACGAACTTATGATTTTTTTAATTTCATATATGCAAATTTCAAAACTTTAAAAATCGCCACCGTAAATATATAAAATAAATACCTTTTTTCAAGGACCCCACATTACACTCAATTTTGAGAGTATTCGCCTAAATTTTTAGCCAAAAATATTGAAAATTGAAAAAGTTACGATATTTTTTTGTAAAAAAACTGATTTGCGTCGAAACTGATTTTTCGCGATTTTTGTTTAAGTATGTTAAGGACATTTAAGGCAATCTTATGTGTGAAAACTATTAAAAGAGGTTACAAACTATACCTCAATTTTTTTCCAAATGAAAATCTTCAGCGGTGGCGTTTCTATAGATGTTCAAAAGTGGTTGGGGTCAATTTGACCTCATATGTTCTCGATGATCGAAAAATAGGTGTGTACTCGAAGGGTTAAAGTATATGAAGGAATTCATATCAAATAATGTTCAATGTTATAGGCATTCCCCTTTGAAACGTTGATTGTGATCTGCACTACAGAAGCTATCAATGATTCAATGTTCAAACTATTACGAAGCGCCATTGACATTGTTGAACATTTCAACAAATAGATACTTAATTATTGGATAAATTTTTGTTTTTTGAGATAACATATGTCAATTTTTATCTAATAATAATCATTTTGTTTTTATCTTTCTTAGATATCTGTTTGTGTTTTGTTTTTAGTCATATGAATGTCAACTTAGCGGCTTTGGAACGTATAAATATGAATGGAATTTGGATTATCGGACTTAGTATATCTTTCATTTGAAGCGGATATTAAAATTCAGTTAAATATGAAAAACGGTGAGTGTTTTTGTGAAGAACATTCTGAGAAAGTGTTGAACCTGTGAAATTCTATTGGTGTTTGTCAAAAAAATCAATATGACCATTGAAATGGTGCACTGTTTGTGTTTTAGTCTTAGTTTAAATCGGCTTGTATTCTTCTATTCACAGCTACGAAGATTATACTCCTGATTGGAATTATTGCTTCATCACATGCATATGCTACACAACCAACATGTTTCGGACTACCGAACGGAGAAGCAATTGCAAACTATCAAGATCCCAATCAATATTATCTTTGTCAAAACAACATTCCTATACCGATGGTGTGTCCTTATGGTTTTGTTTACTGCAATCTGGACTTGGTGAGCACTTGCGAGCAATCATGTCCAAATCTCAATCCGGCACCAATTGCTCCGACTCCTGCGCCAATTGTTTGGTATCCAACGGCACGCACTCAAGCTCCAATCAACTGGTATCCAACGGCACGTACTCCAGCTCCAATTAACTGGTATCCAACTGCGCCAACTCCTGCACCGACTTCAGCACAAAATCCTTGGTTTCCGACAGCTCGAACTCCTGCACAAGATCCTTGGTTCCCAACAGCTCCAACTCCAGCAAAAGATCCTTGGTTTCCGACAGCTCCAACTCCAGCCCAAGCAGAAAATCCTTGGTTCCCGACAGCTCCAACACCAGCTGAAAGCCTACCAACAGCACCTACGGTTTCTCCCCTGGTAGACCCAAACGAGTGTGTTAACCGGTCAAATAATATTATCTTTCCGATTCCTGGAAGTTGTACAGGATATGCTACATGTGTTGATGGCAAACCTGTTGCTGGAAATTGTTTCGGTAATAGAGCGTTTGATGGTACCACCGGGACTTGTGGTGAAAATTTGTGTTAATCTTTTTATAATCGTGTTGCAACTTTGAATAAACTGATTAAGATTTATATTTCACATGGGTATATTCTTTGCTGAAAAACGAGACGAACACTTGATTGGGCTTCTGAGACATTGATGATTTCTCTTCTTTTTCTTAAATCTTTTTCATGTACGAGGCATGTCCAGAAAGTAAGAGTACTGGCTGCCTTCTCATGCTGTGAGATTTTTTTTTTCAAGTTTGTTTTGTAAGTTGAATCTCGTCTAGCTCCATATCCTTGCAAGTATAAGCATGAAGTCAGCTCCTATGTTCTAGCAGAGGCTTCCACCTGCTAAATTTACTGAGTCCCAAAAGCAAATGCTCTATTGTCAGGTTAGCCAATCATTGTAGCTGGTCAGATGAAAAAAAAGCCTTGAATAATTTTTACCCAAGACGAAAATTATATAAGACTAGGGTCACCTACGCCAGCCAAGCGCAGCGCCGGCCACGAATTTTCATCAAAAAATCTCGCTTGCGCTGACCATTAAACAATCACAATCCAAGATTCACGGTGGTCCTTTTTTGTTCGATGGACGGTTGCCACAGGTGAGTGATAATAGAGAAAAGACGTGACGCCGGGAAACTTATTTTCTGGACTAGAAGGAAAGGAACGAAATGACGGAAGAAATGTAAATAGAGTAATGTTACAGTTGCGTAAAATGAGAATAAGTGATAAACATTAGGTATATAAGAAAGATAAGATCACATTCAATTTTAATTAAAAGTGTCTGAGAGGATTGTAATCATTTTGTTCCGTTCGTTTTACTCTGATTAAAAGTCTGTTCAATTGGCTGTAAAGTCCTTGAAGTTGGTAATTTTTAAGTGTTGGCCTCGAACTTTTTCTCACTTAAGATTGTCGTTTCTTAAATAGCGTTCTGAAAACTGAAACCGAAAGCTTAAAATACTTTGTAGAGGCTTGTTTGGGATCAAGACGAGCTAAGGGGAATTTCTTTCAAAGAGGGTAACGATATACATTCACATTATACTTAATTCTCTTACTTTCTGGACGTGCTTCTTAGTTCACTAGAACATTGATAAAAACCATTCGTCAAGCTAAAGATTTTCTATAACAGTAAACACTCAAACAATTATTTATTCACAAATTACATTCGAACAGACACCAAGTGTTGCATCAAATTTTCTTTTTTGCAAACATTTTCCTTCGATCGCAACACCATTTTTACAATGAACATAACAGAACAACTACCATCAACCGGAAATATAACACCAGATAGTCCTGTACAGATTGTTGCATTGTTTAGTTGCATTTGCGCTACCAAGCAAATAAGGAGAATGAGTGTAAATTCTGCAAAAATATTTTTTAAAAAAAAATAGTTGGATTATTAGACAATTTAGTTCTCAAACCATGAAAACTTTGTTAATTTTTTGCACTTAATTTAAACATTTATTTATCATTATTAACATTAATTTATTTAATTTTTTTTATTTATTATTATTAAATTTTAACGTTGTGATTCTTTTTATTTTTCACAAATGACCGACAGTAGTGCAAAAAATTTTATTCTTTAAAACGTACCGTTTTTCATGATAGTGTTTTTAAGATATTGTGAAAGTTAAAGCGAATAAATGACAACTGACTCGCAATGATCAAATCCACCAATTTTTATATCAAAAAATGCATAGCATTTATTAGAATTAATATCAATAACCGATAACTTGCAATTTCGTCAGAAGATTAACTAAACTGCTAGTAATCCAAAGGTAATTAATGTAAATGTGTGATTATCGACGCACGAAACACATCATAAAATAATATCAAATTGAATTATATAAGATTGGAATTTTCTACGAATTTTATGTGGTTTATTGCAGAGGTCATTAATTATTTTTGTGTGCTGTTAAAATCGTCGTGTTTATTTTCATTTGTCTAATATGATATTTTGTAAACTATTATTTTTCGATAC